>OY757919.1:51458907-51518907 GCA_963585895.1 Sepioteuthis lessoniana
AAAGTAACAAAAATGCCAACTGCAATAAAACATTCCTCCAGTATATTGTTATTTCATGAAAAACACATCTAATAATAGATATTATTTTATTTTTTTTTTTTTTTTTTTTTTTTTTCCTTTCTGCAAAAGAAAATATTTAAAACTTGCTAAATTTTGTATTTTGATAATCTTTTCTTAATTCATCCTGAAACAGGAACAAAAAACATTACATTAGAAAATTCAGATTTTAGAATTTGTTCTTTTTATTATGTTCAGTATAACATTGAGATCATATAAGATTTTAAGAGTCATATCTGCAGAAAGATTTTTTTCTGAGTTTAGATGAAAATGAAATAATATTGTTTTAGATCAATTGAAACTGATGACAAGAGAGATCAATAATTCTTGTCTTTTGGGATCAAATGCAACAATATACTTAATGCATTAAAAAAAGTGCTTTTTTTTTTTTTTTTTTTTTTTTTAATGAATTTTCAATACTTTGACTTAAAACAGCCATAAGTTTTCAAGTTGGTATTTACAGCAACTTCAAACAGCTGTAATAAATATGCACTTTTGTCTTGAAGATTTCAGGAGTGTTCAAAAAATTCTTTTTACTAGACAAGATTGCTTGTCCAAATTTCTGTGACAAAGCGTGATGATTTATATCATTAAGGGTTTCGGACTATGAAGACAATTGTCCAAAAACCCTTAATGATAAAAATAGACAAGATTGATCAGTCAATACAATTTCAGATGTGCATTAAAAACAGCTGTAATTTTCTTCTTAAAAAAATTACAGATTTATTGACGATTTGTGACAGTTTTATAAATAAATTTTTTTAATACATTTTTCACCAACTGGATAATATAAAGTTTATTCTTAAATAACTTTTTATTTAAAAATTTGGCTCAGTTCTTGAGATTTTCTTTCTAACAAATTAGTTTACTACTTAATTTTTTTTATCTCTAGGCTGGTAGATTGTTTTTGGTTTAGATGTTTACTGAACATGGAAATTGTTGAAATAAATTTTCTGGTACTATAGTTATGTCTGTATTAGCTCATGTCATTAAATAAAACATCACATTTACATTTTCTGTAACTTTCTAAAAACAGACTTAGAATACAGACATTATATGATCATAATTATCAAAACATGAGTACATATAATTTTAACTGAAAATTCATATTTAATAGGTGAAGTGCGAAATTAACTAAATATTTTCATTTGCTTCTACAAGATTTCAAGGATTTGATTTTAATACCTGTAAATAACCATCAATCTTAATGTTGAATTTGTTTCTGATGCTTAATGTCAATACATTTAAAATGTTTATAAAGAAATAAATTTTCTTTTTACTTCTTTAATGATATGGAAAGAAGATGGAACTATAATTTTTTTTTATTTTTGCAGGTTTGGTGAAAGAGGAAAATCCCTACAGAAGATTTGATGCCTAAAAAAAAGTGATGTTAAACAAAACAACTTGAATTTTTCTGTATTATTCTTTTTTTCATTTTGCTGACCAGAAAGAAATTTAGAAAAGTTGTGAATTTTAAACATTAAAAAGTAGTTTGAAATCTATTTTTCTAAAAAAAACTAAAAAAAAATCACATTAAAGTAGAATTAGAATGACACTTTGATAAACAAAAATCAAAGTGTTATTATAATTCTGTTTTGATATCGAACAAAACATTTAGGTTTGAAGTGGGGACAAAAAGAATGGGTTTCCTTTAATAGAATCATTTTTGCTTTATATTTGGAACTAATAAAACTAACCAAGACTGACATTTTTTTTTTTTTTTTTTTTTTAAACATTATTCAAACATTTTAGAGAAGACTGGAAAACAGTTTGGTTTTTTTAATAAAATTATTTTTATCTGTTTCTTTTTGTTTTTCTGATTTAAAAAAAAAAGAAAAAATAATACTAAAGACAATTTATAAGATTTATCATTTTATTCTATTAATATGCAAATTTGTTTTTTTTGTTTTGTTTTTTTGGAGGGGTCAAGTTTGTTAAAGTGTTGATACATTTCAAAATATAAGGAATTCTGAAGAAAAAATGCCAAATGAACATAACAAGCATAATTCACATACATTAACTTAAATGCAATGTACAATTTGCTTCCAGAAAAATCAGGCAGCTTAAAAGAAAAAGATATTTTAGATATTAATCCTGTTGCTGTACATCTTTTTGTTACATTGGTCTCAATGATATCAACACTTTCTTGAAAGATTTTACAGAATTTCCATCTCCAAACTTAAATTTACTTTTTTAGTCTCATCTACTTTGTAAGCACCTTTTTCTGGGAAGTATTTCAAATAATTCTCAAGTCAGACTTGATCCCTTAAAATTTTACTACATCCACCATCCTTACCTTATAATGCTGAGTGTTAAGCAAGGCAGCATCAAGTACCTTTTTTATTTTGAGTCTCTGGTATGACTTGACCTGGGATTGAACCCTGGTCTCCAGGATCGTTGGCAAATACTCTACCCATTAGGCAATCCATTTTTGATGCACATAAACCTTTTTTTCTTTTTTTGTTGTTTCTTTCCTTACAGTCTTTGACTAAAAGCATTTCTCAAGTTTTAGTGTACTGCTTCCAAGTGGTCAGGATTCTGCACTCTCATCACAGTGGTCAAACCCGGGAGGCACCCATGTTAACCAACACAAGCCATGGTTTTTTTTTTTTAATGAACATAAAGCTTAAGTTTTTAAAGAAAAATGTTTACTCTGAACATGGGGCATGAACCCATGATTCAGATCAAGAGTCTTGTGTTCTAACTAGGCTTACATGGTGTCCATAATTACTTCTCTTAAACACAGCAGCAGCTAATATTTGTTTTAAGTATTAGTAAAAAAATTTTTTTTTTTAAATGAACAGGCTTTTAAGGTAATGTTGAAGAAAAGACTTGTGGTGTTTTTTATATTTTCAAAGTAGAATATTTTAGAAAATCTGTTTGATTCAAGCCTTCCAACTGATTAGAAATAGTGGAATGTAGAAAAGGAAAATGAATACTCAGAAAAAAGACCACTAAAGAAAAAAATCTGTAAAAACCTGATCCCATCTCTGGTAGTAATATCTATTGAAAGAGTATTAATTTCTGGTTCAAGAAGGGGAAGAGAGATGAAAGGGAAGAAATAGTAAATTTTCTAGTTTTGTTTGACTTTTTGTAATAGGAGTTTATGTAAGGAAGTAGTTATATTAGCTTCAATATAAATGGTACAAGTCAATTTGAGTCTGGGTAATTAGGAATGACAAAGAGTGGGGGGGGGGGTTCACGAATTCACAAAACTGGATTAGTGGGAAGAATTTTATTTTATTTTTAAGATTATTTTTGTTTGTTTGTTTGGGTTTTTTTTTTAACTGTTAACTTTTTTATTTTTAACCCTTCAATATTTTCTCTTTGATTGGAAATTTCTTGATTTTATTCAAGAGGTGAAGAAATATTAGAAGGTAAGGTGAGCTGATGCTTCTGATTGTGTGAGGATGGTCATGGTTCCCCTATATTTTGGGGGGTTGATTTTGTGCAGGGGTAGTTGAATTTTTCCTTGTTAATTGGTTGGGGGGGGGATAAAATGATGGAAGGTCAGGAGTAGTGATGTTTCCTGAAGATATTATTTCCTGGCACAAGACTAAACTAACGGTGGAGATTCCCTGATTCTGCTAAGTTACAAGGGAAGTAACTCTTGAAAGATAACAGTTGTTGGATGTAAATTAAAATTCCTCCTTGATTATTTGGTTGAGGGTGTGTTGAATGTTTCCCTGAGCTACAGGATTGTTTTTGTGAGGGGAGTGATTAAACACTCAAATCAGTGTATTTTGTGGAATGAGTGTCGTCTAGCTTATTTTTATTTGGTAGGATCGATTAACACTCCACAGGTTATATTGTTGGAGGGTATGTAAAATACATCCATTTTTAATTATTGTTGTAATTTATTGACAAAAATGGTTGCACATATTTAGGTGCTATAATGCATATAGGTACAAGCATATAAATATGTATGTGTATACACATTGCAACATGCATATATGCTGAGGCATAGCATGTACGTATGTGTGTGTGTGTGTATATTGCAGTATCAAACGAGGGATCAGCAAATTTTAATAGATAATAAAGAAGGATTTTCTCAATAAGAATGACAGTATCTTCCTTAATGTCCATAACGGATAAATCTTCAGCGCTAGTATGGTCAGAGATCAGTACACGGATCTCTTTTTTTATTTATTTATTTATTTATTTTAGTTCTTGGAGGTTCATGGAGGAGTAATCCCATATATTCAATGGGGGCATTCAAATTTAGAGCATTGGCAGTCAGAGAGGGTGGTAGTTCTGTTGGATGCAGGGAGAGAGGGCTCCCAAGCTGAGTTGAAATTATTCCCTTACCCACCATCACAAGAGTTAACGTCCAGTTAATATTAGTGGATCACAGGTAGAGTAGTTGCAATTGTAATGAACAATTGACTGTGTAAGACAGAAAACTGACCAGCGTCTAATTTAAGTCTTCGTCCACTATTCATATCAAGATATAATCTACTCATTTTGGTTGAAGAGCATAGAGCCACATGCACCATTTCCACGAGCTGTAGGTCAATACTGCCATGATCATGATGCAACTATTAATTGTAATTTGTGGTTTTGATTTATGGGTTATACTGCCTTATATACAAGAGTTAGCTGAAAAGTTCATTGGCTGACCAAGAGACTCTCATGGAATGTGACCAAATGAGGTTTATTTTTTTTAATGTAGTCTCTCTTGAGATCCAAACACTTCTTCCATCAGAGTTGCAGACCCTAGATCCCATGGGTTAAAAAGTCATCAACAGCAGAGATAATGTTGTCATGAACTTTTCAGCCAAGCCTTATATATGTATAATGTATGATATTTTGATGATAAAATAAAATGTGAATTAAGATTACTTAAAACTGAGTTTAATGCAGAAGATCTTCAGGTGAGCTTAGATCCACACATCTGATGTCTATTGAATTCAACTGAAAAATATCTGTTCTCAATATCTTATGTAATATTTAAGCCACATAATTATTAAGTTATATATAATACATAGACATATATGTAGTGTATGTGTCCATGTCTATAACATATATATATGCACACTATACATATATATTATAGATAGACGAATCATTTCAAAAATATCACAAGAAAATCATTGGTATTTTGAATAAATTCACTTTTATATACATATATTTTGATAGTTGCCTAGATATTACCATGCATCAATTTTTGTTTTTTTGAGATTGTTGAATATCAAGACTCACTTGCAAAATAAAAACAGGAAATAAATGTGAATACTTTTATACTGAATGAAAATAGCTATGAATTGATATTTGTTCATGATTGTCATTAAAACAGCTTGAATCTTTAATCTCTAAAAATGTAAATAGTATCATTAAATGAATAAACTTTTGACAGATATTAAAATTTAATGTCCTTCAACTGTTAATCTTTATATTTATACTGTTTAATATCAATTTATATTTATACTGTTTATGCTGTAAATAAAAATATTTTTTTTGAATGATCTGAAAAACACAACCTATTTATTTATGACCAATTCACAGAGAAGAAAACTATGAATGTTTTTTTGACATTGAATTTCTGAGTAGTAAAGTTGCAATGCAAGTGGTCAAATGAAAGCGGACAGACAACAGAAAAAGTATTGGTAATTACACCAACACTTTCTACTTAAGCATTTGGGACTGGTCTTCCACTTAAAACTTTCACTTCACAAATGACTGGAAAAATAATGGATGTAGAATAAATCTTTCATTCATTGGTTGACTATATGATTTGAATCAAGAGAGCTGCTAGCCCTTGTTTTTTTTTTGGGGGGGGGGGGTTAAGTTTTGATTGAAGATAACACAAAAGATATTAATACTTGACAAGAAAACAAGTGACTTGTTTTTGTTTTTTTTTTGTTTCATTTATGGTTTGACTAAATCAGAAAATGCTGGATCATATTCAGGCCAAAATTCAGGATCCATTAACGAAGCCTTTGTCTGGAAAATGTCCAGAAGTTGACGGTTGATTGTTCCAAACCTATAAGATAAAAAAATATTTATATTAAAGACATACAAAAAGAAAATGGAAATCTTGAGGAACTTTGTACATATAAGTGGATTTTTTTCTTTTCTTTTTTTTTTATCCAATACATGAACTTAGTTTCAACAAGTGGTTTTTTTTTGTTAAATACATTCCATTATTACTAATATTATTATACTCATAAAGGCAGAATTTCTAACATGGATTTTAGGTTGCAGTCTTCAGTGTAAAGCTTGATTTTTGTAAAAGAGGAAATTTTTTTAGTGTTTTGTCTATATCAAAATTCAGACAATTGCTATAAAATTGTAAATAAAACCCTTTTATTTTGGTTGGCACACAATTATACAATTAATAATTATTAATCAATATTTCTGTTATTATAATATTACTATCATAGATATAATATCATCATATTAATTCACTATTATTATTATATAATTTATCATACATCAATAACTTAATAATTATAATAATATTAATAATATTTAACTTATGTTTAATGGCACATTAGAGTTTAACTATAATTTACAAAAAAGCCAAATGAACAAATGATTTTATACATAAAGTTTCCCTTTTTTCTCCTATAAGGAGTAGGAAAATATAATGCTAACAAGGAAAATAGTTATAAATAAAGTGACCATCAGAAATATTTATCAGAAAAAAACAATTTGATAGAATATAATATATGGTTACAGATAAAATACCAATGTACATATTTAAGAAATATATATTAAGATTATGTAACAAAATACTAGCTATATTAAACACCTTCGTCTACATATACTACTTACACTTTATTTGTGTAAGTTCAATTTTTTTTATGGAATAATTATAATTCCATAATTAATGTCACTACCATGGGTTTTTTTTTTAATTACAATTTTAGATGTCATTTTTAATCATGACAGTTGCAAGAGAGATCATCAAAATTAATTTTTACAGAATTATCTCCCTTATTTTGCATCTCCGTAAATATTTCTATGAACAGTTTTTGTCACATAGACTAAAAAAAAACAAACAAAAGAATCACACAAAATTTTTGCTCTATTGAAATCAAGAGGTACAAAGAGGATTTTATTTCAAATCAAAAACAATTTCCAACTTGCGACAAAATCAAAATCATTTTCAAGTTCAGTATTATCAATTCCATGTAAAGAAATAATATTCATTGTCCATAGTGAAATCTTTAAGTATTCTCATATTTTAAAATATTTTATATTCTCAAAACCAATAAGCTAAACAGAATTATCTTAAAGAAATATTTTCAAAGAAAGAAAAATTGAATAACTATAGATATGATATATTGACTCTGGTTACAGATGAAGTGGAATCATGTATTTTGAAATTGTAGTAGTTATCAAATATTTAAAAAACGGCAAAATATTTTTGCACAGAACAACAAAAGTTGGTAACAGATATAACAAAGAACTTTCTTCTATTTATATTAAATATGATATATCTAACTTAAAATGTATGTATTTATTGTCAGACATCAGAATAATCAAAAAAAATTTCTTCAATTACACAATTTACTTTTCAGAAATCTAAGTCAATGGTTTCTTCTGTAGTTACAGAATTCACATTTTAATCATTATTTTTTTGTGCAGAAAAGGTTAAATGACTAATTTCTTCAAGTAATAATCATGATCATTTTCATCTTTAGTGGCCATGAAAGCAACATTAATGTGTAAACAGTAACAAATCTCTTTTTCCAATTCACACTAAATGAGTCTATTATAGATTCAAAAACAACATTTCATGAAGAGAGTAATACTAAAAAATTTTCTGAAATTTTAAATTTAGCCAGATTCAAAAGTGGAGGGTTATTCAATATAATCCATGAAATAATTTAGATGCTATGAAAACTGAAGAGTTTACCAAGTATCATTATATAATCTGTGTTTCTAAGACTCTTTGAATGATATTATAAGTCTATAAAGAATGTTCTTAAAGCACCAGCAGCAAGACAATAAACTGATTTTCTATAAGTATATCTTTCAAAATAGATTGCTTGGAAAGTCATAGTGCATTAAAAACCTGCAAACCAACCAACTACAGCAAGTAAGTAAAAGTAAAGTTAGTGACCCCAATGCTCCCTTTTCATTAGCTACTTACACTGATGTATAGGCGAGGGAGCCACTCCTTTCCCTGGATTACTTCACTTTATCCTTGATCCCTACCTGAGAATGCTGAGTGTCAAACAAGGAAGCATCAAGTACCATTTTTTGAGTCTTTGGTATGACTCAATTTGGGACTGAACCCATCTCCCAGGTCATTGGCAAACACTCTACAGCAAAATTAAGGTTAAATATAGGGTGTCTCAATTTACATTGACCCACGTGACATCTAATAATTCTACAAATAATAATGATATGTTCTTTTTTGTTTCAGATTTGAAAATAGTATATTATAAACACTATTAATCCTCGATCACAATGCCTTGGACAAGCGAGGAAAAAATATTTTGTGTCATTTGAAGAAAAAAATAATTCATTTGTGTCATTTGAAGAAAAAAATAATTCAAAACTGTCTCAAAATAATATGATAATGATTTATTACTGAGGCAAGAAACTCAAATAAGATTGAATTTACTGGAAGTTGATATAATAACAATAAAAAAAACCCATTAATTTGATGTCTCTTGCTCAAAGAATGCATTTTTACTGGATGTGTTCCAAACGACCACCATTTCGTCTGTCTCAGTAATAAATCATTATCATATTAATGGGTTGCATCTATTTAGAGGCACCCAGTAGAGTGGGTAGGGGTGGGAGTATGAAAGTTTTACCTGAATGTCCATTCTGTTGTGCATTGTTTATATTTTCTATTTATCCTATTTACCAACCCCTCCGCTCGGGCAGGATATGACACAAGGTCAATTTTTAAGCGGAGTTTAACAGTTTGAATTCAGAGTTTTCCTCCTCCTAGACTAGTTGCCTCACCAAGGCTGAATAACCTAGTCTGTCCTGCTATTTACCCATAGCTGGAGGGAGAACAATTGGATTCATACCTTTCCCAAGGGTATTAGTGCTATGTAAAATGCAATCAGTCTCGTCCAGGATTTGAAGTCATGTTGCCGAGTCCATTTCCTACGACAATAACCATTACACCAAGGGCACCTCCAAAATATATATATTTCCTATTTATGATTAACAAAGATGACTTTAATGATTTTATTATTCATCAGAGAGACAGTAATTGCAACACAGACAATGAAAACTATTTATGCAGTGCATAAATATGCCGGTGATGATTTAGTAAGTCCAACCACTTAATGATATTTTTAAAGATATTTGTCAAAGTAACGGAAATTTAGTAAAATCTACAATACTCAAATATTTATGAATAAAAAAATTAAAAAAAAAAAAAAAAAGGAGATTCTCATTAGAAAAGTGAGTGCAATTGATAAAAAAATCAACACTTTTCTTTTCTTTAGTAGCTTGTTACTGAAGAAAAGAAATAGATTATATACACTGTTAATAAATACAAAATGCAATGATAATCACATGTGAAATTGATCCAAATTCTCAAAAATAGAGTCAGATGAAATTGTTATAAAAAAAACCTAATTAAGATTATTTAGAAGATATAATTGATTTCAAAACCAAAGTTATCTCAAATGAAGGCAAATAACTGGAAAACAAAGATTATCATAAATAAAGGCATAAATTCTTTTACCTTTTATAGTATGAATAGTGAGAATTGAAGTTCAGGTATTGTCTAGTGAATGATGGCTAACAATGGATGTATTAAATCCTGCATCAATGGGAATCATTAGGTGCCTCTGGTCGTGTAATGGTTAGCAAGCTCGACTAGCAAACCTACATGAGTGAGTTCGAGTCTCATTGGGTGCCCCTTTCATATGGCCTTGTGGCACATCTAAGAAAAAAGCTTAGTAAATTTCCATCAATGGGAATCATTAACGCATCCAGAAAGGTTGATTTTTTTTTTTGCCTCTTTCATTGTGAATTGTATTGAAGGTCTTATTGAGTTCATATGGTCAAACAGTACTTAAAACTCTTCCTGAAGAGACCAGTGTATGAAAGTATTATCAACATATCTCAGCCACATAACTGGTCTTAGTGATATCATTCCTAATGCAATTTCCTTGAATTATTCACATACATGTTTGCCATCAGTGGAGATGATGGTGAATCTATAGCTAAACCTGTTTGCCGGTGTATGTCAGAACTCTGATTGGAGAATCTAGTTTGTACACAGAAAGTCAGCATTTCTCTCAAGTTATGTATTGGAATATTGGTATATTCACCAAAGATGTGTCCGTTGCCAGCTTCTCTTAAATCCATCAACAGAGCCTTATCCAAACAGATTCACATTGTCTAAGCTCACCATCAGGTTGGATTGAATGGGAACATCTTTGTTTCCAAAAAGTAAACAGAGTGATGAGGACTTCCCGTTAGAGAGATGACTATATCTACCAGGAAACAGGTCTTAGTGTAATACCATTCTTAAGAATCTTGGAGAAATCATACATGCAATAGCTTACAGTGGTATTGAGTTACTTGTCTTTATTCCTTCATTGTAAAAAGGTCCCTGTTCTTACTTAGAATCTGTAACAGCTTCTTCTCAGTTTTCAGGTTTGGACCCTTATTTACTTTGCAGGAGCCATTATTCCCAATGAGGCTAGCCACTTTTTCAAAGTATTCTGACTTTTCCATTACTGCTGTTGCATTGCTTTTATCAAATGGCAGTATTGTGATACTAGTATCACATTGTAAGGTTTTAATGGCTAACCATTCTTCTATTGTGATTTTTTATATAGAAGGCTCGGCTTTAGTGTTTGCCTCACATTCTATCTTAGTGGATTTGCCTGGATCTTAGGAATCTTTAAGGTTGCCTCCTTAACAAGATCTATCACATCCAAGTATGAAATACACTCGGTGGTTGTGAAGTTGAGGTTCTAATTCACCAGTTTCCTCAAAGATACAAAACTGATGTTGATAATACCATTTACCAATGGATAATTAACCCTGATCATTCAACTAAGTGACTTTAAAAAGCTTTCACCCTTTCAAATTCTTACCTGTAACATGTTTAGATAATGAAGTTGAAAGTTGATGTTTTCATGAAATATATATCAAATTAAATTGAATTGAATTATTAATTTAAATGAAATACATTTTTCCTAATCAAGTAAAAGAAAAAGTTAGAGAATTATTCAACATTGAGGAAAATATGAGATCACCTTGTAATCTTTATTTTTAAAACAAATACAATCACAATTTTAGATATGCACAGTAATCTGCAGTTAAAGATCTTATCAAGCTGCTGGATTTGGCTAAATGAAAGAAACAAGGCTTTTTTCTTTTAATGTTCTTAAATATTACAAGAGAAATAAAATTTTGATCTAAGAAAGCCATGAAAGAAACATGGCTTCAACAGAATTGTCAATCGAAACAAAAGGATTACAAAACAGAAAGAAATTTAATAATCTTTCTTTTTTCTTTTAAAATGTCCTCAAATCTTACTTGAGAAATAAATTTTTACTTACTACTTTTTTGTCACAGCTCATGGATTCAATAAAAAAAAGAATATATATATATATATAAATTATGTGATGCCACAGTGTGTATGTGCGTATATATATATATATATATATGTACTAACCAAAGACCGGTTATTTTAATGATTTTCTTGTCCTGAAGGAATTACTCCCAACTCTGGTTTAACTGGACTGAATAATACTACATATGTATGTATGTATGAATTAAGTGATACCAGTGTGTGTGTGTATATATATATATATATATGAATGTATGTATGAAATAAGTGATGCCCCAGTGTGTGTGTATATATATGTCACAGATAGTGAGTGAAAGGTCAGTAGTTCTTCCCCCTTGACCATAGATAGGGTAACACTGTTGGACCAAAAAATTAAATAACAAAATGAAATAAGAAAGACAGGACATTTAGGTTGCATCTTACTTTCCAGGTACCCTTCTTATTCACACATGGATAGATATAATACATTTTATAATAAGGAGCGACATTCAAGAGATAGACACAGAGATAAATTGAGTTAACATAACTTTATTAACAATGACAGGCTTTAGGAAGACATGAGAGGGGAAAAAAAGGGGTTAAGCAAATTAACTGAATAATGTCTCATTTAGGGATACAGAAAGAGCATAGGTTTTATAAAAGGGGAAAAACAGAGTACATAGCAGAGACAACTTTTTGGGGGTTGTTGAATTTAAATATTCATTTTTAATTTCTTTTTTCTTTCCCTTTTCATCTTTTTTCCTCACTTTTTTCTTTTCTTTGTAACCTCTTGGTTTTACAGCTTGTCTGTGAAGCAAATAATATCTTGGAGGTGATATTCTCTAGCTAGTTTCAGGTTCAGTGATCGAAGGAGTTTGATGAAGAAGTCATCTTTCTTCTGTTAGGCTATTTTTTCTCCATGATAGCCAGAATTATGTCATAAGTTTCTCCTCCACCGTCATCCCAGTACAGAAAAGAAAATCAGTCGGCATTTCTGTGATTTCTCTATTCTCTGATTGGCTAGTTTTATCAAATTAGAATTGTCCTCTGACTTTTAATTGTTGACAATTCAGTTTGTTTGGCTCCTACTATCTCACCACACAGCAAGCAAGAAAGAGAGAGATTACTAGGAGTGTGGACAGGTTCTTGTCTGTTGTCTGTCACAATATATACATACATACATACATACATAGTAGCATTACTTAATTCATATATATATATATATACACTATGGAATTCACTTCAGTATACCTGACTAAACTTACAATGACTGTATCTGAAAGGATAGTCAGCAAAGTTTGACGTATTGCTGACATACTCAGACTGTTTCATCACCAAAACACGTCTAACTGTATGGCTATGAAAGAATGTTTTTGGTACAAACTCTACCATTGTTGTTTCATGTAGCAAGTGTATGAAATAATAATAATCCTTATTATAGCATAAATTTTTACTTATATTCTTTTCTAAAATTATTAGAATATTAACAATGCTGTGCTCTGCTGAAGAAGTAAGAACAAACCTATAAGTGACATTTTCGTATGGACTCCTACACATGGACACACCAGTGTTAGCTGACTAACAAAACCCTACAGTTATCATTTCTGTGCAGACACTGGGTACTGTCTTGAGGACTTACCAACTATGAGGGATGGTTGGAAAGAGCCATGCTGTTGACATATGATCATCATCATCATAAGTAAGTAAAGTTGGTGACTGTAGTCGAGGGCTACCTGAAAGCCCCCTTTTCAATAGCTACTATACCAAGGGAGGAGACGCTACTCCTTTGCCTGGATTGCTCCACTTTACCCTTGAAACATACCTTAAGTACAAGTGTTAAGCAAGGAGGTATCAAGTACCACTTTTTGAGTCTTTGGTATGACTTGACCTGAGACTGAACCCTGGTCTCACGGGCCATTGATGAACACTCTACCACTAAACCAAGGGGCTGGTCAGTTATACATTAAGAAAATGAAAACAATAAAAATCAGACATAATTTTCTCAATCAATAAATCAAATTTCTAAGCAAATAAAATAGAATTTGCTTAAATGATGGGAAATTTGATAGGAGTGACTTTCTTTGATCCAAAAGTTTCCAGCTTTTTTAACAACAATTTTTTTTTAACAATATAAGCTCATAGCATCATTATTATAAATATTTTCTCTAGCTTTCTATTGTTTATTCTATGATAAAAGAATGAATCTGATTTTAATTTGTTGAATTCTTTGAGAAATATTTAAAGCTCTTATTGGAGCTGTTGACCAAACAAGGAGTATTGCATAGAGAGAAACAAGGAAAAATCTAAATTGACAAGTCTGGAAAATATGTCAAAGAACTTTTACATCCCAAATCAGTATTATTTGTGGCATTGCATTTGTAACATTAATAAAAAAAAAAAATAATAGAAATAATAATTAGATTTTACTCACAGCAAAAAATAACCTGAAGCAGGAAATTTTAAAGATGTTTTTTCTCTAATGTTTCATAGACAAATTTATTCTTAAAATTCTATCAACTTTAAGATAATTCAGATCCAAATCTAAAATAGATATATAAAGCATACATCGCCAATGGCCCAGGAGACCTGGGTTCAATCCCAGGTCATCATACCAAAGACTCAAAAATGGTACTTGATGCTACCTTGCTTAACACCCAGCATTATAAGGTAAGGATTGAGGTAAAGTGAAGCAATCCAGGGAAAGGAGTAGCGCCCTCCCCCACACCTTGGTGTAGTAGCTATAGAAAAAACAGCCTTCGCGTCACCCTCGACGATGGTCGCCAACTTTACACCCTTACTTACATTTCTCTACAAACAAAAGGTATAATAATTTCTGTTGTAAACAAATGCATGTTTTGTTGGCTACACCTGCCTGGAAAAGATTAACCAGTAAAATATGATATTTTGGATTTTAAGATGAAAATGTTTACTTACTTGCTACCAGTGATTCGAAGTAAGAATTTCCAGTACGCAGGTCGAAGTGATTGTGGTTCAAACATAGCCTATAAAGAGAAAAACATTTCAAAACAATTAGTTCAAATCTTTAAGTGAAAACATGCTTCAATTTTAATTTAGGATCATTAATCCAAGAAAAATCAACTATTTGTTGAATTTTAGAACATTCATGGTGCATATTTAACAGACAAAATCTAAGCTTTGAAATATGTTTCCACTTCCAATATCAGAGGAAATTATTTATGTATATAATTACACCACCTTAAATTAATTTGATGGTTTATTTTATTTATGCAAGTCCTACATCATTGCATTTTTATACATTTAAATATAATTCCAAGAATAAATAATCCTTACATTAAAAAAAATGACAGGTCATACTTTGGAATAATAATGTAAAAAGGAAAATTAAAATAAAATATAGCTCTTCTTTATTTTATTTTGTATTAACTTAGGGCTATGTTTTGTACAAACAAAAATATTAATGTAAATTTTTGGAACTTTCAGACAGTTTAATCCCACTTTGGAATGTGCTTGAGAATGTATGTTTAATGCTTCCAGAATCCAACACATGTAATTTTTTGTGTTATATAATTAAGGAATGATTGTTTTATTTTAATCATTTTTCATTAATTATATTTTATCATTCAGTTTGGTTGGGCTTTGAACTATTCGGCTTAAGAGTTCAGGTGTGTAGTCAATTGGTGCAGTTTACGCTCACATGCAAAGGATATGACAATCACCATTGTTATAATAAACCCCAGACAGGAAATAGGACTGGAGCGTGGATGATATCATGCCCAGATGAAATGGGCTGAGAATTTGGAAGATTTTGAAAAAGATTCAGTTGAGGTCAGACCATGGTGTTGAGAAGTTGGGGTCCAACCATGAAGTTGAGAAATTAAGATTAGACCATGCGGGCAGACAACTGAGTCTCTGCCATTCGGGCATAGAGAATTGAGTTCTCTACCGTTGAGGCATGTAGTTGGAGTTTTGCAGATCTCTACCGACAGAGATCTTGAACACTACAAGATGCGCTGCGTGTTTGTGGGGTCAGATAGTATGGTTAGCATAGTAAGAATTATGTCTCTCACCTCGTGTCGAAGAACTGAAGTCAGAAGTTAATAAACAGTTTGTACCTAAACAAAAAAGTCCGCCTGTATGTTGTTATTGACATCACCAAATTATATAACATTTGTTTTAATTAAAAATACTTATCAGGTTCATTTGTTTATTTTTTTAATTTCAAGGATTTAATAAAATACTATTACAAATTATTTTTTATTTTTTTCACAATCATTTATTTACTTTTTAATTTTTTTTGCACTGACTCTACGGATACTATTTCAATTAAAAGACAATAATCTTAGTAGTTTTTAAAGGTCATTTACTTCATTTAAAATAGTTTAAAGTCATCATATTTTAAAATCAAACTAGTTTTAGGTTAATACAAATGACTATATGGTTTCATTTTTACATATAAGAACCATTAGAACCAGGTCTAATGAGGACTGAATGAATATCTATCCTTGCTTTCTGCCAAATCACTTACCCTTGCTTACTACCATTCTTCACTGTGGGATGACATTTGCCAAGTAACTCTTGAGTATTGATTAAGAAAGTTTTTAGTTGTTTATTCTAATCGAATACACAGTAGACATTTTTTAGTTGTAAAAAAAAAATAGATAACTGATGAAAATGTTATTTATTTATTTATTAAGATTTTGACTTTAAATTCATTAATAGATTCAAATTTGTGACTTTGGTGATTTCAGACAAATCCTTTGTGTAATTCTTTGATGAACCCAACCTGATCAGATCAATGCTTGTTTGAAAACATCTCTGGCATTACATGACCTGACGGGAAGCTTACAATACACTGCAAAAAGTGTGTTCTGGATATGAAAATAAACTGTATATGCCAGTAAGGCTCCAGTTTTGAAACTCTAGAGAATATGAAGTACCACTTTATCCCCATTAATCCTACATCTACTATGATTTGGAATGGTAATACCTGTTAAGGTCACTTCTATGAGTCAAATTGATCTATTTGAAAATTATTTTTATTTAATAGGACTAAATGAAAAAAAATCCCTTAAAAAACAACTATAAAAAAATCTGAATATAAATGTATAATGAGTGTCATTCCCTAACCTCTAAGCATAAGATATGTCCTAAACAGGTTGAAATGCCATTAAACTCAATCAATCTGGCATCACATTGAGAAATTGATCTTTATAATTAATATGAAAGTGAATTCAAATCTTGGTAATGCTGACAGTGAATTTTCAGCACAACTTTTCCAGGTGGAGAATGGTTGAAAGAGATCCTTGTCATTAAAATCACTTGCTCTTCCAATCTATTCAGTCAGAAGAACTGATTCTCAAAACTTTTCCTGATGTTCATATTCAAATTTCTACTAAATTGCTCTGTGACTGAGCAAATTTGATATCAAATAATGTTTTAGTAAAAGAAATAACATAAGGCTTCTGGATATCTGGAAAGGAAAATTCCTAAAAATCAGTTAATATCAGTTCCCAGGACGTTTCTCAGTAACTTTCTACTAACAGGAACTGATATCAGAGGACAAAGTCAAGAATATTGTTCATCCAATAGCTCTGAACTGAACAAATAAGTAAACAAACAAAACATTATAATTCTTGCAACCATAAAATATAATAATTCTATTTGTAATGCGAGCCAAATCCATACACCACTTCATTTAGTTATTTTGATGTAATATATGAACAATGTTCTATATATGCCTGCTAGTAACATATAAACATACAGTGACTTACAAAGATAAATACATCCTGGAATTGAATTAGTGATGAAAATTAGTTTTAGGCTTTCTAATAGGATATTAATATCAATTATGATCCATTGTTTATACATAGGATATGAATATAATTTGTGATCCATTATTTATGTAAAGGATATAAATATCAATTCTGATCCATTGTTTATATATAGGATATAAGTATCAATTCTGATCCACTGTTTATATATAGGATATAAGTATCAATTCTGATCCACTGTTTATATATAGGATATAAGTATCAATTCTTATCCATTGTTTATATATAGGATATGAATATCAATTCTGATCCATTGTTTTTATATATAAGATATAAATATCAATTGTGATCCATTGTTTATATATAGGTTGGTTGGTTTCTTTGTTTAATGGCATATCAACTCTTTTTAGGTTATTTAATGCCAAAGCCATTGTCCTAGAAGAACAGTAGTGGTACTATTTAACCCATAGCTGGGAGGATAAGGGGGCTCATACCTTTCCCAAGGGTATTTGCCCGAAAGTGAACGTAATAGTGCGACTGGAGTATGAACTCGTGTACTACGATTCCGCAGTCCAACGCTTTAAACATTACACCACGAGGACACCCCCTAATATATAGGATATAAGTATCAATTCTGATACATTGTTTATATATAGAATATAAATATCAATTCTGATCCATTGTTTATATATAAGATATAAATATCAATTGTGATCCATTGTTTATATATAGGATATGAATATCAATTCTGATCCATTGTTTATAGAATATAAATATCAATTCTGATCCATTGTTTATATATAAGATATAAATATCAATTGTGATCTATTGTTTATATATGGGATATAAGTATCAATTCTGATCCATTGTTTATATATAGAATATAAATATCAATTCTGATCCATTGCTTATATATAGAATATAAATATCAATTCTGATCCATTGTTTATATATAGAATATAAATATCAATTCTGATCCATTGCTTATATATAGAATATAAATATCAATTGTGATCCATTGCTTATATATAGAATATAAATATCAATTCTGATCTATTTTTTATATATAGGATATAAGTATCAATTCTGATCCATTGTTTATATACAGAATATGAATATCAATTCTGATCCATTGTTTATATATAGAATATAAATATCAATTCTGATCCATTGTTTATATATAAGATATAAATATCAATTGTGATCTATTGTTTATATATAGAATATAAATATCAATTCTGATCCATTGTTTATATATAGAATATAAATATCAATTCTGATCCATTGTTTGTATATAAGATATAAATATCAATTCTGATCTATTGTTTATATATAGAATATAAATATCAATTCTGATCCATTGCTTATATATAAGATATAAATATCAATTGTGATCTATTGTTTATATATAGAATATAAATATCAATTCTGATCCATTGCTTATATATAAGATATAAATATCAATTGTGATCTATTGTTTATATATAGAATATACATATCAATTCTGATCCATTGCTTATATATAAGATATAAATATCAATTGTGATCTATTGTTTATATATAGAATATAAATATCAATTCTGATCCATTGCTTATATATAAGATATAAATATCAATTGTGATCTATTGTTTATATATAGAATATAAATATCAATTCTGATCCATTACTTATATATAGTTTGTACATTGCAAACCATAACTACCTAAAGAAATGTCTTGGAAAGTTATACTGAATATACATTTTTAATGCTTTTTAGATTGTGATGAATCTCTACTCAGAAATCTTTATGGTTATTAACACACATAAAACCACTTCTTTCTTATATGCAGCCACATATCATATTAGTTTAATAAAGATTAGGAATACATATATCAGTAAATATCATTGTAACCTCACATCTACATATCAAGAAAATAAAAACACCAAACTTTTCATGTACAAAAATTAGCTGAAAAGTTCATAGGCTGATCAAGATACTCTTATTGAATGAGACTAAATGAAGTTCATTTTTTCACATAGTATCCTTTGCAGTCCTACACACTTCATCCATTGGTATGACACTACTTGGATCCTAATGGGCAAAAAAGTCATCAAAGGCAGATATGACATCATCATATGAACTTTTAAGTACACCTTCATATGTTCCATAAGTTGTATACCTTACCGGCATAATGAATGAGTGATGAATGAATGAAGAAATCATAATAAAAATATAACTCTCACAATATATTTCTCAAAAGGGGTCGCAGCTGGTGTATGAGTGAGAGAGACAGGAAGACGGAGGGAGACGAAGACAGAATGCCATATTAACCCATAACTTCCTCTCTTGACGAAACCCCGCTGTGTTATCTTCAGAGCGTTACATCTTTGCCTCTTCTGCTTTCCAGCCAGGAGCCACTGTGGGCTATTGTCTCACTGAGTGCCTGGTGGCCAATCTCTGTGACTGACCATATCCAGACCTAAGACTCCAGATTGAAGACTGACACCTGCAAGACTCCCCGTATCTGCTGTGAGTTGTGCATATATAATTTCACAACACCCATGTATTCCTGTTGTCACTCACAAGACTTGCTCCCACTTATTTACACAGGTGTATCTTGCAATCACATTGTTTACACAGCTGGAACATCCAGCTCTGTCAAAAGTCAATATGCAACACATAGCAACAGGTTTAAAAATTATGTATTTTATAATAAGAATATTTTAAAGATAAGTTTGAAACTTTTATCATATAAGTATTGTCTTGTTGGGATTGTCTTGTTAGCTCTTGTTCCCAGACAGTATTAAGAAGTCGATCATCATTCCTGTCCAGGTGATAAAAGAAATTAACAAATACACATAGTTTGATTCCCATTTTATTGATATTCTAATTATCAGTTATTTTCGAATTCATAAATCAAATAAAGATGTGAATTTCATTATGTCTCCCATTATTTTATTACTACTATCATCATCATTTGTACTTTTACTACCATTTATTACAACAATTAGTATTTGTATTTTTACATTCTTCTCTTTCCTTCTTATGACTGTCAAGACCCACTCCTAGGTCATGAAATAGTGATACACATTTTACCGATATACAGGTTAAAGAAAAAAAAAGGAAAATATACAATAAATGAATGTACAACAATCTATTTCTAATTTCACAATTACACATCAAAAAATCACTGGCCCAGTAAAAACCACAAATTAAGGCAGGCATGTTGCCTACCATTTATGTTTACCATCAGGAAAATTACCATGGTATTTGCTCTCAGAGTGTTACACAAGGCATTGTTAGGATGCCTGAAAACTGGTCTCTGAAGACCCAGCAATAAACATCAAACAGCCCATTCTCTATAACCATCTTTCATTTCCTTAAAAAAAAAAAAAAAATCAACTCTCCACTGCAAAGCATGATGTCAAGGCCAAAATACACTGAAATACATTTGAATAACAAACAAAAATATAAAACAAATAAAAATAATGCCCACATACTAGAAAATAAGGAAACATATAAGCATTGCCTCAGTTTGAAATGTCAGTCCTGGTCTAGTTTTTGCTTTCTTTTTTAGTCTTAACATTTTTTTTTATTTAACAATTTGTTTCCTTTATCTTAATATCTAAATTACCTGTTCATTTGCCCTTTTATCTTTTTTCCACACTGTCATCTACTGATCTATCCTAATCACAGTATCTAGATTGAATAATGTAGCATCACAAGGATTGTCTTGTTGGCTCTTGTTCCCAGATAGGATTCAGAAGCAGTCGGTTGTCATTCCTGTTCAGGTGATCAAAAGAAGTAGACAAACATGTGTTTATAGTTTGGTTCCCATGTTTATTGATGCTTTAATTAATCAGGCCGACCTTCTCACAGTCAGTTCACAACCATTGTTCAAAGGGAAAAGAAAACCCTTTGCATCTTCTTTATTTATATTTTAATTAAAAACCCTCAAAACATATCTTGATTCAATTATTTTGAAAACTCCAACCTTTCAAATCAAACTAAATCTTGGAAAACTTTTCAAGATAAATGTACCAGAAAATAGAAATCTTTTTTAAATGAAAAAAATGTGTAAATTTGTACATTTTGATAAAAACTAATAATTTCAAATGGATTTCATTGTTTAGAAAAGTTTGGTTTGGTTTTATGGCATATCAACCATTGTAGGCTATCAAATGCCAAATCTATTTTTATACATATAAACAGTTCTATTTCAAACAATTCTGTTTAACTTAAGTACACAGTTTAAATGTCAAAAACAGTTCTATTTCCAACATTTCAGTTCAGCATAAGTACACAGTTTAGTTCTATTTGACCTATAGATGCTACCATTCCAGGATAGAGTGGACCAGAGAGTGATGGCAATGAAGGGGTACTCTGCATTCCCCAAAGCTGGAGAAGCAGTTGGTGTATTCTGCAGCCCCAGTCAACTGGGCAAGATTTCATTATTTACTGTTAGGAAGCAACCAAGAATAATATTGCTAAAATAAAAAGTATAAAAATTGACAAGCAAATAACATAAGAACCAATCTAGTCAATATGGATTTGATAAATATCTTCCTTTTTTTTTTTTATTTGAAACTCATCATTAGGAGTTAGAGAGTCTAATAGAGAAAAGATTGTTTTATCAAAACAGAATAACTCACTGCATGAAAGAGAAGGGCAGTTGATAGCATGTAGAGAATTACATCTGCACTTGGTATATGTGGGAACATATTTCTTTCGATTCCTTTGAAGTAAAGAACCTACAAAAACAAATTGTTAGAACATTTTACTTATAACACCTTTAAATTTGAATTTTATACCTGTTTGTGTAAATGATAAAAATATCAAATTCTAGAATCTAATGAAAAAGTTTTTTGTAAAAATTTCAAAAATAGATTGATCCTTTTTAAAGAAACAAAATCCAAGCAAAAATGAATTCATTCAGTATGAAAATTAATCCAATCCAGTAGAAAAAGTAAAAGAATTACTATAGAAATTTACCTCAACAAGTTTGGAGGTAAGATAAAGAGCTAGAGTTGTACTCTTGTACCATAACATTGACCATCCAGCAACGAATCCAGCAATCAATCCATTAAATCCACTGTCCTCCTTTCTTACCCATCGTAATACACAGTTAATACTCTGAAAAGAAGACAATGTAAACTTGGAGAATTGTATTCGTACATTTTTCATGAACATTATTCTGAAAATGATATGAACAAAAGTTTTCTGGTTTTCATCTTTCAAGTGTTTATCAATTATACAAATTTATACCTCCATATATAACTTCATTATCATCAATAAAAATATTAATGATATTAAAATAATATTATATGATATTAAAATAATATTAATATTATTAAAATAATATTATATGATATTAAAATAATATTATAGAAATTATAGATATTTAATTGCTTTGGATATATAGTAACAAACTGCATCATCAGGTATTGCGTTCTTCATGTTAACATTTGTAATAAATGTTCCTAGGAATTATTTTCACAAAATAGCTTTTTGGACTCTAACAAATGAGACAAAAATATGCATTTCAAATCTGTTTTTTTAAACAATGACAAAACATGAAGAAATGTAAATGGGAAATTGTAACTTTAAGAAATTAGAATGGGTTTTAATGAAAAAGAGATTGTTTACTTACCCTAAAAGCTGCACAGAAAGAAGCCAGGAAAGCACCACAGCTGAAATTATCTGAATGGATCAGAGATTTTAGAATGGCCTTTGGTTGTTGTATATTTCGGAATAGTGAAGGCAATAACTTAATAGCCATCTGAAGGGAATAACCAATTGCAAACATCTGGAAAAATCCCTGAAATTAAAAAAAAAAAAGAAAAACCAAAAGGTTTTGCAATGAAACTCTAGGCACCACCAGAATTGCTATATAAAGTTATGTTTGAATTTTTCTTTCTTTTTTTTTATCATGTGTCAGCTTATTCATTCTGAATAAGTTGTAAAGTTGGTGACCGTAGTCAAGAGTGACTCAAAGGCTCCTTTTTCGATAGCTACTACATCAAGGTGTGAGGGGGGCGCTACTCCTTTCGCAAAATCGACCCACTTTACCCTTGATCTGTACCTTATAATGCTGAGTGTTAAGCAAGCAGGCATCAAGTACCATTTCTTGAGTCTTTGGTATTACTCAACCTGGGATTGAACCCAGGTCTCCCAGGCTGTTGGCAAACACTCTAACCATTATGCCAATGTCCAGTTCATTCTGAATAAAAAATGTTTACTGTTTACTTTTTATTAATTACTATTAAAAATGATTTCTGTAACAGTAGGTTCTCTATGATTCTTAAAAACTGGGTTTCACTAAAACAATTTAGTGGATTATATCACTTGAAATATCATTTCAATTCTCATGGAAGATTATATATATATATATATATATATATATGTCCAATTTAAAAAGAACAGGAAGTGTTCAGTCTCATCCTTAGGGAAATCAGAATGTACAAGATAAATATTAAATTCTTTCTGAGCTAAAAACCAGAAGAAGTGAAAAGGCAATTTCAGTTGATAAGACAGTAGATATGTTTCACTATCTCAACAGTATACCCTTCAGATATCTTTAAATAGCAAATATTAAGCAAACTAATCATCAAACATTGAATTATTATCAAGACATAGCAAATATTAAACAAAATTAATTCAGAACTTGAAATCAATAATCATGTATTATTTATATATGCACATTGGTTTGTCAACAAGTTCATAGTTTCATCATCATCATCATTTAGACATGCTGACAGCACAGATTCTTTTGAATTTCTCTCACCATCTATCCTAATTGGCCATCATACTTGGTAAGTCTTCACGACATCATCCAGTGTCCACACAGAACTGATGAATGTAAATGTTTGCTAGTTGACCAACACTGGTGTGTCCATGTGTAGCAGTTCATTCTTACTTCTCCAGCAGTGCCTAGAATGGGTTGTGAGATTGGAGATAAGTGGCTGTACAACTGTTGTTTTATAGAGTGATACTACTTAAAGGATTTGTTCAAAATAGTATGCAGTATCCATGTATAGTTCTCCTCTAACTTTTTCTCCAGTCATTTCATTAAAGATCAAATGATACAACCATTGGTGAAAAAAAGCAATGTCCTTATTTTAAGCTGAATATTAAAATGATCTAAGTGATTATTTTTACATGATTTGTTGTTTAAATTCAAAACTATTAAAAGTAAATATTGATATTTGTAGCTCAAATTCATAGCTATTTTGGATATTGATGTTGCCGTGGTTTTTTCATCACACTGGTTTAAATTATTCGTTTACTTAATGTTTTAGTTTCAGTACTGTATAATTTTTATAAAATTATTATTCTCATTATTATATTATACTAATAATAATTAATGATAATTATTATATTTAATAATTTTAATAATATAACTATAAGTATAATATAATTTTTAGTTTCAGTATTATATAACCTCCTTTCTTCTCAAGACTGAACGTTTCCCTATGAATTAGATAAATCAAATACACAAAATGAAAATTTCAAATTAAAATTCAGCTAATAACTGCATTTCTAGCAACAAGGTTTTCGATCCACCCTTAAATATAAAAACTTGTTGAATTTAATGATAACTGATTTTTTTTTATAATCTTTGACAGTTGAAGAAATAGAATAGAAATAGAGCAAACAAAAAAAACAAAAAAAAATTTGGTCCATTCAGGATTTAAATTTCATGCTTTCATTATTAAAATATTTCTTAGTAGCTATATTTCTTCTAATAAAAAGTGTAAAGAAATAAATTCATTTAGATTGTAGATTTTACAACTGAAAAACAGTTATGGCTTCTTATAGACATTCTCTCACACAAACATATTACTTTAACACACACATACAACAAACTACACTCTTTTGAAAGGAAATGAAAAGCCCAAAATGCCAAATTGTTTAATTATCAAAACTAGGAAAGAATTTGAGTTTATAGCAAAATTGAAAATTTAAAAAAATTTATTAAGAAAATTAACAAATTTTTCCAACATTATATTACAGTGTTTAGAAAGTAATTCAATTTTATCAGAGAGGGTATAACAAGAAATATAAGTTGAATTTATTAAAATATTATCACCAAAAATGTAATTTCCTTCATTTTCAATGACTGCAGCCCAACAAATTGAAGAAAAGATAAAATTATTTGGATGGGCGATTCTTCCACATTCTCAATACTCACCAGATTTAGCACCTACAAATTTTCATTTGTTTTGATTGCTAAAACATCACTTAAATGGCAGAACATTCAGAAACAAAGAAATAGAAAATGATCTTTTAAATATTTTTTAAACATGAAATAAAAAATTTACCTTCTCAGTGGGTTGGAGTGATTGTAAAAAAGTTGGCGACCATAGTCAAGGGTGACCCAAAGGCTCCCTTTTCAATAGCTACTACACCAAGGTGTAGGGGAGGGCACTACTCCTTTCCCTGGATTGTTCCATTTTACCCTGATATCCTTACCTAATAATGCTGAGTGTTAAACAAAGCAGCATCAAGTACCATTTTTTGAGTCTTTGGTATGACTCAACCTGGGATGGAACCCCGCTCTCCCGGGCCATTGGCGAACACTAAATGAAGGTAATCATGTTTTTGATGATAATATTTAGATAAATTTAATTTACATTTCTTTTTATATCCTCTGATAAAATTGAATTACTTTCCAAATACTTAATTATTTTCAATCAAGAAGCTTTTCAGATTTCAATTTGAAGCAATATCATTACAGACCTAACATGGTTGGTTGGGTTTATAAAATATTAATACTTGATGAATTATTTAATGCTGAAATCAGCCATTTTTTTTCAATATAGAATTCCTGGAAGCAACATCCCATAAAACAGCAGCTGTACGGCCACCTACCTCCCATCTCTAAAACCATCCAAATAAGACAAACAAGACATGCAAGATACTATCAGAGAAGCAAGGATGGACTCATAAGTGACATTCTATGAAACCCTTCACATGGATGAGACAGTGTTGGCCAACAAACAAGAACTTATTTACCTCAGCTCTGTACGGACACAGGATGTAGTCTAGAAGACCTACCGGAAGTGATGGATAATAAGGATGAATAGTGAGAGAGAGTCAGGGATATCCATGCTAGTAGTGTAACATGATGATAATGATGATAGGGTTTCAAATATTCTAGTCTAATACTAATTTTTTCAAGGACTTATATGGTTTTCAAGTAACTATCATAATAATGATTTGATTGCACACAATTTTATGGGTTCAAGTATTTCAATCTAATACTAATAATTTTCAAACAAATCTCTTTGATACATAACTTTCAGGTGTGGACCTGGGAGTAATGGCAAAAACAAGTGACTCTACACTCCCTAAAGCACCAAAACTTGAGCCTTCATGCCAAATGCAGTTTAGTGTCAGGCCAAGAACACTTACTTTACACTGACATAATTAAATTAGACAACTAACAGATAATTAAGTTATATATCAAAATGTACAAACAAGTAGAATGATGAAATGAAATTATATTTCAAATATAACAATTTCAATATGAATTTGAATAATAATGTGTGAAAGACAAATATGACCTTATACAGTATACAAATTTCTTAACTTTAAAAATGAAATAGAAACAGATCTAAACAACTTACCTTCATGACATAATGAATACATCCAAAACTATGTTTACACAGTTGGTGCTTGGCACTCTGCTGAATATTGTGTTGAAGTTGGCTGATAATGCCCAAGTATTTGTTGGAGCCATGCCTTTGTGGACTGCTTTGGTCCAGTTCCTCTGCAGGATCATTATCTCCACTGGAATCAGCATGTTCCTCAGATCCTACAAAGAATCTGAAAAAAAAATTAGCAAAATAATTAGCAGATTTAACCCTTTAGACACCAGATTATGATCCACCAATCACAGCAGAAAAGATGCAAATTACTGCACAGTGATTCTTACATTCCTAAAATTTCTTTGAAAATTATCAATAAAGACAAGTACAAGTGATTAAAAGTCTAAGGCTGTGATATCAAAATGTATTGCAAAAACTCTTGGTACTGAAAGAGGGTGTCCTCGTGGTGTAATGGTTAAAGCAATGGACTGCGGAATCGTAGTAAGCAAGTTCAAACTCCAGTCGCGCTATTACATTCACTTTCGGGCAAATACCCTTGGGAAAGGTATAAACCCTCTTATCCTCCCAGCTATGGGTTAAATAGTACCACTACTGTTCTTCTCGGAGAATGGCTTTGGCATTAAATAACCTACAAAGAGTTGATATGCCATTAAACAAAGAAAACAAACCAAACCAAGAATATGGCTTGATCAATCAAATAAAAAGCCCACTTAAGAAAGTCTACAGAAAGAATAGAATGCAATTAACTAAAGAACAGAAGAAAATATTACAAGGGTAAATATTTTATATATATGAGTTTCATATAAGAGTACAAGAGGAACAAATCTCTCATTAAATGTCTATAAATAAACCTGATGAAGTAGCAGCTTACAAAGTGTTCACCTCTGGTATCATTTCTGTTTTTTTTTTGTTTTTTTTCGAAAATGAAACATTACAAGCATTGTTGAAACTGGCTCATTGGCCTAGTGGGTAGAGTGTTCACCACTGGTTCAGGAGACCTGGGTTCAATCCTAGGTCGTGTCAAAGACTTTAAAAATGGTACTTGATACCTCCTTGTTTAGCACTCAGCATGATAAGGTACGTATCAAGGGTAAAGTGGAGCAATCCATGGAAAGGAGTAGCGCCTTCCCCTACACCTTGGTGTAGTAGCGATAGAAAAAGGAGCCTTCGAGTCGCCCTCAACTAAGGTTGCTAACTTTACTTTACTACAAGCATTGTATGAGATATGTCAAGTCTAGTTTTTTCTATTTATACTCATTTCTTATTATATCTGTTTTACCTTTTTGACAATTTAATGTAGAAAATCTATTTTTTAAATTTAGAATCAACTCATTAATTTTTAAGCAAACTTGCATTTGTTTGAATAATTAAAGCTAATGGGGTATTTTCTTTCATGTCTACTGTTAGTATTTTTTTAAACTACATATTGATAAAATTGACACAGATGTCCACAGTATTAAGACAAGCATCTAATAAAATAAATATCATATTTGTAAACATGTTTCAAAACGTTTTTAAAATGTATCTTCATTTTTACAAACAGGAAGACTGAAAATTATTTTGATAGAAAAAAAAAAAAGAAATTACATTTGTAAATTCAATTTCTCATTTTTTCTTTACAAATGTAATTTCTCACTTTTTTCTTTTTCATTAAAATTATTTTTAGTTTTTCTGCTTGTAAAAGTGAAGAGACATTTCAGTTAATCTTATCTTTTAAATCTAGTTAAAAAATAGTAGAGATGCCAATTTATTTGTGTTCTGTATTCGATCATCAGTTCTGTCAAGAGAATCAAAAGTCAATAATAATTCAAAATAGAATATTTTATGGATAGTCTGTTTGGGCTTTATGGCATATCAACCATTGTAGTTTATTTAATGCCAAATCCTGTTTATATATATATATATATATATATATATATATATATATATATATATGATTTGTGAACACATTTTGTAGATCCCATTCTTAAACAAGCCTGTGCTCTTTTTTGCGCACAGTTAAATGGTTTTAAATATTGCAATATAACAGTCACAATTTAACATCAGTCATTTGTTTGTACATATACCTTGTTCTATTTGACCCATAGATAGGACCTATGAGGTGTTACCATTCCAGGTCAGAGTGGACCAGGGAGCAATTTCAATTAAGGGGTACCCCACATTCCCCAAATCTCCAAGGGTGCAACCTTGCCATCAGATGATTTAATGTCATATCTAGGACACTCGTTGGGGATAGGGCTTACCCCTCTGCAGTTGGTGTATTCTACAGCTCCAGCTGACAGCGGAATATTTTATGGAGTATAGTAATATTGAAAATATCTTACTATAAGAAGTAGAAGTATTTTTTCTCTACATTTTTATACTAAACTGAAGTATGTCATTAAAGCAAAAATTGATGAACCAGAATAGTCACTGCATCCATTCCAAACTTGTTGATCTGTTAAAATTTTGAAGGGAAGAAATTTTTTCTAAATTGAAAACATGAAATTAATCTTTTTTAGCAAAAACTTACCTAATTCCCGAAGCAACTGATGAGGAAAGTCCACCCTTAGTCCTAAAAAAAAAAAGACAAAGACTGTAAGTATAGAGAATAATTGATTCTTATGGTAGTTAAATGACAGAGTAAAAAAAAGGGTCATGTACCACCAAACTAAATGATTATATCAGAATGTTAATTCAGAATGTCATGCTTCATTATGTCATTGGCACATAAATCTTTTAATATGGTCAACTGCACATTTTGATACTTATTTGAACATAACTAAATATTTGCAGTACAATAGCCAATAATTGATGATTTTAGATGAGTAGAAGACCTCAAGATTATTTCTTTAGATAGAAAGATTTTCAATTTTTCTTCACCAACAAGTGGTTCATGAAAATCTGTGTGCTACCTGTATCCAAAACACTATCAACCATTTTCCCCATTTGAATTTTTTAATAGGCTTTAAGAAAAAGCAAATGTAGTAGCAGCTGTTTACAAACTCAAGCATAATTCTCAATTTTGTAACACAAATCATACCTAGCTTATTCGACCAGGAATCTCCTCTTGAGAGACCTTGTAGTTTAACAAAATATTTCCTTAAGGCAGCTGTAATTACTTGACTAAAGTTTAGGTTGAAGTTGTTGAGGTTACAATAATTTCCAAAGAATCACAAAGTTTAGTATATGAATTTATTTGCCTCCAAGTTAATTTCTACAGACCAAACCTGTTAGGAAATGCATTCTAATTCCAATATGTATATAACTAGAATGGATACCCAGAGGAATAGCTAGATTTTAAAATTAGTTAGGAAAGCTGATAAAAAAGTGACACAACTCATACCAAATAATTTTATGTTCATTGTACAGTTTAATACAATGAACAAGGAAGACACGGTTTTTAAAAATGGTACATAATTGTATAGTAAATATGTGAAGCAAATTGAGACTAATTTTCTGTAAATAAACAGATAAATTGAAAACTGTCATCTACTTTACTTTAAAACATAAGAATATCTAAGAATTTGTATGTACTGAGTGTTTCCAGTACATCTTTTTGCTGTTTAAGAGTATAGATTTTTTTTTTATTTCATTATCCAGGATTCTTTGTAGAACAACTATCAATGTTGGTAAATTTTGCAAGACCGACTGATTGATGACTTTCTGGACACTCATCTTATAACAGTGTTTCTTTAGAGATAGAATAAAATATTGGATATGATTACATAATTTGTCATTAAATACAAAAAGACAAAGTAAATTGTAAGAAAAAAGAATAGATATTTACTAGAGTTTTAAAAATACAACTTAGTTTGAATATTTTTTTTACAGTATCAATTAAAACTAAATTTAAATTATGTGAACAATAATATATAACGAATGATAAGAAGTTTTTTCTTTTTTTAATAGACAATTTTCCCAAAAAGTAACAGCAAAGGTTTTATTGATTACTTAGGAAAAAACTTTATTATCAGAATTTTATGCAATTTATCTTCTTATGAATAATCTAAATGTTATTATAAAAGAACTGACAAATTCTAAGTTTCATGCATCTTTATCAACATATATTTTTTATAATATATACTAATTAATGGATTTTTTTTTCTTTTTGTATATTTAAAAGAATGAGAACTATTTTAAAAATCTCTTTGCCAAATTATTGCTTGAAAATGAGTTATTATCTTAAAAGTAAATGGGGAAAAGGTTTTTTTTTAATAAAATAAGAAATTTTGGGCCAAAGTTCCAATCTTCCAATATAATACCTTTAAAATAAAATGTGAACAAAATAAAACAAAAAACAATTTCCCTTACTTTCCTGTATTGGTGTGGGAAGCTTCCTTGTTTTTGGCTTTGGAGAGGGGGTGGGGTCACCAAGTGAGATAATATTGACAATCTAGAGTAAATCATTATATTTCATTTTCCTGTTGAGCCCAAGTGACAAAATATATATTGGTAATAGAAGTATATATGAAAGCACTTCAAATTTCTCTTCTATGATTGTTTCTAAGAGTTGAAACAGTACAAATAGGTACTTACTCTCATAGATTTACAGGTGAGATAAAATTGATGTTTTTTTTTTTAAGGAACTTCCAAAATTAAAATTATATTATCATACCTAGATGTTTCTAGCTGTAGATGTAAAAGAAATGTTATGGGAAACATTGATAACTTGCATATGAAATATCTACTGTACAATATTTGGAAAATTAATATATATATATATATATATATATATATATATATATATATATTAAATAATAGCTCTTATGGTAAGAAAAAAAACCCGGCAAGTGATTTGAATATGAAAATATACAACGAATCACTGTCAAGGGGAAAAATATATTGGAAAAAAAAGAAAAGGCCAACCTTGTCATACCAATTGAAAAAAAATCAAAAAACACGCAATTGGTTGGTCAAAAGAAAAAACCACGGTAGAGCAGCTAAGCTACCATCCAAAAAGGGCTCAATACTAAATAGAGCAAGATAGTAACGATAATTACTTAGTGAGTCAGGAACTAACCTACTATAGTTTCGCCTAAGCAGCTCATCAGGGTACCTTATATATATATATATATATATATATATATATATATATAATATGTAACTGGAAGAAAACTTAACCATGGTTAAATTGTCATTATAAATTTATTTCAGCAAAGAATATAATCCTTATTTCTTTAGATGACATACACACTTAATTTGAGGGTGAAAACAGCAAATATGGATTATTGTATATGTATAAAAATAAAAGGAAAAAATTAAAAAAATGTTTAGGTGAAAAGGAAAAGGAGTCAAACAATAGCCATACATCGAGTACTCCCATAGATTTATATGAAATCCCTCATATATTCTATGTACAAATAATCCATGCCTATAGTCTTTAGACGATAACTGGATATTACTGATATATATATATCCTAGTTTTAGTATTATTAATGTTCTTTGATTGTCTCAGAAGAAATAGAAAAACTCCAATATGCCAAAATAAAACAACTAAACTAAACCCATTAATAAAATGAAAAGTTGTAATATTTTGAGTGTCAGAAATAAACAAGCAAAACTGTAAGAATATGAGAGTTTTATGCATATGAGAATGTCAGCAGTGGTTAACAGTTAAACATCTGGTATCCCCTCTTATCATATAGAGTAGGAAGAGGAAGCTGTGGTTGGCCAGGATAAATTCAAAGATAGATGCCCAAGCAAGTAATCTTGGGAAGAACCAACCAAAAATGTAAAAGAAAAATGAACATGAGGAGAAGAAGAAAAAAAAGAAAGAAAAATGGTTCCGTTCATCTTGTGCAACTCAAACGAGATCAGATGAAATAGTCTTATAAGCTTGTTAACACAGCCAGCAACCTGAACTGGCATCACAGCTCAGAGGGAGGAGTACACAAGAATCCCTGTGGTGCTTACAAATGGTAATTACTTCACCAGAAGTAGTAAAAGCAAATATAAATCCAGCAGAGAAGGACTAAAGGTAAATGGTAAAGTATTTTTATTTAATATTTTGACAGAAATAGAAAAAGAAAAAGAAAAATAGATGAAATGATTAAAAAAAAATTGATCTATATGAAAAAAGATTATTTTTCCTCTTTTTCTCTAAACAAACCAGAAAGTTAAAGAATAAATGAGAATTGACAAATCTAAAATAAGAAATTTCAATAAAAGACAGAAACTTTTCCAGTCTTTGACTTATTTAATAGACATTTTGTAAATAGATTCCTCGTATCTTTGATTTCTTAAGTATACATATCTTTCTGCTAAAAGATCTAATAATAATTTCTTAGGTCAGCCTAAGATGACAGTTGGACGTTCTACAAGGCCATTAAGTCCATCAAAAAAAATAAAAAAATTTTTAAAAAATGGAATAATTTAAAACAAATGAAGAAAAAAGTTACTTTAGTTCATTTTGTTGTACACATGAACACCAAAACAAGCAATCCAATTACAAATCAAAGAAAACAAGGAAATATGTCAATAATGAAAAGCATAATAATAATTTCCTAAGTGATTGGTAGAGTTCAATACTTATTTTCATTAGATATTATAAAAATGAAAAACGCAATATCTTTTTCTCCAATTTATGCTTTTAAAACATCTTACAGTAATTACCTATATGCATTCCATTTGTTATGTTTTTCTTTTAGCTCATTTTTTTTTTTCTGTGTATATATACCAGATTAAAAAGAAAGAAAAATGATAAGAAATAAGAATAGGGTCATGGTAAAAGAAAAAGTTTAAGAGATTAGTTTCTGAATTTCCATCACTGAGGTTTACTGAAAAGCATACAAATTTCACAACTCTTTATACATAAGAGTTGTGAAATTTCTATGCTTATAGAAAATAGAAAAGTACGAAGGAAAGACACCAAACAAGATGAGTAATTTTACATATTTTTAATAAACATTTGCACGCACTTTACTATTTAAAAAAAAAAATAAATAAATAAATAAACAAAAAAAACTTTTCCCCTCATCTTTGGTCCCACCCTACAGCATCTTTATTCTTATTAATTAAAAAGATGAAACTCTGTAATAGGCTTCTTCATAATAAGACAAAGAAAACAACCATCATTTTCCTGTAGATCCCCAACTAAACTCTTCTATCCTTTAAAATATTTTCCTTCATAATATCCTCTGTCATCATTAATATCAACTGAGTCATAGGATAGTGATAATTTAGTAGAGATGTTGATAGAGAATCCAGGGATCGGTGTTAAATCAGCATAGATATTTGCACACCTTGATGGTGAAATTCTAAACTGGTTTCTCAGAAAGTCAAGTCAAAATAGTTCACTTTGTTCCATAACCGCATTCATTAAATATCTGTTAATACTTCTTCATCCATATAGTTCTCTTCCAAAATTGATACTTTTATGAGATGGAGGGCGGGGGTCATTTTTCCTATCATCTTCTGAAAAACTCTTATATGCCTGAGGGCTGGGAATTGAATGGACATCCCCTTTGTTCTTTTTGTGAAATTTTCATAAGTTCAACAGCTTTTATTCCTGTATTTTAACTCAACCACAAAACATTTTACTACTGGGACAGCTAAATTGCCTATGTGAATTTGTTGCTATATTTATTTTTCTTTCTAATATGCTTCTAGTTGTAATATCTTTAGTGAAAGGAATTTGATTAAACTGATGTTTATGTGTAGAGGTGTGGTAATATGAATGTGATAATCAACAGACCAAGTTTACCTAATCAGAACTTTTCTTTCCAAAACTGTAACTCAGTCATTTTCCAAATTGACAGCAATGGAATGTCTGGGTCTACAATGTCAGTAACAATACAAACTTTAATAACCACAGTGTAGAGCGACAGTGTAAAATGATTTAAATTTTTCTCCATAGCCAAAATTGTAAGTTCTCATTCTTTTCTGGGTGTATTTATCTCCATCCTCAATTGTATTGGCAATGTTTCAAAAAACACTCGAACTATTTTGTTCAACACAATGGTTCCTAAAACACCCCTATCCAGATTGCTGAGCCATATGTTTCACCCCAAAATGTATGAACATTATTATCTTGTTTTTGTTGATTCATGAACACTATGTTGGCAACAGATATATATATATATATATATATATACACACAAACTCCTCTGTATGAGCAGGATACAACAGAAGGTCAATTTTAAGCAGAGTTTAATTGATTCAAGTTCAGAGTTTTCCTTCTCCATGATAGGTTGCCATACCAAGGTTAAAGAGCCCAGTCTACCCTACTATTAACCCATAACTGCAGGAATAATAATTGGATTCATACCAGCCCCAACATCAAGCAACAGATATATGATTATCACTTTGATTGCCTTGTTTATTTCCATCAGCATAGGGACAATCATAAGCTCAGTGGAATTTGCAGTCAGATATTGAGCATTTGGTGCTTTTGCCTTCAGGTCCTATTGTGTTTTAATTTTTCTAAGAACATGTAGAGTTTTTGTTATTATTCCTCTTTCTTGTCAATACCTCAATGATCAGAAAAACAAGAAGGATGATGTCCAGCAATCATAATCTACTTCATCAAGGTTCTCATTGTTGTTCTTGTTAGAGGCAACATTGAAATTGTTCTTTATTACAACCAGAGAGTGTTGACTGCTGAACCATCAGAAAAATGTCTGCATATGATTTTTCTTAGTTATTAGCCCATGATAAAGTTAATTCACAGATTCTGATCTTCCATAGTCATTCCTTCTTTGCTGTCAGTACACACTTCGTAGACTAGCACAGGTTCCAATAACAGTACATCATAGTTTCTTAATTTTGCAACATGACGGTTGAAATTAATGAGATAGTCATTCATTGACATTCAATGCTACCTTTGGCATTATTTGAATGACCCATGTTAAAAAAGTCAACTCGTTAGCGTCCTCTAAAAAATGTGTCCGATTTTTTCCAATAGATTTTGCACTTCATCATTGGCATTTAAAATAGTAATATCTAATTCCAGTATGGATTCCCTAGCTTTCCCTTTCAGGAATAAAAATACTGTAGAAACAGGATGTGACTTATTCAGGCTGGTTATTAGTTCCCACACTTGCATTTCTTTCTTCCAGGTATAATATTTATCCATTTTAAGAGCAGATGGAGAAATTAATTTTGAAGCCATTATGTTGCTCTGCTGCATTCTATTACCAGTAATAATTTAGCAGAGAGGTTGTTGATAATCTAGGGACCAGTGTTAATTTAGCAGAGAGGTTGTTGAGAATCCAGGGACCAGAATTAATTTAGCATAAACATCTGCACACCTTCAGGGTGAAAATTCTAAACTGGTTTCTCATTGAAAAATATTATATTACAATGAAGTTAGCTCTGATTGGTAAATCATCATCAATAAAACAGCTATACAAATAAGCCAACCATAATTAATACAACAGCTATGTGAATAATAATTAGCTTCCAATAGTACATTTTCTTGACAAACTCCAAATTAACTATTAATAAGGAGGATGCATCTTGCTAGTTTTAAATGCCAATGGACCAAAAACCAAATGATCCTCTTAGTGTAAATGACTAAAGGTTAATTATGTGCCAAGATGTTACTTATGGGACAGGATAATATTGGGAAAAAAATATAAGAAATGAATGTAACTGAGTTTGATAAAAAACACTAAACTGATGAGAATTAAAATATACTATGTATCTATGTATCAAGACTAACCCATGAAACCTATGTTGAAAACTAAGAGAAATATATCTTCTAATGAGAGCAGACCATTGTTGCTGTTTTGTTTTAGGATTGATTGTACTAATAAGATAGTGTAAATATTTTGGTAAGCTTATCAACTGTAGATGATGACAGCTCACCAAGACAATAGGAAAGAAAGAGGTCAGTTGAAAATGAAGTAGGAGAAAGAAAAAAAAGAGGAAATAAAAGAAAGAAAAAAAAAAGGGCCAGTTGAAGGAAGAAAAGGGGGAAATAAAAGAAAGAAAAGGGGTCATGTTAAGATAAAGAGAAAATAAAAGAAAGGAAAAAGGGTGAGTTGAGGTTGAAGAAGAAAAGGAGGAAATGAAAGAAAGGGGTTAGTTGAAGATGAAAAAGAAAGAAAAGGAGGAAATAAAAAAGGGTTCAGTTGAAGATGAAGAAAGGAGGAAATAAAAGTTAAAAAAAAGGGGTCAGTTGAAAATGAAGAAGGAAGAAAAGAAAGAGGAAATAAAAGAAAGAAAAAGGAAATAAGAATTTAGTTTGAGGCATATTGAGAAAGCCATCAAATGCATATGCATTTATGCCGAATAAAGGAGTGCTTTCCCAAGACCTATTTATTTCCTATGAATAACATGTACAACTGACCTTGGGCAAAAGGCCCAGAATTTTGTGTGGGATTGGGGAAATGAGCGGTCATCATGTTCATTTAATTATTTTAGCAAGCTTCATTCATGACCGATTCATACTTTGCTATCAAATGATGTCATCTTGAATCTACCAAATAGTGGCAGTAAGAGAAGTCATACCAATGAGAATATGAAGGCATTAGGCTTGAATTGAATTTTTAAAAAGTCCTAAGCAATCAATGTATAATAAGATATATGTAAAGTAATGGTGAAAGGAATCTGACTAATATGAATGTGTAAGCACCTCAGGGAAGAAAGGAAAATCAGAGATGCAAGCCTGCTCATGCACTTGGTTCAGTGAGATGTTGGTTTGTTTGGGTTTTATGGCATATCAACCCTTGTAGGTTATTTAATGCCAAATTCATTTTTATACAAATAAATAGTTCTATTTCAAACAATTCAGTTTATCACAAGTACACAGTTTAATGGTCAAAACATTTCTATTTCAAGCTATTCAATTTAGTCAGTTCTAATTCAAACAATTCAGTTTAGGATAAGTACAGTTTTTGTTTACACACAGTTAAACATCAAAATAGTTCTATTTCAAACACTTCAGAACAGTGTAAGCACAGTTTCAATGTCAAAAACTGTTCTATTTCAAACAATTCAGTTTAGCATTAGTACACAGTTTAGTTATATTTGACCCATAGATAGGACCCTATTAGGTGCTACCACTCCAGGTCAGAGTAGACTTGGGAGCGATGACAATGAAGGGGTACTCCGCATTTCCCAAAGCATTCAGCATTACTGGAACCTTATCATCAGATTGTTTAGTGTCATATCAAGGACACTTATTTGGGGGATCTTACCCCGCTGCAGAGAAGCAATCTGTGTATTCTACAGCCCCAGCTGATTGGGCAATGGTTCATTGCAGTTCAAGTCAACAGTTGGAGTCACCATTAGAACTTGTGTCAGACTAATTCCTTCACAATATATCTCAACAAGAAAAAAAAACTAAAAGAAAAATACAGATGTGAATTTAAAAAATTGCATTAAAAGCTGAGAAGATTGAACAACCAATTGATCAGGAGCTAACACTACCACTTATCACCATTATTTAAGATTCCACCCTACTGAATTACAAGACATTACTAATTAATGACAATGTCTGAGTCTGAAGAATTGTACAAGGTAGACTAAAAGTCCATAACCCTAAACCAAAATATATTCTTCTATGATAGTTATATTCATAAACCAGTATTTTTCATTATTTGTTCACAAGACAAAGCAAAATATTGTATATTATGCAATGATTCATCAGTTGGACTTCTTATCTGTAGATTCAGTCATGCATTAATCCAACAGAATATTCCAAAATGAATTTCATAAACAGTGAGCCCAGTTCAGGTTTACTCACTTCAATACATACACAAAACAATAATGGACACAGTTTGCTTTCTTTTATTAAATAGGAATCATTCAATATCTACACTATTCCCAATCCAGTTCATTCAAATGTCAAATATTAATTTATATTTATATAATATGATAACTATATATATATATATATATATATATATAATGGTCAGGGAAATATTTTTGAAAATACAAAAGAAATTTATTTTTAGAATGTTTTTCCATAAACATAAACTCTGCATTGTTTGGAATTAATTTATAGCAAAAATTATCTTTTAATCTCACAAAAATATTTGTTTTGGTTGGTTGTTTCGGTTTTATGATATATCAACCTTTGTGGGTTATTTAATGCCAAATCCATTTTTATATAAATAATCACTTCTATTTCAAATGCTTCAGTTTAGCATGAGTACACAATTTAATTGTAAAAAACATTTCTATTTCAAGCTATTCAGTTAATTCAAACAGTTCTGATTCAGTTTAGTATAAGTATAGATTTTGTTTACACAGTTAAATGTCAAAAACAGTTCTATTTCAAACAATTCAGTTGAGCGTAAGTACAGTTTCAATGTCAAAAACAGTTTCATTATAAACAATTCAGTTTAGCATAAGTACATAGTTTAATTGTCAAAAACATTTTTATTTCAAGCTATTCAGTTTAGTCAAACAGTTCTAATTCAAACAATTCAGTTTAGCAAAAGTATGCAGTTCAGTTCTATTTAATCCATAGATAGGACCCTATCAGGTGCTACCACTCCAGACCGGAGTGGACCTGAGAGCAATGGCAATGAAGGGGTGCTCCGCATTTCCCAAAGCTCCAGCATCACTGGAACCTCACCATCAGATTGTTTAGTGTCATATGCAGGACACTCATTGGTGGGGGGTGATCTTACCCCTCTGAAGAGGTGCAGTCAGTGTATTCTACAACCCTAACCAACTGGGTAATGCATAGAGTTAATGTCAAAAAATAAAATAAGTCATCTGCTAGGCTGTTCAAGTTCAGAGAAAATGTTGAACAAATTACAAGACCTTACTGATGTTGAGAGCACAGCTGATGAACAAACTGAAGGAATAAGCTCAATTGTTATAGGATAGACCAAAGGACATTAGTACGAGGATCATTAAATAAGTTTCCAGACTTTTTCATAAGGGCACTTTTATTGATAGTACACATGAAATTCTAGTCCCCTTTGAAGTAATCTCCTCCGGCTGCAATGCACATGTACCATTCCAACAACTTCTGGAAGGCCCCATGGAAGTCCTCTTGTGTGAGCGTGTCAATCACCTTCGTCACAGCCTCTTTCATCTCCTCAATTGTCTCATAACGACAGCCTCTGAGCTTAGGGAATAACCAAAAGTCACAGGGAACAAGTCTGGACTTATAGGGAGGCTGAGGAACTGTCTTGATGCCCATCTTGGTCAAATAGTCTGTGACAAGGATGGAGTTGTGGACTGGTGCATTGTCCTGCTGGAAATGCTACTGACCCGATTTGAAGAGTGCTGGCCTCTTCCGACGGAATCTCTTCCTGAACTCCCTTAAAACCTCAACATAGTATTCCTTGTTGACTGTCTGTCGAGTGGGATACCAGTGCATGTAAATCCTGCCAGTGCTGTCAAAAAAAGGGATCATCAAAAGTTTGTAGGTGGATTTGCTCTGTCTGGCTTTCTTGGGTCTGGGAGAGCCAGCATGCTTCCAGTGGGAACTCTGTCTCTTGGTCATAGCAGTAGATCCAGCTTTCATCGCATGGCATTTTTTGTAAGTCTAAAACAGAATTTTATTGCATATCATTCTTCCTCACGTCCAGATTGCATTTTTGAAATTCACTAGCTGTGACAATCAGGCTTTAGTAGGGTGTATTCCAATTCCTGCTGTATTTGTTCATTTGAACCTGAAATCATAAGAATTGGTCAGTCATCTCATAAGATGTATAACAATAACATACTGAATTTTCAAGAGTCTACGAAAATTTCAAATCCCTGTACAAAAAGTCTGGAAACTTATTGAATGCACCACGTATGTGTGTTGATATGAGACATATAAACTGTGCTTTATGAACAGTATCCAATTCTGAATATTGAAGAGATATGAGAAGACAAAAAGTAGTTCAGCTGGTAACACAGCCAACAAGACATTGCAAATGACTCCAGGCAAGTCACAAGCGATACATGAAGAAGAGCAGCCAAGGATATAATAGTTGGAGTTGGAAGACAAGGCACCATTAGTGGATGTGTGAAAAGGCACACACTAGTGTCCAACAGAAGCTCACTAGAGCCAATGCTGCTAAACTCTAAGTAGTAACATGAACAACAATTGCACAAGATCCAGTTCCAGATTAACAATGGATTAAATCAATGAGAAGAAGAACAGCAGAAAGTAACAAAGAACAATATCCAAACCCAAACATAAATGATGTCAAAAACTGACTTTTATGCAATTCTCAAAGACCAAGAAGCTGTAGTCTATCATTTACCAGAAATTTTAAGAGATTTGGTCTTTTGTCAAGCCAATGATTCAGATGAAAGCTCTTAAGTTATGCTCCTCTCCATGGCTGCATATTATGTAAAATATACAACAATAAACGAAAGCAACACTCAGTTAAATTTTCATTTGGTTTCTTTATTGTATTTCTGATCTATTGGAACATGTTAACTCGATTAAGTATGGCACATGTCAAATGGTAACTTGACAAATGATTTGATCCCAAATCCAGAGAACCCTTTAAATCTTAGAATACAACATGAGTTAAGGGATAACTGACTCAGAGCATTTCAACCCTTGATTGGAAATCAAATCTGGCCAGAGTATTACTCATTGTCCATGTAGTTTTGCAGTAGAGTTTTCATCAAACTTGATCTAAAATGGGGATATAATCAACTGAATTTTTATTCCAGATTTGATATTCTAATGCCAAGAAAAAAGGAGTAATGACATATCAGTGTATGTACAATTGCTTTGAAGATTGTTAACATGTGTTTAAACACTGTTGATGGTATTGTGTTTTAAATGAAACTAAAAATGTCTGTCATTTTTAATGAGATTTTCAATGTCTTTTTGTGATAAATGTAAACAGCTAAAAAATAACCATTCAAGATTCAATACTATACATTTATATTATAAACTCATTTGATCTACTTGCACAAATCAAAAATAATGATTAACTTACCTGTACAGGTAAAGAAACACAGCACTAACAATACTGAACATGAAAACCTAAAAAGAGATAAAATAATTACATCTTACAAGCATTTACATAAATTTACAAGGAATTGAAAGCATTTATAAAAATTTACAAAGAATTGAAAATATTTTTGAATAACCAGTATAATTCTAGCAAGAGTAGGCAATTCTTACTTTGCCAAGCCAAAGAATTTTCTGCCCATGGTACATATGAACTAGAAAAGTATTTATTTTTTCTTTATCAATTCCAACACTTACTATCCTTCAACTTTCTAATTCTAGTTCTTTACTATCTATTTTCAAGTACCTAAGTTTATATTTAACGAATGGTAGATAGAAATAAGCTTTCCTCAGGGCAGAAAGTGATGCAAGTTTGAATCTCACGAGAACCTTATTGTTCATTTGTGTTTCTTATGTGTGCTGCTTCTCCCTGCCATAAAAGTAACAACCTAAGTGAGTTGCAATAAAATTCAATTAGAATTAGGAAAATGATGGATAATACTAGTTGGAATCATCAATAAAGTTGGACACCTCAGTCGAGGATAACCCGAAGGCTCTCTTTTCAATAGCTACTACACCAAGGTGTAAGGGAGGGTGCTACTCCATCCCTTGGATTCCTCCACTTTACCCTTGATCCTAACCTTATAATGCTGAATGTTAAGCAAGGCGGCATCAAGTACCATTTTTTGAGTCTTTGGTATGACTTGACCTGGGATTGAACCTCGGTCTTCCAAACCATTGGTGAACACTATTTTTTAGGCCAATGGCCTGGTAATTATTAATAATAAATCAAAATAATAAGATTCTTTATGAAAAAAAATATTGCTATTACCACCCATGGAGTAAAAATTTTGCTATTGCCCCCTCCCCATGGAGTAAAAATGTTGCTATTGTCCTCAATGGAGTAAATATGAAGCCTAAAGGTAACAAGAAATATATACATATGAAACTAAATGTACAAAAGAGTGAGAAATTCTGATGATAATGATAACATCACTGTGAATGATGCTTTGAAAAGGACAATAAATTCACATTTTTGTGATTATTGGTACCAGGAAGTTCATCTGATGTAAGAAAAAGGATAGCTCGAGCTTCTTCAGCTTTCAAGAGACTTAAGGAAAAAATATGGAAATGAAGAGATCTTTCAAAGGCCATCAAGGTTCATCTATATAATGCACTAATAGTTCCAATAGCTATGAGAGAGAGAGAGAGAAAGAGAGAGAGAGAGAGAGTTTGACGGAGGAAAACAACAAAAAAAAACAAGTATATTAAAGAATGATTGCTTCAAGACTATGTGAGAGTTTCTCACATGAATCACATCAAAATGGACGAGATAATGAGTAACCTTGGAATACCAAATAAAATCACTGACATTATCAAGAAAAAAGATTGAAGAAAAGACAATGTCAGCTATGTCAACCATTCATACAGGAATAACATTACCAACAAAAAAACCAAGAGAATGACCATTAGTGATGGAGTGACCTACTAAGAGAGGATAAAAACTATCTGAGCAATTAGTTGCAAAAGACAGGATGAAATAGAAGTTTTGTGTGAGAAACATTTGTGCATTTATGCAGATAATAAAAAGAAATGCAAGATAACCAAGTTCTTGTCATTATATACATCACTTTGCGTGTTATGATACATGATTCATTCACACACAAAAAATATTTTAACAAATGTTTAGATTTTTGTCAGGTTAGATAAAGAAATTTAGTTGGTTTTCTTGTCTCTAATTTGTATCAAAATAAATTTTCTTCTGAAATTCACAGAAAAATTATTTCGTATTGAAGGAAATTCTGAAAGACATGCTTTTCAATCTATGTTTTGCAGTGTGTAGTAAGAATTCAACTTATTATCAACAACCTGTGACTATAGGATTACTTATTACTCACACATGTAATATTTAATCAGTTTCAATTTCTTCTACCTTTATTTGATATATTTGGCTTTCTGTGGTAAACAAATTTATCATAAATTATGAAAAATTTCAAATCAAATTAAGTGCTTCCACTCATGTGGTAAGATCTTTCTCCTTTGATTTCAAAATATTTTTCCTGAGAGTTTTTTGTTCTTAAATGTAAGTTTATAAAAAGTTCTAATACAAAGAGAAAATAAAACCATTGAATACAATCATTATGGCTTATTTGACTTCCTAATGGTCATATTTTTTTCTAATTTTATCTTGTGAATGTATAGAAATAACATTTGTCAAATTATATTTGAGTTGTACTAGTTATCAAGACAGTATCTGCCAGTATATCTGAACCCACTGACAAAGGAGTAAATTGAATTTATCCTAAAATGATAAATAAACACCAGCTGTATCCTGTCAGTTTTCTTTCCAACTCCATATCAACCACAGAACACATGCAACTGATTATCACCATGTTTATTATACTAGTGTTACGAATACAAGACAAGGGACATAACTATGTATTTTCAACTAGCAGGTTAGATAACTCAGACTTCAACACTGTCTTCCATTAACTAATCCTTTTTCAATTAATCATCATTCTGCTGTGATGCTTAGAGTTGCAAATATCTTTGTAAATGAAGAGATCAAATGATGAATATTCCTCTTTAGTTCAGAGGTTCTATAACTGTCAATCATAGACAATAGAGTTCTTCAAATTTGAAAAGTATTAAACTTTGATCCAACATATAATAGAATGAGGTGGGGAAGAAAACCTCTTGCAGTCCATATACATATTATCTTAGTTTTGTTTTGACCAAGTATCAATTCCATCAAGGGTTTCTTTTTATCATTCCCAACATTATATATAAAAAAATGAAAATAACTTTCTTGAATAAAATTTTCAATTTATTGTTTGATTGAAAATAAATTATAATATCAAAGAATCAATCACACCTTAGATGCTGATACCATATTTTCGGTCACCTTGAAATCAAGTTATGATTAGACAAGAAGTCACTACTGGGTCAAATTGATGAAACGAACCCCACCCCACAAAAAAACAAAACACGTTTTCATTAAAAACAACAACAAAAAAAACAACCTTTTTTCTCAACAAACTACAGTGAATTAATTCTAAATAAACAGAAATAGGAAATTATGAATTTTAAAACAGAAGCAATAACCTAAAATGGAGACAATAAAAGAAACAACAAACAGAGCATGTGGAAAAAATTCTGGCTCTCAGTATTGTTAACAGTTGGTCAGACAGATGGAGGACTTACCTTGTGATGTCAGTTTCCTTAAACTGAAAGCAAATTACTAATATATACAAACATTTATAATCAGTCTATCATAACCAGTTACTTAACAATTTAAGGAGGTGAAATGTATCTCATTTGTGTTGTTTTTCAACCCAAGTACAGTGCATGAAAAGGGCACTAATTAAGTATTTTATAACTCAATTGATAAGAGCAATGTTTTTTCTTGTAAAATTGGCATTTTTATTTTAATTATTTATCTTTATGGATAATGAATTTTGATTTTTTTTTTTTTTTGGTCATCAAATAGGCAATATATTGTGATTCGAATCATCAGTAAAAAAAAAAATCGCCATACATCGATGAATCATTAAACCTCTAGTTGGTACCATCTCGAAAGTTTTAAAAACAGGCATCAGATAACAAGACAAAATAAATGCTCACTTGTTAAATCAAATAAAATTTAAATGTGTTATGTTCCTAAATAAAAGAGAAAAATGATAAGAAATATATATCGCGTTTCATGATTTTATGTCGCTCATTTAATTAACTAACTTAGAATCAAGAAAAAAAAGAATTTTAAACGTTTGTTCAAACTAAGAAAATGACACCTGGGTCAAGAAATAAGAAAACAAAGATATATTAAGGCCGTTTTTTCTTGTGTACATCTTTATTATGATCAACAAATTAAGAAATGTACTTCAACTTCCAAAACAATAGAAGGCAGCAATATGCAGGTTGGTAAAATATGTCTGGATGTAAGGAATAAAATTGAAGATAAATCAGGATTTTCTTTCTCTCTCAAGGATAGAAAATAAAAGTGAAAGAAAGCATAAGCTTGTTGGCATGTATACAGAAATAGAAAGAAAGAATAAAAAGGAAAAATGAATTACTCCTTTTCACCACTCTTTCTGAGAAAAAAAAATTCTAAAAGATAGGAACTGTCCAATATCCTTCAATTGTCATCTATAGTGTAATATTGTTGGTTGATATAATGCTGCAGTAGGTTGGGTGTTGATAGGTGATTGTATGCAGGTGGAAGCTGAACCATTAAAACCCAAGTGATTGTTTATGGCTAGTTTAACTTGACCCACTATGCCAGATATATGAGTATCCAGTATATATGTCGGGACAATCAAAGACTCTGTGGTTAAGCCATATGTGCAGGTGTTGTACTTGCACATGGAGAAAATATTAGCTTGTGATTTAGTCAAACAAGAATCTTGGCAGTTCATTTCTGGTAGGTCAGTTAAGAAAAGGAATTGCACAGAAGCTTAAAGAGTTAAAGGATGATCAAAATGAGATAGGACAAATCAGTTTATCAGCCAAAAGCCTACCCAAACATGAAATGTTGTTATCAGATCACACTGGTTTTTGCATTGAAAATTAGAGGATTATACCGAGAAGTTTGTTAGCTCAAATGTAAAAAAATAAAGCCCAATTTTTTATATACACAACATTGTTTGGAATAGCAATTTGGTAGCAGACCTAAAGAACTGAGACTATAAAACAAATTCTTTTTTTCTTAACATCAGAATATAAGATATAGCTTTGAAGAAGTTAGATATTATACTCATTAGTTTGAAGAAGGACTACATTACAAACCTTTATATTTGGCAATGTAACAGATTTGGAACCAAATAAGCAAAGATGTGCATTCTATTCAATGTTGGAAAGAGAAGCCAGATGATATTGTACTGGAATCCAAATTGATGAATTGACTTGAGAAGATAAGTTTTATAAAAAAAAAAGTAAAAAACAGTTGGTGCTTTTTGGCTCATGAACAGTTTCAAAAGTTTTCAAAGGTCACCAGATATGACTATCATAGTGTTGTGAACAATACCAAAGACTTGTAACTTCAAAAAGAATAATGCCAAGATATTTGTTTCTCATATCCTCTGATGAAACTCGTTTTCCTTCTTCACAACTAAGTCTACTTCCTTTGATGATAATGTTCATATCATCACTCTCTTTCTCACAAAGGTTCATTCCATATGCTTTAAACAAATGTCACTTTTGTTATAGTTCACTTTCAATGAGACTTTCATGTTGCTTATGTTATCATAAACTTTCAGATGATTTGGTTTGTTTCTTTTGTTTAATGGCATATCGACATTTGTGAGTAATTAATGCCAAAGCCATCCCTATGTAAGAACAGAAGTAATACTGAACATTGATGGATTTTATTTCAATTTCTCTAGAAGTAGAATTAGAAATTCAGTTTACCTTCATTAAGGTAAAGACCAACAAATGCAACTGCTTCTAGGAGATCTCTTAAGAGATCTGGTACATACTCTAAGGAATCTGGTGGTAAGATATCATCAACAAAATCAGGATTAGTAAGGTGTTAAGATGGGTATCTATAGCTGAATGCTTAGTTCTTTATAACTGATCTTATGATAGTAAAAAGAACATAGTCTAGAGAAATGATAAAGAAGACTAAAGCTAGTGTGTTGCTTTGCAACACACACACACACATTTCAATGCACAAAATTATTAATAATAAGGATTGACAGAGCATACTCATAAAACAAGAATTGACGGTTGAAATATCTGTGCGCCACTCCCCCATATTTTGGTTCATACAATTTTGGGGGGAAAAGTAAAGAATTATATAAGTATTTTGAGCACAATGTTCTTTCTCTGACCAGTCAGAGAATCCGATGGACTTTTTGTTTTGCATGATCTTGCTAAGCAAACCTCACATCAGAAAAAGGAGATACTATGCTCCCAAGATGATTAAACATAAAACTAAAACTGATTCAAGTCAATTCTATTCAAAGTCTTTTTTCTTCTAATTAAACCTGACAATATCACTGATCATACTTTAAATCCCAAACATTCTTATAGAACAAAAAGAAATTAATGTTTTATAAAAGGAATAAACATTTTCCAAATAAAACCAGAATTCATTTACCAAAATGAAATTTCCCTTGGAATTTGTTGAATGTATTATATGATTATTAACAGCAGATCCTTTTACCACCTTATATGTGGTGATATCATTTTGAACAGTCTTGATAGTAGCAGCTGTATCCTTAAGCAGCCAATGTATAATTCACAGCTGGCTAGGAACAGATGTCATATATCAAACCATAGTCCAAAATAATCCATTTAACCAAGTATAAATCCTAATACTGAAAAAGCACTCGCCAATTTTATGCTGCATTCTGCATAAGCAGATGAGACTTGCAACAATATTCTAATTTATTGATTTAAAACTTGTTCTCAAAATAAAATCTTTTGAAAAGAGGTTTTAACTCTCAGACACTTACTATCTTAGATTTAGTACTGTACATCAGTGTTATCACCCATAATTAACCAATTCATTTACAAATAACATTTATTTGAGGGACTTCAACAATCACAGAATCAAATGATAGCAGAAAAGACATTCCATTTGAAATTAGATTCAGACTCATCAGTTATCATAAAGATTTTCTAGGACATTCTTCCTTGGTTCATCATAATTCCTAGTGACAATAAGATTTACTCATTTTTTAACTTTACCTCTTTATGTATGATTTCAGTGTCCTTAGCAACCATAAAAAAATTTATTCTTCCCAACATAGATCTTCAAGACCATTTAAGGTTGATTGTAGACTTCTGACCTTTATATTCATCATCTCTTCCTTAGATGACCTAATTTCCACTGCCAGTCTAAAGGAGAATTTTCAGCCACAATGACATAAACGAAGGATATGTATTTGATTACACCCATGATTTAATCAGCAGTTTTGGGCCTGACAGAACAAACACAAGTGATATTTCGATAACATTTGTTTGTTTTTGTTTGGTTTGTTTGTATTAATGGCATATCAACCTTTGTGAATTAATTAAGGCTAAAACCATCCTTTTAAAAGAATAGTAATGTTACTAGTAAATAAAGTTGGCAACCATAGTTGAGGGCAACTCAAAGGTTCTCTTTTCATTAACTACTACACCAAAATGTGGAGTGGGGGTTGTTACTCCTTTCCCTGGATAGTTCCACTTTACCCTTGATCCTACCATATAGTGCTGAGTGTTAAGCAAGGAGGCATCAAGTACCATTTTTTTAATCTTTGGTATAACTTGATCTGGGATTGAACCCTGGTTCTCCAGGCCATTAGCAAATACTAGGCCACTAGACCAGAAGGGTTAGTTAAGTGGTATTATTTAATCATAACTGAGAGGATAGAGAGTTTATAACTTTCCCACAGGGTATTAGTCTGAAAGTGAATGTCACAGGGACTCCCCACCATTTGTCAAAGGGTCATAGCCATAAACCCATAACCCTGTAGTCATCTATAGTTTGATAATTTGAGTTCAAATTAGTAATGTATATATTTACCAACCCCTCCGCTCAGGCAGGATATGACACAAGGTCAATTTTTAAGCAGAGTTTAACAGGTTTGAATTCAGAGTCTTCCTTCTCCTAGACTAGTTGCCTCACCAAGGCTGAAGAACCTAGTCTGTCCTACTATTTACCCATAGCTGGGTAATGTAAGATCATAAGTTACCAATCTTGGTACAAATTTTACAGCAGTGTGTCACATTTCTAAAATGTCCTCCAAAATATTCAATCATTTTGGATGACAGTCTTATGATTGTACAAACATTATGAATACTTAGAGTATTTTTTTTTTACAGTCTTGCTCGTGGATAATGGTCCAGAATTTTTATTTTAGTTGATATTTATTCATTCATTCAAAAAGTGTCTATAACACAAAAATGTTTTTGTTCCCACTTGCATACATTTATCACCAAACATTTTCTTGAGAATCCAGTGGGTTTCAGAAGGCAGGCTTCTTTTTATTTTTAAAGGTTAAGAAAAGACTGATGCAAACTCTTTGTTCCTTGAAATCTATCATTTCAATGTGGAGAGGATGAATCCCTGCCCGACTGAAACACAGCTTTATAAAAGCACTTGTAACCCAAGACTAGGCCCTCGGCTTGTTTACTATCTATACATAAGCTGACAAAGGTAGGCAGGAAAAGTTTATACTAGATTTGGTCTACATTTACTGTTTAAATTGTAAACTGTTTTAAACTTTTGGGTAGCACCTGACACAAATATCCTCATTTATATCTTTATTACACTTATTTATTTACACTTATAATTCCCCAACCTAGGAAGCAGTGTCTCATCAACCGAAAAAGACATTGACACATGGCTAACGAAGGCATGGACAGCTATCGATAGGCTATCGATCATATGGAAATCAGACCTGACCGATAAAATGAAATGCAATTTCTTCCAGGCAGCGATCGTATCGATACTGCTGTATGGATACACTACTTGGACACTAACTAAACAGCTGGAGAAGAAGCTAGACGGCAATTACACAAGAATGTTGCAAGCAATATTGAACAAGTCCTGGTGGCAACATCCCACAAGGCACCAACTATACGGCCACCTGCCTCCCATCACAAAAACTATCCAAGTTAGACGAACCAGACATGCAGGACACTGCTGGAGAAGCAGAGACGAGCTCATAAGTGATGTACTCCTATGGACCCCCACATATGGCCAAGCAAAAGCAGGACGACCAGCTAGAACATACATACAGCAGCTATGTGAAGATATGGGATGTAGCCCTGAAGACCTGCCAGAAGCGATGAATGATAGGGAGAAGTGGCGAGAGAGGGTCAGGGATATCCGTGCTAGTGGCACGACATGATGATGATGATGACACTTATTTGACACTCTCCATTGTACTTTCAGTAAGCTCTTGTTTTAAAAGACTTTACAATTAAATTACCTAATAAAAAAAATAATGATTCTGGAAGATATTTTCATCAAAGGAAGAAATATGGTCACAATTTTAAAGAAATTAAACTTTCATTTCATGATTGTATTTGCAAATGTATGACATACAAATAGAAAAATTGTGAATTGAATTACTATGACCAGAAAATCCGTTGAACACTCGTGCTCGATATATGGAAACACTGGACAGCTGTTTCAACCTTATTAGGTCACATCAGCAGTGGTGGAGATCACGGTATACACTGCTGATGAGACCTAATAAGGTCAAAACAGCTGTCCAGGGTTTCTGTAAGTCGCGCAGAAGTGTTCACAGGATTTTCTGGTCATGGTAATTCTATTCACAATATAATTTCTCTACTTAAAAAAGAAAATGTACAAATAGAAAAATATCTAATCAAAAATAGTTTTATGCTGTGCTACTTCTCTGCCTCAGCAAGAAATGTTTATACTTATATTTATGAAATATACTTATATTTATGAAATATACTTATATTCATAAAATATACTTATATTTATGAAATATGTAGGCATGTATATAACAGTCTCTATAATTCTGTATGTACTATACTTCCATATCATTTTTAACTACTTTCAATACAGCCATGATCTAAACTTTAGTGGAATATATCTCCAATGTTTTCTAAATGACCTCTGGCTAACTCTAAATGAGCTCAACTTGAGGACAATTTTGTCATAATCAAAATAATCAGAACTTTTGGCAGATTGCAGTATATTTTATCACTTCAGCAAAGACCAACCATTAAATCTCCAGTGGACAGACTAGCTCTATGATGCAGACAAAAGTAAGATCTTTGCATGCAGAGCAAAGAGAAAGCAGTGTTCAAGCAAATATCTATAAATATGTATAAAGATGGATATGTGAATAAATGGCCAAGATTTATTCCTATTTTCTCCTTGTAGTGAATGGGCTATTTACTAAAGATTCTAAAGTGTTGCTGTGTATGCCAGATTGATAGATGACTATGTGTCAAGTTTATAAGAGCTGTATATCAAGTTTTAAAGTAGCATTACTTTGCCTATAGACTTGCTTCGTGGAAAGATGGTTCAGAATCCAGAAAAGAAAATACTTGATTCCATCCAGTCCTGGCAAATTTTTTTTTACGGCAAAACATTTACCATTGCCCAAATCTTAATAAAACATGCACAAGTCTTTTAAGGAAACAAATGCAGCTTTAAGGAGAGTGAAATTAAATCTAGGCAATACTCAAATTTAGTGATGCAGAGGTAATCTGACAAGAGAGATAAATTACAACTAGATTATGAGAGTTTTATTTATTTTTATGCAAGGAATTTCAATTATATGAATATATTTTAATTTTTAAAACTAACAAATTAATTAATAGGAATCTTATAGAACATTGTTAAAGAAATACACATATTCTGATAATGTGGATAACAGTGAAATTCAAACACAAGTTGACAAGTCCCCATAACTTCCGTCTCTACTGAAAAAGTTACAGAAACAATCATTTTTTTTAACATTCACTCACTTTACAGAGTCAAGTTGATTGAGAATGAAAACTAGAAAAATATATGGATCTCTGCTAGAACAGCAACATCCATTTTTCTCATTGATTACAATGGCCAGGTTTGGTTTCTCAGAGAGGACTAGCTATTGTTTTGTGCTTTGTTGATTCTAGTCATTTGCATAATTCCCAGTAAATCAATATTCTTTCTCAATCTTGTATATTCTATACTCCTTCAGAGCCAATTTACTATATTCACTTGTGTAGTTATTGGTTATTTTTGCTATATTCTTTATAACTTGGCTTTAATACAGTTTTTTTCATATACACATGCTTGTGGCTGCTTTTATTCGATTTCTTTCTTCAAGTGTCCTCTGACCAACAATATTGATATCATTTTATCTATGGTTTTTGTTTGCTTTTTGAAATCTTTAGTCCAACATTTGTACAGTCATCAGTTCTACTCTAATTTCTGTCATAATCAATCTCACATTAGTCTGCCTTGTGTAGTTCACAAGTCCTTTGATAGCTAAGTTGACTTTGCTGACTAATCATCTCTCCCTCTTCACTTTCTTTTTATAGTCTATCAATCTCGTTACAAAACTGCACAATTGTCAATTTTCTCATTCTTTGATCTAAGTTTCTCTGTTTAGAAAGGGTCCCAAATATCTTATTAATCATATATATATTGGTTATGTAAGTAGATTCTTGATAAGGTTTTTGTTGTTAAGCTTAGTTTCCAAATATTTCATCATTCTTTGAAGAGTTTCTTTTAAACTTTCATTTTTTTGTTAGATCAAATTAAAACAGAATGATATTCCAGGGTTCTTCACTGTACAATATCCTGATGACTTCATTCTACTGTTTCAATGTAAATTCCAGGATAAATGGTCATTGTTTTGTACATGATTTCCAGTTTGACTTTATATTTGTCAATTAATATTATCTAAATACATTAAATGATTACTTAATTCAGATGAATTACTAAATTCATATCCCCTTTTAAAATTCTGCAAGATGTGTGTGAGTGGTATTATAGTTATTCTAAAAAGTAATTAGGATAGAATCTTTTTGAAATATACCAGGTATTTCTTTTACATTGAGTTAAACTCTCCAGGTTTTCAAGGGCATTGACCATTTAACTGGCCACACATTCTGACATTTTTGGCATATCTAAAGCTTTGTTAAAGATTTTTTTTTTTTTCATAAGTTCTTTGTTCTTCAGGTTCATTTTTCTACATCTTTTTTGTTTCTCTGGTGGAAGTTTGCCCAGTCAGCTGAGGTTATAGAATGCACCAACTGCTTCTCTGCAGAGGGGTAGAACCCCACACCTAGCGAGTGTCTTAATATGATACTAAACAATCTGATGGTGAGGTTCCAGAAATATGGAATACCCCTTCATTGCCATTGCTCCTAGGTCCACTCTGGCCCGGAGTGGTAGCACCTGATAGGGTCCTATCTATGAGTCAGATAGAACTAAACTGTGTACTTATGCAAAACTGAATTGTTTAAAATAGAACTCTTTTGACATTTAACTGTGTGTGGATAAAAATTATACTTACACTAAACTGAATTATTTGAATTAAAACAGTTTGACTAAACTAAATAGCTTGAATAGAAATGTTTTTGACAAACTGTGTACTTGTGATAAACTGAATTGTTTGAAATCATCATCATGTCGTGCCACCAGCACGGATCTCCCGGACCCTCTCCCACCATCCATCTCTATTGTCCATCACTCCCAGTAAGTCTGTATTGGCACAGAGCTCTTGTATATAGGTTCTAACAGGTTGTCCTGCCTTTGTTCATCCATGTGAAGGGGTCCACAAGAGTATGAAGCAGAAGATACCCTGCACAAACAATTACGAATGTGGACTATGCCGATGACATAGCACTTCTGGCAAATACACCCGCCCAAGCCAAAACCCTGCTACATAGTCTGGAATGAGCAGCTGCAGGCATAGGCCTCCATGTCAACGCAGACAAGATAGAATACATATGCTTTAATCAATGAGGCAACATCTGCACACTAAATGGTAGTTCTCTGAAACTAGTGGACAAGTTCACCTATCTAGGAAGCAGTGTCTCATCAACTGAGACAGACATCAACATACAACTAGCAAAGGCATGGGCAGCTATCAATAGGCTATCAGATATATGGAAGTCAGACCTAACTGGTAAAATAAAACGCAATTTTTTCCAAGCAGTGATCATGTCAATACTGCTATATGGATGCACTACATGGGCACTAACAAAACAAATTTGTTTGAAATAGAACTGTTTATTCATATAAAAATGGATTTGGCATTAAATCACCAACTAAGGTTGATATGCCATAAAACCCAACCAACCAACCAATCTGGTAGAAGTCAGCAGTTTTCTCTGAATAATTTTCCCCCGAGAACTATGCTGTATAATTAACCAGTAATTACTTGTATCTTTTTCAAACAAGATTACTTTTTGCCATTCATTTTGAGATTCTTACTTCAATCAGGCATTCTTGGATTTGTTGGGCAAGTCTTTTCTGTATGAATATAAATCTTGAACAAAAATCGATGGATTGCATAGTATTTTTGCACTTTCAAGTTTGTTAAGAACTCTAAAAAAAAAATGACTAAGTTTATGCACTTATTTGTATCTCATGTTTAAGTAACTAATTTTTTAAAAGTTTGTTTGTCATTCTACTTTTGTAGTCTTTTCTGCATTTCTATAAATATTTTGTCTTGACAAAGTTCCACCTTATGGATTTCTTCATATGTCACCAGAAGATATTTTGCTATGATTCTTGATTCTCTCTCTGTCTATATTCTATGGATAAAATCTTCCAATTTACTTCTTGTAGCAAAAGGTGAAATGAGTTACATTGTGATCCTAAGCAATCCCATACATGTCTTGCCTGCAGATGTCAAATAAGGAAAAATCTGCCCACTTTCGAGACCTGAATTTATTTGAAAGCATGTCTAGTGTCGGTGAGAGTCAAGTCACGTATGTAAATTTTGACTCCCCTCAACATGCGCATAAACAGCGGTTTTACGAGGGGGAATGATGAGTTTTTCTCTTACGGATTGATGCTTTAGAGATGGACAAATGGAGGACAAGGCAAGACAGAAGGGAAGAGAAAAAGGAGAAGAAAAAGAAAAGAGGAAAAGGAGAAGAAAGATCAATCTGCTCATAATCATCGGACTTCATTGTTGACCCTCCCCTTAACAAAGAATTTTTTTTTTTTTTTTTACTTCACTTCTATTATAGAAGTTAGTCTTTTTTGTGTGTTTTTACGTCATCGTTTTTTTTTTTATATCTTAATTTTTATTTACTGTAGAATGTCTTAATTTGCAATCCTGTTTCCTACTGTTTTGGCATTTTTATTATTCTATTCATACATCTATATTTTCCCCTCAAATATAACATTTTTCCGAAACTTTCTTTACTCCTACATATATGAAGTGGTTCAAGTGAGTTATGTTGCCTGCTACTGAGACATATCCTGATAAATAAGCTGGAGTAAACAAATAACACTGTTATGAAAATAATTTTTATCAATTTAACATATAGATAAAAAATGTATATACAATTATAAATCTCCAAGTGTAACTTTCAAGAAAAAAAATTAACAAATTTGAAAAAGCTATGAACATTGAATTATGATTATTTCTGTTTCCTTTATCAAATCATTTGGGTTGATATCATCATTCAAGAATTATGATAATAAATGATGAATTCAGTTGAAACAAAATAAGAAAAATAAAATAAAATTTACAGTGGGCAAAAAATATCCAAAAAGCCCAAAAGCTATGAGTGTGACTGCTGAACAATGCTCAGTTATATTCCATGATTAAAGTTTGTACCTAAATTCACTCCATATTTTGCTGGGAAATGTCATTATTTTATTATGAAAAGAGATTATTGCAAATTGAATTTTATACTCAAAGGCAAATGTCTACTTACAAATTTCAAATGTTTATTACAATAGGAATAAATTCACTGAGTCTTCCGAAGGTACTGTATGATACTGTCTCCCTAAAGCAAATGTCTACTCATAAATTTCAAGTGTTTATCTTAGTAAAAGTAAAGTTGGCGACTTTAGTCGAGGGTGACCTGAAGGATCCCTTTTCAATAGCTACAACACCGAGGTGTAGGGGAGGGTGCTACTCCTTTCCCTGGATTGCTCCACTTTACCCTTGATCCTTACCTTATAATGCTGAGTGTTAAGCAAGGTGGCATCAAGTAACATTTTTTGAGTCTTTGGTATGACTCGACCTGGAATTGAACCCCGATCTCCCAGACCATTGGTGAAAACTCTACTTATTAGGCCAATGACCCGGTTTAAGTAAAGTTGGCAACCTTAGTCGAAAGTGACCCAAAAGCTCCCCTTTCAATTGTAGGGTAGGGCTTTATTTGTCTCTGCCTCCCACCAGACAGGACTTGACACAAGGTTAATGACCCAAAGGTCGATTATAGTGGGGATTAACTGGAGGGAAAAGTCTGGCATGAGCCAAGTTTCAAGCCCTGCTTGACAATGCTGGTCATCGGCCCACTTAGTGCAATGTGGGCCTGATGAGCCTAGTTGGACCTGGACCCAAATCTGGGTCTAGGCATATATGCCTGATTAGAGCATCAACTGGAAAACAAGATCCAGTGCTATACAAAGGTGACAAAGGTATCAATGATGCAGCTTGCCCACCCAAAGGTGGCCCAGCCAAAGCCAAGGGCCTTTCGGCCTCAAGTCTACTTGGACAGTGCCCGCTAGTGTCAAAGCCAACAGCAAATTAATGCTGTCAGCCTTGACACCCGAGTACAGGAGAGGGTGCAAATCCTTTCCGTGGATTGCTCCACTTTACCCTTGATCCCTACCTTATGATGCTGAGTGTTAAGCAAGGTAGCATCAAGTACCATTTTTTGAGTCTTTGGTATGACTCGACCAGAGGTTGAACCCTGAACTCCCGGACTATTGGTGAACATTTTACTCATTAGGCCAAATTCACTGAGTCTCCTTATGTAATGCTACAGTTCTCAAATGGACATTTATAATACTATGTCACTAAATAGATGTTTGCACCACCATGGTTCTTGGCAGACCTTTGTAACACTATGGCACAACATAGACATTTGTAACACCATGGTTCTAACAGGTCAGTGAGTGTAGCATTATGCCTTAAGTGTCAGTCGGACTCCCATTGTAACCTCTCGATGAGAAAAAGTGACGAACACACAAAGCACTGTCTTTGTTTGCTAGTACAAAAGTTTATTCACGACTACACCTCTTAGTAGTCATTAAGAAAAGAGAAACAGTGTATGAAAAATGAGTCAACTACCTTATGATAGGGAGACAGAAATAAACCGTTGTGAAAAGAGAGAGGGCAGACATAAACCTTGATATAGTCTTTCTCATTTTCTGTTGTAGTTCCTGCATGTACTTGCTCGGAGTTTTGTCTTCACATCTTCACAGTAGGAGTGCATCCCCTTCACATAGCCCACCCAAAATGGGTGCCATAATTTTCACCTGTTTTGACATTGTTGCATCTGATGTCCAACTCAATGTCTTTTCCTGTTTTCTATCCCACATCCCCCTTAACTGCTTTTCCGTTTGAGTTTCTTCCGACCAATCAGAATCCGTCACTGATTTGCTACTGATACATTTCTACTTTTAACCCGAGCATCCGCTGCTAGATTTGAGGAACCTTGCCATTTACCTTCCCATTCATTTCTCCCTTATAGCCTTTCTCTTTCTCTGTCTCTATAACTGCCTCGAACCTCTTTCTCGTATATGTCCAACCTTTTCTACCGTCAGCCAGTAGATCTAGCTAGGAAACAACTTATTATTAAAACAATCAACCAGCATTCCTAATTATATTACACCTCAGGTGCTGTATGATATTGTCTCCCTAAGCTGCTGTATGATACAATATATATGAATAACTATTAAGTTTAATATATTATTTATTTCAACTGTATCATACAGCAGCTTAGGGAGACGGTAGGATTTAGCACCTAACCCTATGAAATTTATTCAGTACTAAATTAAGACTATATTTATTAAGATATTCTTAATTTTGTACTGAATTAATTTAAATTTCGCATTCTCTATTTTATTTCTGTTTTTTTTTTGTTTTTTTTTAATGAATGTTTTCTTTCTGATATGGTCTTCTTTAATTAGTTTTTTGTTGCATTATTGCAATTCATGTATTTGTATGTTCTCACCATCTGTTGGGTGTCTGTCAACAAGAACAGGGTGACAACAAGTCTTATCAAATTCCTAGCACTTTTCTCAATATAAAATATATGGACAGATTAACAAAAATTCTTAAATTCCAGTACTGTCAAAATTTCAATCCTATTTCAACTCTTTAATTCCTTTAATCTCATCTAAAATGTTCAGGCACAGTTCCAAGAATGAGGAAGCTGAGGAACAAAATAATAAATAATAAAGAATAAATAATATATTTATTCTTTATTATTTATTATTTTGTTCCTCAGCTTTACCAACTCCAAAGAATAGTCCAGCTATTTTTCTTTTTTTTTTCCCTTTAAATTATACAGTGTACAGACACAACTACATTTATTATCTGGTAAATTTTATTTTCTTTACCTTTTTACATTCAATCCACTTGTTTAGATGGTTGAATACAAATCATATACAATGTATATGATTTGTATATATTACTGTCCCTACTCTGTCATATCTGTTTTTATATTCTTCAAGCCAATTTGCCACATTAAGCTATAGTAATTTCTTTTCTCAACAAAAGAAACATTTCCTGTTTTTCTCAGGTCTATTTTTGCTTCAACATAATTGGTTGAGATGCATTTGTTCTGAGCTGAGATGATAAGCGATCATTTGCCTTTTTTTAAAGCGTTTCCTGTATAACATTGTCCATAGATTTTCCCTACCTTTGATTATTTGTCTCTTAATTTTTTGTACTTTGTTTTCCCATTTTTCTTTCCTTGTTAAATCAGAGATTGTTTCAGTTATTTTCATCTTTCCATTATTTGAATTGCTGTTAAGAACATTTGTCAAGATCCTTTCACTTTAAATCCTGTTTTCAGGTATTATTTTCAGTATTAATGAGCCCTTTTAATTTAATGATCTATTTGTACCACATGTGTGATCTCGATCTTTTTCCCCGGTAATTAATTTCATTGCTTATATGATCAATTGATTGATTTTAAAGGCATGTCAGCCCGTCCAAAGTTATTTTATGCTTAGAGGTTAGGAAATCACATTCATTGTACGTTCATATTTATATTTTTAGTGTATTAGTTTCGGTAGAGAGAGAAATGACCTACTTCAGAGTTTGAAGCGGCACGAACGTGTCTTGCGTGCAGGGTGTCGACAGAAAGAAACATGGCCGTTCTTGGGGGTGCGATTTATAAATCACCTGTCTCATCCATGGCGAGACAAGATTTGTAATATATGCAAATTTCGGCCAGCCAGAACTGGAATTTAAAAAAAAAAAAAGAAAAAAAAAAAAAGAAGAATGTTACAAGCAGAGTCGTCATGGCGGTTTTGTAGACTGCTAGTTTGACAGACGAGTGAATTGACACGGTGAGCGAAGAGGACAGACCCGGTTTCTGCGGTTGCCTGTAGGGAAAGCGAACACCGGAATCCATTTCCTTCAATCCAACAGTTTCTTAAGAGTTTTCTTTTTCATACTGTCCGATCAAACACTAATAATTTTCAAATAGACATCTACTATGGGTCAGAGTGAACAGGAGGATAAATAGCAACGAAGGGGTTCTTCTCACTGCCCAGATCTCCAGAACTGGAGCCTCACCATCAGATGCAGTTTAGTGTCATACCCAGGACACACTTTTTGGTGGTGGGGGGGGGCTATTTCCCTGCAGGAGA
>OY757919.1:51524435-51830194 GCA_963585895.1 Sepioteuthis lessoniana
GAAGAAGAAGAAGAAGAAGAAGAAGAAGAAGAAGAAGAAGAAGAAGAAGAAGAAGAAGAAGAAGAAGAAGAAGAAGAAGAAGAAGAAGAAGAAGAAGAAGAAGAAGAAGAAGAAGAAGAAGAAGAAGAAGAAGAAGAAGAAGAAGAAGAAGAAGAAGAAGAAGAAGAAGAAGAAGAAGAAGAAGAAGAAGAAGAAGAAGAAGAAGAAGAAGAAGAAGAAGAAGAAGAAGAAGAAGAAGAAGAAGAAGAAGAAGAAGAAGAAGAAGAAGAAGAAGAAGAAGAAGAAGAAGAAGAAGAAGAAGAAGAAGAAGAAGAAGAAGAAGAAGAAGAAGAAGAAGAAGAAGAAGAAGAAGAAGAAGAAGAAGAAGAAGAAGAAGAAGAAGAAGAAGAAGAAGAAGAAGAAGAAGAAGAAGAAGAAGAAGAAGAAGAAGAAGAAGAAGAAGAAGAAGAAGAAGAAGAAGAAGAAGAAGAAGAAGAAGAAGAAGAAGAAGAAGAAGAAGAAGAAGAAGAAGAAGAAGAAGAAGAAGAAGAAGAAGAAGAAGAGTCAAAAACACCTGAAAGTTATGAAAGAAAAGTACGCAAAAGAAATAAAAATTCCTCGAATTGTAGATGTCAAAATTTTCCTAATATCTTCTATAAACACTTCTTGCACAGTCCGGGATTATGTCTTATTCTTGAACATCAGAAAGGAATTAATTTTGAAGTGAATGGATTTAATTACGTCCTATAAGTACGAATATACACTCGCACAGAAGTTAAGCGTCACTAAATTCACGATTATATAATTAAATTTAAAAATATATCTATCCCAATGAAACATAGCACTGATTGTATGGTTACAATGTCTTGAGAGAAATGCAAAAGAAAGTGCACAAGAATCTCTAACATAATCGTCGTTACAATCGCCAACTAATTGTCATGCCTGAGAAATTCACAGTTTAAAAACATTTTGCAATGTGACTCTGCTTTGATAATCTCATCTAAATTCAAAATTAGGCAAAGAATTAGTGGTAATTAACGTTGGCAGATTATTTGGATAGATAGCACCTTGTAGACAAATTGGAACAATAGCTCCACATATAGTAATCAGTCGACTGGTACAAAGGCACAAGAAGCGATATAAAGAATTGGGCGAGGATCAAGAAACCAATCAAAAATCAATGTTCATAATGACAGATTGCGGTTGAGACTTGAGAAAAAAATCTCAGTTCAACAAATCGCTTTCTTCAGGACCAAAGACATTTCAAATACAGAGTATCCTTCAGTATCGGTAAATGAAGGTGGTGGTACTATTTGACAACGTCCTACCCGACGATCGCTCTCCAAGATATACGCAATAATGTCGCCCGTAGTACAATGGCAGAATTAGTTGGAACATCCACTCTTGGAAGATTCCTATTGCATGTGACTGATGAGCCAGATCGAATATGGCATGCTAAGGGAACTACATATCACCAATTCAATATCCAGAAAGTGTATCCATTAAATACTGGCTTGGTTATGATCTGAAGTAGCTGCTTATGTGACTGCAAGTTCGATATAGTGATATAACAAAGAAATCCCGACGGCCTAGAGTGCCCGGTGCAAATCCTCAAAAATGTCGTCATCACGTCTCATCTTCACGATCCATTGGGGAATATCTGCAGAGTAACGCCATTAACTTTGCAAGAAGACCTTATCTTAACCCTTTTGATATTTGTAATTACGTGCAATATAGCGATAAGCGTGCAGAAACATATTTGTTTCTAACAATATTCTACCATAAATTGACTTTTTTACCAAGTGGCCATAAAATGCACATTTTCTATGCATGTTTTTTTTTAACTTACAACAGTATAATATCTACAGATTTTGTATTTAGCCCGCAGTAGTATTATGTGAGTCATGTCAATTTTGAATCAGACAGAAAAAGTTGTTGCAAAATTTTTCGGACGCTATTTTGTATTAATAATTCGTAGTAACTATTCTTACTCTCTCTGGTATCAAAATTTTAACCGGGCCATTGTCTCTGGTGGTGTAATGGTTAGCAAGCTCGATAGCAAACCTACACGAGTGAGTTCGAGTCTCATTGGGTGCCACTTTCATATGGCCTTGTGCCACATTTAAGCAAAAAGCTTAGTAAATTTCCATTGTCTAATGAGTAGAGTGTTCGTCTATGGTCCGAGAGATCGGGGTTCAATCGCTGGTCGAGTCATACTAAAGACTCAAAAAATGGTTGCTTAAAAATCAGCATTATAAGGTAAGGATAAAGTGGAGCAATCCAGAGAAATAAGTGGCGCCCTCCCCTACACCTAATTGTAGTAGCTTTCGGGCCACCCTCAACTAAGGTCGCCAACTTTTATTTGACCTTTGCCATCTTTTTCCCTATTTTTGTTCCTTCGTCTCAAGTTTGTGTCTTTTCATTTGTCGCGCATACGCAAAACTGGACACGTTCATATGCTTATTCTCATAAGTCTTGACTAACGCGTTCAGCAAATGTTGAATAAATACAACCACGCATGCGCTCTTACATACATACATACATGTATTTATATTTTTTCTTTGGATTCATATTTTATTCAATATCAAACTGACAGTTTTTAGTAATTGGAATTTTTAGTTCATATTTTTATGAACCTGCATAAATATTTAGGTACATAATTTATAATTCTGTTGAAGTAATTTATTGGCTGAAGCATTTTCACTAAAAATCCTTTATAGATCTATTACTAAATCTTACACTGCTGTATATGGCCAAAGCGTTCCTGTACGAGTTTTGAAAAAATTATAGAAAGAATATTTGTTTGTTATCATCGAACAAGTTGTATAGAAAATACTTCAGCAAATACCGAATGTGTTTTGAATAAAAGGTTTTTAATGTGGTAGATTTTTTTCCAGAATGAAATATTCGCTTGTTTATTCCTAAATAAAAAAAGGAGATACGATAATATCCTACGAAACAGAATTTTATCTTGGCATGACAAAAACAGGAAGTTAGGCTTCCCAAACTCTCTCAAACACACACACGTGCGTGCACGTTGCCTTACGATTCAAGATTCCATTACTAACCATTTTACAGAGGAAAATTAATGAAAATGTTTTTTTCAAATTGAATAAATCTGTAAATAATAAAAGTCTCCATTTAAAGAATGATTTCTCTTATTCTGTATAATTAAAATATATGAACTTTATCTTTGTGCTTTCAGTTTTTATTCCGAAAGCTGCAGAATACCAGACGATAATCATTCAAGGGAAATAATTTAAAGAATTTAATTAGATATACAGAAAAAAGTGAATATTATTAGCTCTCTCTCTCTCTCTCTCTCTCTCTCTCTCTCTCTCTCTCTCTCTCTCTCATTTGTCTTCATTTATATTAAGTGTGTATAAAAGTTTAGGCGCAGTTGTTTGTTGTTTTTTTAGTGAGTGCGTGCGTTGTAGTTGTTGATAATAAAAAAACATGGTATACTTTATATATTTTATAAAATCTCTGATAAACAAAATTTTAAAAAAATTATAATGGTATAAATTTGTAGAGTAATAATCTTTGCCGTTTGGTATCGTAATTGTTTGAAATTTAAATTTCGTAACAGACAATTGTGTTTTAAACATGTCTTCCATATTTCCAATGCTGTTGGTTGAGTCATATGAGATCCACAAGAAATCTCTCTAAACCATGAACATTGTGAACTTGAACAAACACACGTGAACTTAGGTTAGCGTACAAACGCTAATGCAATCCTTTGTTTTTGTTTGTCAATACGTTAAAGCTAAGTATAGCACATTGCATTTTGCGCATCTATGTCAATCCTGTTGTCGAGCTCGGAATAGAAAAGCTGGGATGTGAGTTTGCTACCACCGCGGAACCAACCGTCCCGCCGGTTGGCTAATCCTAATTTCACAGTTTGCTGATTATTTCTGCCAGCATTTGGAACTGATTAATGTGCTCCTTTTCTGATTCTTCCTCGGGCAGAGAGAGAAAGGCTTAAATCAAATGTTGACACTGTCTGAGAAGCAACAGAATTGGGGGATCGGGAACGTAGATTACGAGTGAAGTGCCATGAAAGATGCTTGGGTTGGTATAGTGGCGAGAAGAGAATGACGACAAGAAGAGGGTATGGGTTAGAGTTAGGGTGTGTGATGGTGTGGAAAGAATTTGTGGGTGAAGAAGGGAAGAAACCAAAACAAGAAATTGAGAAGGGTTAGAAGCAAAAGAAAAAAAAATGTGGGTCTTTCTCAATATGAAGAGAAGGAAAGTAATGCGAATGAAAAAAAAATAACAAGAGAAAAGAGAAATTTGAGAGAAAAACTGGTTAAACATTTTCTTGGTAAGAGATTGAAAATGTTGGAAAAGAATGACAAGACCAAAAATACATGGAAAAAAAAAATTAAAGGAACTTATAAGAGAATGTTGGGTTTTGTACAAGACCTAAAGGATGATTTGAAAGGACAATTTCTTCTTATTCTCCTCTCCTTTAAAGGAAGGTATGAAAAAAATTAAATAGCTTACATATTTATTTTGAAAAATCATGAATACAAAATAGGCACACACAAACATTTATATATACGCTCCCCACACCCATACGGGGGTGAGCACTCTGGTTAAGGAATTAACGACTGCCACTCGCATAATGCAAAGATCTTCGAATGAATTGAGCACTCTGGTATCCGGTAAGGCAAAATGTAAACCAACGAAAGTTACTACATAATGCCTTATAATTGCCGAGTTGACGTGGTTCGCCTACTAGCTGAGCGTTATGATACTAAGTCTAACGTAAAATTGGGCGGGTTTCGATCCCAGCGTCAAGCGTCTGAAGAGTTTCGATACAACGAAACAGTCTGTCTGTGGATGACAATATATATATATATATATATATATATATATAAGTTATTCTTCAATCCAGTAAATCCGGAGTTGGGAACAATTCTGTCAGGACAAATGAATTATTCAAATTTCGAATATTTAAATATTCCTGGTAAAGAGTTCAATGTAAATAAATTCACAGAGCAAATAACCTTATTTCAAGAAAACATTCGGTCACATTAAGATAATAAATTCATTTCCATCCTGTTAAGAGCTTTGATATGAATCAAAGACTAAAATAATTTTTAACAGGACTTCATCAGATACAATATACATATATATATATATATATATATATATATATATATATATATATATATATATATATATATATATACTATAGAGGATGTGTGTATATTTACACATCTTTGAGATTTCTGGAGAGATTTTAAGCATCGTCCAACTAGAGAATTAAAATTTCGATAGCAAAATCATTGGGATCGGTATGATAGTGCTAGGCATTGGTATGACACAGTACAGGGCATCAGTATGACAGTGCAGGGCATCTGTATGACACAATACAGGGCATCAGTATGACATAGTACATGGCATCGGTATTTTAGTGCAGGCCATCAGTATTTCAGTGCAGGGCATCGATATGACAGTGCAAGGAATCGGTATGACAGTGCAAGGAATCGGTTAGACAGCACAGGGCATTGATATGACAGTGCAGGGCATCAGTATTTCAGTGCAGGGCATCGGTAGTACAAATTAAATGACTAAAAATTGTTTAAAGACAAAAATTTTATCAGAATTAGCGAACTAATGGAGAAAGCGTAAAACTTGTTACCACCGATTTTTATTAATTGATAAAACTCGACGATAATAGATTTGTTTATTATCAGTCTATGTGAGTTATTCACATCAAGTTTAACTTAAGGGTTTTCACTGGATTCTGAACAGCAGTAAGTCTCCTCAGGTGTCCAATTCCTCCAGCCTTTTTTTTTTTCAAGCTTTTGAATAATATCATCTTCACTTTCACGTTCCATATATATATATATATATATATACAAATTTCATTGAACATAATAGACGTTTTATGTCTACATATTTTCTTCCGGATCCGTTCGTATTGCCGTATTATTTTAATCGTATTCGGTTGGAATTGATTTATGTATTCTCCATAGTTGTATGCATCCCTAGTACTTTCTGCCCGACTTTGGGCCATCATCAGGGGAGGATTTATACTATTTATAGGAACCTATTTAAAAGCAAACGCTACACTCTTCAACGGTAAAGACACTCTTACATAGTAGTAATATGCAAAAACAAAAGTTACATCACTTTTATAATAGATCCTCCCTTGATGATGGCCCAAAGTCGGGCAGAATGTACTAGGGATACATACAACTATGGACAATACATAAATCAATTCCCACCGAATACGATAAAAGTAATACAGCAATACGAACGGATCCAAAAGAAAATATGTAGACATAAAATGTCTATTATGTTCAATGAAATTTGTATTAAAGAAGAAATGCTACCAAAACCTATATATATATATATATATATATATATATATATCTTGCCAGGTTCAAGTATCCGTTTATCTTTTCGTGTTTTTTTTTTTTTTTTCTTTTCTTTTTTTCATTTTCTCTCTGTGGTCTGCTGGAACAACCAAATCTACTAAATGAAAAGTTGTTTTTTCTTGTTAAATAACGCTTCCCTAGTCGGTTGGGGCTGTAGAATACACTGACTACTTCTCTGCAGAGGGGTAAAAAGACCCCCCCCCCAACAAGGGTCCAGGATATGACACGAAACAATCTGATGGCAAGGTTCCAGTAATGCTGGAGCTTTGGGGAATACGAAGTACCTCTTCATTGCCATCGCTCCCAGGTCCATTCTGGCCCGGTGGTAGCACCTGATAGGGTCCTATCTATGGGTCAAATAGAACTAAACTGTGTACTAATGCTAAACTGAAATAATGGCTTGAAATAAAACAGTTTTGACATTTAACTGTGTGTAAACAAAAACTATACTTATGCTATATTGTTTTAATTAGAACTGTTTGACTAAATTGAATAGCTTGAAATAGAAATGTCTTTGACAATTAAACTGTGTACTTATGCTAAACTGAATTGTTTGAAATAGAACTCTTTATTTACATAAAAATGGATTTGGCATTAAATAACCTACTAAGGCTGATATGCCATAAAACTCAAACTAGCAAACAAACAAAAAACCCAAATAAACAAATAACGCTAGGTCTAGTCTTCTGATCGAGATTAGGTGAACCGTTTGTATCTTAAAATACCAGAAAACTTTATCAGTCTTATTTTTTAGGTTAGATTCTGCTTTGTGCATATACCATTTGTTATTATAATCAAGTTTTTATCTTTTGTACAATTTCTATTGGATCACCTTTCTCACCAAATCATATCTACTCTTACACTTCTTCAATGCCAGCTTGCTGCTTTCGCTTATTACTTGATTAATCGCTTCATCTCTTTCTCCATATAACCTACACTTGCTACTACTATTATTATCATTTACTCATTGAGAGTTTTTCACATCAGTTTTAGCTGGTGGTTCTTCACTGGAGTCAGGGTAAAAGCAAATCTCCTCAAGTCTCCAGGATTTTTCTCATTATTCTATTCTAGCCGTTCTCAATAATGCTGTAGTTTGAATTGTCTCCACTCGTCCTCAAACCTCCAAGTCCTCCAGTCCCTTTAGTAATCCTTTAGTTACTGTACCAAAAGCACCAATCACAATTGGTACAATTGTCACCTTATCATTATAATTATTATTGTTGTTGTTGCTGTTGTTGTTTTTGTTGTTGTTGCCATAGGGTACTTTAATGAAAATTTCTTAACTTGTGTAAAATTTGCTCATGATATTGCTTTGAGAATATGCCTAGTATTTTCAGTTGCTTCATGTTCCCTTTCATTCACTGTATACACCCTTTGAACGTTCTACCAACCATATGTATATGTATATATACTCCCCTTTACAAATGAGAAATAAAAAGAAAAACTCACGGGTCTTAAGGTTTTTTCTCTTAAGTTATGGAAACACTAATCCCTAATATTCATAAATTTCAATTCACTAGTTATAAATTTTTTTTTTGTTTTTAAAACAACATTAATCTGGAGAGAAAAATACTGTACATTCGACAAGCTTTCAAATATGACAGATGAAACTTTGATCAACATATTTTCACGTAATTGAATTATTACGCTTAAGTAAATTTGGGTTTCCATTTTGATTATAGAATTTAATCGTATTTTTTGCTTATTATCACATATAAGTGTTGTAGTTTTGTTGATTTGTTTTTTACTGTTAATCCATTGCACTTGTATATATTCTTAATTCTAATTGGCAATCGCAATTTAAATTCACAAATAATTTTAAAACAAATTTCAGTCAAAATCTCTCACTGACTCAAACGACTGAATATTCCACCTCTTCTTTTATAAAACTCCGATATAACCTGAATGAAAAGATTTAAATACTGCCAACGTTCATTTTGTTACAAGGTAAATTTATATCCTTCTTAACAAAGGATGAAAACTTAGATTTTAACAAATAGTTATCGAAATTATTCTTGAACTCTGATGAATCTGGAAAATATATTTCAACTAATTTGTAGTACCTAAAAAAAAAGATATGAATAAGTTAAGTGAAAAAAAAAAAACTTGATTAGATCTAAAATTAGTACAGAAATTACAGAATTCCAGGGGTAAATTTTGGAGGGAAAAGCACACCCACACAGACGTAATTGTAAAGAAACTCAGAGATAATAGTTGTAAACAAACCACGTGATTCCAAAAACAAGATCTTTCTGACACTAATGATAAACGAGCAAAAATCCAAGTTTTGGTCGAGCTAAATTTACTATTTTACTTTAAAAGCATCTAACGAAACTTTTTACGAAAGATGGCGCTAGCCACGAAGACCCCGGAAACCGGATCAGACAACGGAAGACAACAATTAGCAAACAGCCTAACTACACGTATTTCCCTAGTGTACCAAGATATCAAAATAGATCAGCTATAGTTCGATTGCTACGCACATAAGAAGACCGGCGGAGACACATTCACTTATAGACAGGCCGCACAACTCACAAAGCAAGATTTTCGCTGAGTAATTAACTTAATTATTATGGCCAGTAAAACACTATGTTCTCGCAAACATCTTTTTTCTACTCAAACTTTTTTTTTCTTTTGCAAGGATATGCTTGCTCACACACACCTGCAAACGTGAAACTTTCTTTTACTGGTGAATTTTTTTCCATTTTCTATTGGATAATAAACCTATATTTTGCAAATGTTACAGTGAATTTGTTCTCAACTTATTCGTGTTACTCAAAAGCTCATTTTATTTCTCCTTTCTTTCTTTCCCTTTCTCTCTCAACAGGCAAGCAAATGAATTTTCCCACTCTCTCAATGAATAAAGATTGGTTGCTTATGTTTTATGGTAACTCAACTTTTGTTGGTTATTTAATGCCACACATACACACACACACACATACATACATACATACATATATATATATAGGATTTGTAAACGAATAGTTAGCTGGTAAAATTTTCTAAACGAGATAAGGCTCATATTTGTTTGCACACAGTTAGTTTCAAGTATTGATATCTAATACTAATAGTTTTGTTTAAACACAAATAATTGGTTTCAAGTATTGTAATCTAACACTAATAGTTTTATTTGCACACAGATAAATGGTTTCAAGTATTTTAATCTAACACTAATAGTTTTATTTGCACACAGATTAATGGTTTCGAGGATTGATATCTAAAACAAATAATTCAATTTCATATCAATAATTTGTTTGCTCACATTTAAATGATTTCAAATATAGTAAATGATTAAACAGTTCTAAACAGCTCTATTTAAACAGTTCTATTTTACCTATTGATGGGACTCTAACAGATTCTATCACTCCAGTTTAGAATGGACCAGGGAGTAATGGCAATAAAGTTGTATTCCACATTCCTCAAAGATCTCAGACTGGAGGCTCACTATTAGATGGTTTAGTGTCCAGACCAGGACATTCGTTGGTGCGGGGGTCTTACTCCTCTACAGAGATGCAGTAGACGTATTCTATACCTGCCCCCACCCGCCAGGGTTCTTCCATTAATGAAGATGAATCAGTATTACAACCTTCTAAAATCCGTAACAAGTTTTAACAAGCTATCAAAAGTGATGTCAATATTTAAATAATTTGGGAATTTCATTTTTATATCAAAATCTTGTTGTTTTGAATTTTCTTATTTCCGTTTAATACTTTCTGTTGTGGGATCATTCCTATTCTCGATATACAATGGACTCTTCCAATAATGATATAACATTTAACTGTTATCCACTTTGAGAGTTTAGTAGCAAATACCTCCTTACTGGAGATACAGGACTTCCGGGACTGGCTAGAATCCCTAATTAAGCAGGCGCTAGTGGGGGCAGTTTCAGGGAATAGGTGGTGGGCAAACATAGGATTAGAGATTTCGCCACCAAGTACGGTCGACAGCTCAACCTAGATAGGACCAGGAAGGCGAAATCTTTGATAAAGATTGACTTTCCCGAGCGGGGCATGGGGGAGAAAACTTCACAAACGTAGAACTAGCGAGGAGGGACTTCGATCGTGAGACTAGCGAGCGCTACAAGGGATTCGCAGTTAAAAGGAGTTCTCAACGAAGCTGTGAAATCGAATGCAACCGCGTGTGAAGAAGTGCGAAGGTTTCCCGATCGGTATATCGACTTCGTCAAGTCCCCAGATGGGCGCGTGCTGCGGTCGAATCGTGCGAAGCTCGACGCTTTTCCGGCGAGCTTCCGTGATTGCATTGCTCGCTGTCCTGATCTCCCCTCTTCAGGAGTTTCGCAACTATTTAGCGGAAGCAGCTAGCTGCAAGAGTTTAGTTACTGAATGCGAAGTCCGTGATGCGTTGAAGCAGGTCGGCCTCAACAAATCGTCAGGACTAGATGGTCAATCCTACGAAGCGTATTTGAGGCTGCCGCACATGTTTGTGACTATTCTGACGGATATGTTCAACCATTGGTTCACCCTGGGAGCCATCCCTGGTAGCGTTACCAAAGGCGTGATCACATTGTTGAAGAAAGGTGGCAGGCATATTTGGGAGGGATTAGATTATTACAGGCCCATGACTCTGCAAAACACAGAGTTAAATATTTTGGCTATGATCTTAGCGAACCGCTTACAACTTATCATTAGCGATTTAAACGGCCCTGAGCAGTCCTACGCTATGAAAGGAAAATCGATCCAAGACAACCTGCACTTGCTAGCGATGTCCTAGAGGAGATAAAAGATGGCACCGAAGCCACAATGATCAATTTAGATCAGTCCAAGGCCTTCGATAAAGTTGACCATCGGTTTTTGGCGTCTGTTTTGGAGACTGCCGGATTCAAACCGGAGTTCCGCAGATGGATTAGCATGATGTATCATAACCTGCGGTCAGTGGTGCAGGTAAACGGGAAGCGTTCGGAGGCGTTCGTTCTCGAGCGATCTGTCCGGCAGGGTTGCCCCATGTCAGCTCTTCTCTATGTCCTCGCTTTGGAGCCCCTGCTCCAATAGCTTAGGGATGAGAGCGGAAATCCAGCCCTGCGCGGTGTCCCTTTTGCTGGCCCTCTTACAGCAAGGGTTTCCGCATTCACCGATATCATCGTCTTTGTGTCCTGCAGCCTGGACATAAAGGCTGTGAAGAAGGCGGTTACCGAGTACCAACGAATAGCAGGAACCAAGGTCAATTTTGAAATACCCTGCCAGGGCCTTTCCGCTGGAGTAGCAAATCTGTCCGCATCCTCAGGGTGTGGTTCAGGCCCGACCTTCAACTGGAGCGAAATTGGTCGTAAGTACAGACCAAAATAGATGCCCAGGTGGCTAATTGGCTTCGAAGGAGGTTGTACTTAAAGGGCCAGGTGGAGATGTGTGCCGCGACAATCTTCCCCTTGATCTTTTACTGGTTGTCTGTACTTCCTATGCCTGAGCGATACCTTCCCTCGCCTCAAGTCAGACCCAAAGGCCGAAGCACCGTTTTTCCGCGAATGCTGAATGACTCCCCACAAACTTCTTGGGTCCAGTGACCTTTCACAGCCTCGAAAAGAACTGTATCGGGAACTAGTGATGAGCTCCGCTTCGGACCCTCTCAGAGAGCGACATGGCTGGATGACAGAGGAGATCTGGTCCCATTGGAATTGGGCGCCAGGTTCGGGCTTCTTGAACAAGTCCGAGTTCTCGCTCACCTGGTGGCTAGCACGGAATGCGTTGCCCCCTTTCGGCTTGAATTTCAAAGCGGACCTGGCAGACATGCTCGATTGTTCTCGCTTCGACAGTGGCTTAGAAGAAACGGCTGAGCACGCCTTCTACTACAGCGAGTGAGTTCTCCCGTTTTGGGATCACGTCGGGAAGTGAACAGCTCGTATCGAACTCAAGCAGCTCGTGCTGCTCGACGTTGGTTACGTCGTAGACAACGTTTTACCCCCGTTTTAGAGTGAGAAGCGTGTGGTGTTTCTCGCGATCCAAGCTGTAGCCAGAATCGTGATTTGGACGACGCGAAAGAAGGGATTGTGTGACGATGCAAACTTTTCTCATCGTGATCTGATATTGTTCTTTTGGCATCAGCTTAGGATCAAGATTAGATGCGATAGAAAACGCTTGGATCGCATAACATTTGACAAAAGGTGGGTGAATGCAACGAGCCTGGTCGTACGAAAGGGAGCAATGTTGGAGTCATCCTTCCCTCGTCTTCCTGCACATAGCAACTACGGTCCGGGTTCTTCGGGACCCCATCATGGAAAAGTTGGCTTTGTTCTCCTCTAATCTCTTGTAAGCAGTGTGTTGTGAGTCATCATCCCTGTCACCTAGTTGTTAGCTTCCAATATCTTCCCCATGCCTATTTTTTTATATCCCAATCCTTATTCCAACCTACCTTTTCTGAAGATCTTGGAACCTCATCAGAATAAATTCATACTACCTCTCCTCACCGCACCCGACCCTGCTTTTTTCTTTTGTCCAATTAGATTAGATCCCCCTCCCAATTAGGGTAGGTCCGGCTTGTTTTCGGTGTTCTCGGACACCGGAAAACAGTCGGCCTCCATATCGTAGAAGGGGGGATGGGAGGGCAACCAAATGGGGATTTTTTCTTTCGTTTCCCTTTCTCTTTCGGTGTTTTTTCTCCCATCCCCATCACATCCTTGTAAACAATCATCTCTGTAAATAAAATCATTCATTTCATTTGGGGTTTTAATAGGTCTTTTTCCCAGAGTGACTGTGGTATTTCGGTGGCTGCAGCGTGCTTGGTGAAGGATGGTTGCTTACATATTGTATGGATGAATGGGTCGGTGAATGTGGCTAGCTAGGGCCCCCGAGAAAATATTGTTATAGCATGACCGCTACCCCCACCGAAAAAAACCTCAGAGCTTTATGCTCTCCTTTGTATTTCAAGAGGAAATAAAGGAGTTTCGTAGCAAATAGCTAGACTGGGTTCAAGGCCACCGGACGTGGGTAACGGGAAGCCGTCATCCATGTCACGCACGCTGAGATCGCCACTCCTCGAGCCACTGGGAGCCGTCCCCCCGAGCTCTAACCCTTTTCTAGATGGGACTAGGTTTATCGCCTGGTGCCTGAGGCGCCTCTTTTTAGGATAATGCCGACGGGGCCTGAGGCATTTTTGGGAATGCCGAGCGTGTCTGGGCTACGGCTCTGCACTCGGACACACCGTGAAAAAGTCTTGTGTGGCACTCATCCGCTTGCTGGGACGTACAACAAATACTCGCAAATAGCTATGCTGGCGCCATTGTATTACTTATTTTCTGTAATATATAACTTATTTCTTCTCTCTTAGTACGAGTTTGTCTTATTTATTTTGTGCCCTTTTCCGAAGACATAACACTTTCTAAATATCAAATTAAAGGTAATATTAGATAAAGATAACAACTGATTCTAAGCCTTGATCTCTTGCTATAAAAAAAAAACGATTATAATGATTAGAATTGATTTTTGATATATACGTATATTCAAACATATTTTACACTTAAAGTTTATTTATCTACGGAGCCAATTGCAATTTAAAAGCTACTTTAATACACTTATTCTCTATATGTCTGTTGACATCCCAGATAAAAATTTTAAAAATGAGTTGACAAATAAAATCATGTCCCCTAGTGAATAATTATAGACTAGTTATCAAATCTAACGCAACATAAATTTCTATTTTTGTCACCACGCGAATCCATGTGTTACCATAATAACGAAATTTCTCATCATTCCGTAATTAAACTATGTTGCGTGATCGATAAATACATACAATTACTTACTAAGCTTAGCTTAATCATGGCACAAGAACAGGAATACTGCGCAACCTATAAGAAATTTATGAAAATGGCTTTACACTGAAAAAGGCAAAAAGCAGACGATACCCCGCACAAACTATTACGGACGACATAACGCTTCTGGAAAACTTATCCGCTGGGCAGAATCCCTGTTGGATAGTTTGGTATAGGCCTCCATTTCAATGTAGACAAAACAGAGTACATGTGCTTTAATCAAAATCAAAGAAGAGACATCTCCACCCTAATAAGTGGTTCCTTGAAACGAGTGGACAAGTTCATCTACCACGGAAGTAGCGTCTAATCGTCAGCTATCGATAGGTTATCGGTCATATGGAAGTCAGACCTATCCGATAAAATAAAACGCAATTTTTTCCCTTGCAGCGGTTGTGTCCATACTATTATATGATTACACCACATGGACGCTGACAAAGCGCGGAGAGAAAAAGCCTGACGACAATAAGAATGCTACGAACTATACTGCACAAATCCTGGCAGCAACATCCCACAAAACAGCAGCTGTACGGCCACCTACCTCCCATCTGTAAAACCATTCAAATCAGATGCACAAGACATGTGGGACACAGCCAGAGAAGTAAGGACGAACTCATAAGCGACGTTCTCCTGTGTACCCCTTCACACGGATGAACAGATGTTGAACGAACAGCTAGAACTTATCTACAACAGCTCTGTACCGACACAGGATGTAGTCTAAAAGACTTGCTGAATACGACGGACGATTGAGATGAATGGCGCAAGAGAGTCAGGGAAATCCGTGCTAGCTGCACGGCATGATAATGATGATGATATATACATATATGTATATATAATGAAAATAAGTGGATAAACCAAACACAACTAATCCACTTTTACACTATTTTTTTCATCTTGTCAGATTTACCAAAAATCTACCATTTCTCTCTCTCTCTCTCTCTCTATATATATATATATATATATAGTTACGTATTTTTGATTAAGTAGACTATATTTTGAATTAATTTACTTTTAATGCAATTAACTCTTATTTTTCTTTTTTTTTTTCTTTTCTTTTTTCTTTTTCTTTTTTACTTCTTGAGAATATGAACAATGCAATGAATGAAACATTAATATATTCATTAATTATTCTTTTTTTTTTTTTCTTTTTCTTTTTTAACATACAAGAATATTTTCGGTTTACTTACTTCCGATATGCAAATGTGTAGATTTTAAATTTCTCACTTATGTGAATATAATTGATGCCGTTTCTAGTTATATTCACCAGGTTTTTTGCCGACCGAATTAATCAAGTGAAATTTAAAACTCACTGGCACACATATAACCCCCAAAAATTATTCATCCACGCACGATGTTAAATTATTTTAGGTACACTTGTACACAAGCTCCAAATTTAAATAATTTCTGACATGTACCAATATTCCTGCAAATGTTGCCCAAAATGACCCATATGATAACCCAACTATCGCTAAAAACATGTGCAAGCAACAAAGTTATATTAGGTTTAGATAACTTTCGCCAACATAGTCGCACGTATCAACATATGTATTCACATATAAGTCCACATATATATATTCACATATAAATCCACACATATATATTCACATATAAATCCACATATATATATTCACATATAAATCCACATATATATATTCACATATAAATCCACATATATATATTCACATATAAATCCACATATATATATTCACATATAAGTCCACATATATATATTCACATATAAATCCACATATATATATTCACATATAAATCCACATATATATATTCACATATAAATCCACATATATATATTCACATATAAATCCACATACATATATTCACATATAAATCCACATATATATATTCACATATAAATCCACATATATATATTCACATATAAATACACATATATATATTCACATATAAATCCACATATATATATTCACATATAAATCCACATATATATATTCACATATAAATACACATTATGCACATATATGCGTGTATGTGTATGTTTACGTTTGCACGTGAGTACTTGTACGCGTGTGTATTGGCAGATATATTACATATCTCTAACGGAAGTTCCCGTGGTGTAATGGTTATCGTCGTAGGAAATGGACACGGCGACATGAGTTCAAATCCTGAACGAGACTGATTGCTTTTCACATCGCAGGGAAAGGTAGGAATCCAATTATTCTCCCTCTAGCTATGGGTAAATAGTAGGACAGACTAGGTTCTTCAGCCTTGTTGAGGCAACTAGTCTAGGAGAAAGAAAACTCTGAATTCAAACCTGTTAAACTCCGCTTAAAAATTGACCTCGTGTCATATCCTATCCGAGCGGAGGGGCTGGGTAAATAGGTATATTACATATCTCTTGTACAGATGTGTTTAACTGATTTTCTAAACTGTCTTCATACTTATATATTTGGATTTCGTTCCAAACTCGTAGATGAGTGTGTTTGAAAATTTGTAATTTTGTAGTAAAAAAAAAAAAAGCCTTTGCAGAAAATCAATATTTGCTTAACAAACGAAAAAAAAACAACTATTAAACTTCTTATATCGAAAGATGGAAAATACAAATAAAACCAGCGAAATGTTTTTTTTTTTGTTTTGTTTTTTTAATTAATCGAATATTAATTACTTATCAATTGGTTTACTCAGACTATTGAACTTTTTTGGTTGTTTTTATTGTTAGCATAAGGTTTCGATCGTTGAATTCTTTTATTTTTGTTGTACGATCCACAAGGAAGAAAAGAGGTTTCTTTTCTGCAGAAAAGAGAGAAAGAGAATAAATCGACAGAAAAGAATAATGAAATCAATAGTCTAAATAACTCTTGAAATGATAAAAAATGATTTATAGAATTTATAGACAATCTTCATCAACTCGCATAGATTTTTTCAGGCGGGGGGGGGATTCTCCTATGTACAAGGCTGCAATAATTTCGATATTTGCAAATTGTAGAATAATTCTAGAATTGAATAAATAAAAAGTAAAAATGCTTAAGGGTAGAAAAGAAGCAGAAGGTACCCCGCTAAAACAATTACCGACGCCGACTACTCCGATGACATAGCGTTACTGGCGAATACGCCTAACCAAGCCGAAACACTACTGCATAGTTTGGAACGAGCCGCCGCAGGCATTGACCTCCATGTCAATGCATACAAAACTGAATATATGTGTTACAACCAAACGGGCAATATTGCCACACTAGACGGAGCCTCTCTGAAACTAGTAGACAAATTCACCTACCTAGGAAGTAGCGTCTCATCAACAGAAAAAGACATCGACACACGAATAACGAAAGCATGGACAGCTATCGATAGGCTCTCGATCATATGGAAATCAGACCTGACCGATAAAATGAAACGCAGTTTCTTCCAGGCAGCGGTCGTATCGGTACTGCTATATGGATGCACTACATGGACGCTAACTAAACGGCTGAAGAAGAAGCTAGACGGCAATTACACAAGAATGTTGTAAGCAATATTGAACAAGTCCTGGCGACAACACCCCACAAGGCACCAACTATACGGCCACCTGCCTCCCATCACGAAAACTATCCAAGTTAGACGAACCAGACACGCAGGACACAGCTGGAGAAGCAAGGACGAACTCATCAGTGAGGTACTCCTTTGGACCCCCGCATATGGCCAAGCAAAAGCAGGACGACCAGCTCGAACATACATACAGCAGCTGTGTGAGGATACGAGATGTAGTCCTGAAGACCTGCCAGAAGCGATGAATGATAAGTGAATGATAGGGATAAGTGGCGAGAGAGGGTCAGGGATATCCGTGCTAGCGGCACGACATGATGATGATAATGATGATATCAACTCATAGAAAAGATGATGAAATAATCTTTTTGGCCCGTTTTACTAGAATTTTTTCAGAAGAAAGAAAATTTCAGAATAATAAATGACCGCTCAAAAAAAATTTCAGTGAATTGCGTTCATCTCCATAAAGTTTTTCTCAGTCTAGCACACAAGCCTCCGATTACTTACGGTAACTGCTGTTTTCAAGTGGTCAACTACGTCGAGCGTTAGCTTATCGCTGCTTGACTTCGGTAATCTAGTCAGAAAATTTCTCTCAGAATGATGCGATGTTTCGCCTTCCCCAATTTCTGTACGAGACGTGAATAAATGAAACTCGAGATACGTGTCAGGCTACGTACGGACTGATTGATTCACCCTCATATATCATATAATAATGAACAGCGTCAGTTTTCCTCAATGTTTCTTTGTTCGTAACGTCTGTAACGCAAAAACAACAAGTATATAAATTTCACTCGCTAATCCCGCTCAGGTTCGAATGTCCAAATAACAAATCCACTACGCCAGTGCCTACTGCTTAAACAGCACAGTAAAATTAACTAGAAAATACTAAAGTTAGACAGAGTACACAGATACTACTCTCTGACCCTCAGCAGAAGTGTCACTCCATACATAAATACACCAGTTATTTTCACTAGTATATATATATATATATATATATATATATATATATATATATATAATGGGAAGTTCCCGTCATTGCTTGGACAAAAGACTGGAGAGGTAAAATTAAATGCTCCACAATGAGCAGATGTAGACAAACTAACCTGATTTTACCTCAGAACTAGTCAACATTTTTATTAGGTCTAGGAGAAAATGGTGATATTTTATGTAAATTTTTAAACTAAAATAGATTCCATTGAAATCTTTTTGTTATGCACAGAAAGCGTCTCATTCGTTTTTAACAAAAAAAGTTATTGTTTTTCTTTAAATAAACTCAATAATTAAAGATAAATGTATACATCTATCACGGTTGTTACAGGTTTCAGGACAAGAATTAGATTTATTCGAATCGCTAAACAATTTAATTATAAAGGCTATTGACAAAACAATTGCTTACCTATCCAATTGTGTTTTTGTTGATTAATTTTGATGGCATGTTGACCTGTCTAAGTTTATTTTATGCCTTGAGGTTAGCGAATCGCGTTTATTGTACATTTATATTTATATTTTTGGAGGACCAGATCTATTTGATCAATACTTGGGTCCCGAACAGGTACTACCACTCTGAATACAGAGTGGAGCTGGGAGTAATGACAATTACAGTAATGATTGAACATAAGCCTTATCATCAGATGCAGTCAACCGTCATACTCATATGTGGGGGTCTTAGCGGTATTTATCTTCTGTCCCACCAACCGTACGAGTAGGGCCCAAGCTCTTTTTAAGGTGGGTCCGGGTGCAGGGCTGTAGCCCAGACGCGCCCAGCGGCTTCAAAAATGCCTCAGGGTCTAGATGATAAACTTAACCCCTCCGAGGAGGGTTAAAGCCTGGGGAGAAGGCCCATTGAGGTTCGAGGTCGCGGACTTTTTTTTCCTCTCCAGTTGTTGGGTTGCATTCGGTAGGCCGTTTTATCTCTGGACGGTTCTGCCGGATGTGCCTCGGCACTGGAGAGTTCCTCCGGCCTCAGGGGGCCATCCCCCCAGGCTTATACCCCCTTCGAGGGGGTTGGGTTTATTGCCTGGCGCCTGAGGCGCCCCAAAAAGGGGAATGCCGACGGGGCCGAAGGTATTTTTGGCCTTGCCGGACGCGTGTGGGTTTCGGCCCTGCGACCGGGCCCACCTTAAAAACGGCCTTGTGCCATATTCGTGCGTTGGTGGGACGCAACGATAAATACAGAGGTATGTCCAGTGACGAGACACACCCGACCAGATCCGTGCCGCACACACCACGGCCGGGCGAAGTGTGTCCCATCAACTAGATTCTGCTGATTGAATATGGGGGTCTTAGCCTTCTGCTGGGAGTACAGTCAGTATTTTTAAGCCCCTTGGGTTGGGTGTTATTGTGCTGTCAGATTTTTACAGGCATATTTCCGTATATATTTTCAAATGCTTTATACCATTTTAGTTATATATATATATATATATACAAGTAAGTATGTGTGTGTATGTGTGTGTGTGTGTGAGGTGTGTGTGGTGTGTGTGAGTATGTGTGTGTGGTGTGTGTGGGTATGTATGTGTGGTGTGTGTGTGTGTGTTGTGTGTGTGGTGTGGTGTGTGTGTATAGTGTGTATGTATGTGTATGTGGTGCGTGTATGTGGTAGGTGTATGTGTGGTGTGTATGTATGTGTGTGTGGGATGTGTGTGTATGTGTGGTGTGTGTGTGTGTGTGTGTGTGTGTGTGTGTGTGTGTGTGTGTGTGTGTGTGTGTGACAAAATGCAAAGGATATCTAAATCCTTTTGTTTCTTTTTAATTAGAAATAAGTTAAAGTAAATATCGGGATTTTATGTATTTCTATTTTAATTTATTCACGATTTTAAGATGTTTTTTTTTTCTGTGGCCAAGAGAATCTTTCAATCTATAAATAAATAAATGCTCGCGTAGCACTTATATTGTGAAAAATGTGCGAACCGTTCAAGATGATAGTTTCATTTTTGAATTTTTGACAATAATTAAAATAATAGATATGAATTTTAAAATCTTTCGTTTAACTTGTAAAAATGTTGAAATGCATTGGTCAACTTTAACACAATAGTAAAGTTATTCTCCCTTTCAGTTTACCAGCTGATAAGAATTTGACCTTTTTTGGGAGAAAACTTTAGGTGTCAGTATGTTTGTATCTTTATTTTCTGTGAGAAAGTGTATTTATTCAAGAGTGTTCGCCTATCGCCCGGGAGACCATATGAAAATGGATGTACATATAATTTTTAAGTAAACAGTTTGTTGGTAATTACATTCATAAAAACCGGCTCATTGGCCTAGTTGGTAGAGTGTTCGCCAATGGTCCGGGGGACTTGGGTTCAATCCCAGGTCGTCATACCAAAGACTCCAATAATGGTACTTGATGCCTCCTTGCTTAACACTCAGCATTATATGGTACGGAACAAGGGTAAAGTGGAGCAATCCATGGAAAGGAGTTGCGCCCTCCCCTACACCTTAGTGAAGTAGCTATTGAAAAGGGAGCCTTCGGGTAGCCCTCGACTAGGGTCGCCAACTTTACTTACTTTCGTTTTTGTGACACATCGCAAAATCACATGAATGTGAAACAAAAGAAAGATGCGAACACAATTTGATAATAGAAATATATCAATTACAATCAACGAGGAACGTGAGTATGCTGAAGGAGAATATATATAAATTGACAAAATTCACATAAATACAAAAAAGATTTAGTTAACAACGGTAACTCCAAATAACCAATACGAAAGACACGGTAAAAACATTTCCTGGTAAAATGTTAGTAAAATCGATGAAATGTTAGTAAAATAGTTGAAATAGAATTATAACAATAATTTATCCAAATGACTAACCGCTCGGTCAATGGAGCTTAGAATACGCTGACTGTATCCCCACGGTAGATGGGTAAGACCCCACCCACCCCAAAAAGAGAGTGCCCTTGGTATAATTTTAAATTGCATCTGATGGTAAGACTCCAGAGCTGGAGCTCTAGGAGTTTTCCTGTACTCCTTCATTGCCCTTACTCTACCCTTACTCAATAACGTAAAAACGTACAATGAATATGATTCCCTAATTTTTAGGCATTAAATAACTCTAGACAAGTTGACGTGCCGTTAAAATCAATCAATCAATCAATCATTATCAAATGATTAAATCTGTAAGAAATCTGCTAGTGGTTCGAAAAAATTGGATATTGACCTTATGAGATTAACTATTGATAATTAAGCAAAGTAAAGTTGACGACGTTAGCGGAGGGTCACTCGAAGGCTCCCTTTTCAATAGCTACAACACCGAGATGTTGTGGAGGGCGCTACTCCGCGCCCTGGATTGCTCCACTTTATCCTTCTACGTACCTTATAATACTGAGAGTTAAACAAGGCGGCATCAAGTACCATTTTTGAGTCTTTGGTATGACTCGACGTTGGATTGAAACCCAGTCTCCCGGATCATAGGCGAACACTCTGTTCATTTCACCAATGGCCCGACCTTTTTATATATATCTGCTGTGAATAAACAGGCATGTTTTGTGCCTTTTTGTTAGAAACCTTCTGACGTAAAGTAAACAATATCCTATTCGCCAGATTTGAGCCAAAGGTTCTAAATTCTGTTCATATTTGATTGTATTTAAATTCTCATGAAGCTATCAAAGGTTCAATTAAAAAAAAACTTTCTAAAAAGACATCGCTGTATTTGAGCGGTATATTATGCAAATCTCGTTGTTCTAAACTTAGTGGAAAATGTATCAAATGTTATTCAACCCTTTGATCCCTGAGCTACTGAACCAATATTTACCCTCCGCAGTTTGAACGTGGTTTCCGCGCTCGTAAAACGGTACTACGGTGTAAGGGGAAATAAAAAGTACTGGTACAACGTGCTCAAAGGGTTAAGCTGTGTCCAAATAAAGAGAAAATTATAGATGGCGCTACTCAATTGAGTCACTAAAAAAATTAGACACCTCCATCATTTTCAAAAGGGCTCTTGGAATATGAGAATCAGTTTTTTAAGCGTTAACAAAAGTTTAAAAAGCACACAGGCTCAATATAAATCCGAAAAACCCGCTTCAAGGTAAGATTCAAATAATCAAGAAAAACGTTTCAGCGATTTCCTTTTATCTTTTATACTCAAAGATGATTTTGTGATATTTTCTAAATCTGACAAAACATCAGAGTCAGTCGTACCAGGAATCCAATTCATTGCAATTGCACAAAAAAGTCATTTCAGTACCAAAACATTTTCCATTGATTACTTGATGTACCATTAAAATCAATTAATTCTTCTTTTTTTTCTAATGACAACAAAACAAGATGTAAAATAATATAGTAATTCAATGTGTGTGTGTGTGTTTGGTTTGGTTTCTTTGTTTAATGGCATATCAACCTTTGTAGGTTATTTAATACCAAAGCTATTCTTCTAGAAGAACAGTAGTGGTACTATTTAACCCATAGCTGGGAGGACAAGGGGGTACATACCTTTCTCAAGGGTATTTGTCTGAAAGTGAACGTAATAGCGCGACTGGGGTACGAACTCGCTTACTACGATTTCACAGTCCATCGCTTTAACCATTACACCACGAGGACACCCCCGTGTGTGAGTGTGTGTGTGTGTGTGGGTGATATTCTAGTTCAGGATATTCTGGGCGCCTCAGGTGGTGTAATGGTTAAGAAGTTAGACTTGCAAACCTACTCGAGTGAGTTCGAGTCTCTTTGGGTACCCCATTCATACGGCCTTGTGCTGCATCTAAGCAAAAGCTTTAGTAAATTTCTAGGTTGGAATATTCTGAGAAAATCGAAGAAAAGAGTTTTTACCATGCTGACTATTTTGTATAATCAAACAATTAGTGTTCGCTAATGCCCCTTCGAGTCATACCAAAGACTCAAAAAATAGTACTTGATGCCACCTTGCTTAACACTCAGTATAAAAAGGTAAGGATCAAGGGTAAAGTGGAGCGATCCAGGGAATTGAGTAGCGTCATCCATTACACCCCGGTGCAATAGCTTTTGAAAAGGGAGCCTTCGGGTGACCCTCGACTACGGTCACCAACTTTACTTTATTGTCGGAAGCTAAATAAAGTAGATTTCTTTTCAGGCTAAAATTGAGAATGTCGTGAATATATATATATATATATATATATATATATATATCGTTCGCCCATGGCCTGGGGGACCTGGTTCAATTCCAGATCGAGTCACACCAAAGACTCAAAAAATGGTACTTGATGCCTCCTTGCTTAACACTCAGCATTATAAAGCACGGATCAAGGGTAAAGTGGAGCAATACAAGGAATGGAGTAGCGCCCCCTACACCTTGGTGTAGTAGCTATCAAAAAGGGAGCCTTCGGGTCACCCTTGACTATGGTCGCCAACTTTACTTACTTATATGTATACATATATATTGTCATTCACAGACAGACTGTTTCGTTGTATCACAACTCATCGGTGTGGCTCTTTTCTTTAGAATTAAATGGCTTAAAAAAAACATCAGATACGAAAGCGAGGTTTTACCTGCAAAGAAATTTGAAGAAATGTAGGTGAAATTATCTTCCTTTAGGTGACATTTGAATAAGTGGGGCGGGGGGCGAACTGCGGAGCAAAGAAAACACATTCTGCAAAATGTATGTCAATACGACGTCAGGCAAACTAAAATTTAAAAATTTTTTTTTTTTTTTGCTTTTTCTTAACTTCACCAGAACAAGTGAATGCATATCGGTCAAATTTTAACCCCCATCATCCCCACCACCACTCATTTTAACTTCCCTCTTTCAGTTTTCCACCCCCATTTAGATGAGAAAAGAAATTTAGTTTCTTTTAAAAGAAAAAAAAAGTTTTCCAGAATAAGAAATCCACATTGTTTTTGCCTGCTTAACTTGTTATTCAAACCAAACATTTGTGTGGCCGGCACGTAACGCCACAGTACAGAGGGGATTGTGTGAATATTGACACAGCTAACCCTAAAAAAAAAGAACCGTACCACGGCTTCTATCAAACAGAACAGAAATGAATATACTCATTAAAGGATAGATAGATAGATAGATAGATTTAGTTTGGTTTGATTTGGTTTTATGGTACATCAAGCGTTCTAGGTTATTTAATGCCAAATACATTTTAATCATCATCATCATCATATCGCGCTGGTAGCACGGATATCCCTGACCCTCTCTCGCCACTCCTCCCTATCGTTCATCGCCCTAGGTAGGTCTTCAGGACAACATCCCGTATCCTCACATAGCTGCTGAATGTATGTTCGTGCTGGTCGTCCTGCTTTTGCACGGCCATGTGTGGGGGTCCATAAGAGTACATCTCTTATGAGTTCGTCCCTGCCAACCGTAGTCGAGGGCGACCCGAAGGCTTCCTTTTCAATAGCTACTACACCGAGGTGTACGTTTTATTTCAAACAATTCAGTTTAGCACAAGTTCACAGTTTCAATGCTAAAATAGTTATATTTCAAACAATTCAGTTTAGCATAAGTATACAGTTTTGATGCCAAAAACAATTCCATTTCAATCAATTCAGTTTAGCATAAGTACGCAGTTTAATTCTTTTTGACCTATAGACAGAAACCTATCCGTTGCTACCACTCCGAGCCAGAGTGGACCTGGAAGCGATGGCAATGAAGGAATCTCACTATCAGATTGTTTCGAGTCATATGCAGTACGCTCGTTGGGGGTGGGGGTCTTACCCCACTGCTGAAAAGCAGTCGGTGCATTCTATAGCCCCAGCCGACTGCACAAGATAGATAGATAGATAGATAGATGCTTATGTGTAACGATATTTCTATATTATCTGTCGCTTACCTCCGTCTGAATACCAAAGAGAATCGAATGACAAATGACCGATACATGGTTTCATTTAATTTTTATTTATTACGGACTTTTTTTGTCCTCATCTTGGTAGTGCTTTCAATTATGGAAGGCAGTAATTACTGGGGATACGGTTATAAGACTCAGCATTCCTATCCGAGGTCGCGGTTAAATCACCCGAAAAAGGCCAGAGGTGAAATTTGGCCGAAACGTAGTGAAGAATAATCAACACAAAAACTACCAAGATGAGGACAAAAAAAAAAAGTCCGCAATAAATAAAAAATTAATTCTCAGATTAAGAAGCCTCATCTCAAAAGGATTCCAATTAAAGACAATAGTTTCATTTATTAGATTGATATTTCATTGGTACATTAGTGTGCTAAGCTTAGCTAAAACCATTTTTGGTCAATACGTAAAAATGATTACAACAAGCAAGGAAAAAATGATGACAACAGAAAAGAAGACTATGTTCAAATAAAGCTTCCCAATAACAAATAGTTTTTTTTATTCTTCTTTTTATTCTTTTACGTTCTCTCGATTCTTTTTCTCTTTTCTCAGAGTGAAAGAGTCATAGATTTTGGTTTTACTATTTTCTCAGATTTTCGGTCATATCTAGATGAGACTTCTTTTTCAATTTACCTTGAAATAATATCTTATCTTTTGGAAAATGATTTAACTAAAATCGTTACCATTTTATCAACCTTCGTTAGTCTGTGATAACTTACCAAATCATGGATCCCTATCGACTCTAACTCAATCTCCAGCTTTGAGTCAAATAGTATCACGGCTATCCTTCTACTAGGACGGCTTTGGTATGTAATAACCCAAGGTAGTTGATATGCCATTAAAAACGAAGAAACTAAACCAATGTACTACTTCCCAATTGTTTATTTTTTTATCGTTGTTGTTGCTATTGTTGTTGTTGCTACTGCTGCAATAATCATTTTACATTTTTCCATCGGTTGTCTGGTGATTGTTGCTGAAGATCAATGGTTTCTTTGGTTGGTTTCTTTGTTTAATGGCATATCAACTCTTTTTAGAGTATTTAATGCCAAAGCCATTCTCATAGAAGAACAGTAGTGGTACTATTTAACCCATAGCTGGGAGGATAAGGGGGTTCATACCTTTCCCAAGGGTATTTGCCCGAAAGTGAACGTAATAGCGCGACGGGAGTACGAACTCACTTACTACGATTCTGCAGTCCATCTCTTTAACCATTACACCACGAAGACCCACCCCCTGAAGATCAAGTCAGATCTCAAAACTTCAGCATTTTACCCTGTGCCATCACAGATTCCCGGATTGGTATTTTCTTGACAGGTTTGACTCTCCCACAAATTTTCAATTTCTTATTTCTTATTTCCATTCCTAGTGCACCATTTATTGTGGATATGACGTTATGTTTCGCAGCTTTTTTAATGCACTAGTGAGATCTTGCTATTCATTCCAATTTTTCATTCTCTTTGATTTTTCAACGTGATATGCAAGAAAAGACTTTACCCCTAATCTAATTTTCTTATTCAGAACAATTAGCCTTTGTCTCCTTGCTTGGACAGTGTGGGCTCCGAAATGATCTGGTGAAATTTACGTTGTTTATTTAACGATCATCAACGTGTGGTGAGTGGAGAACAGTTCCAAGAGTTTGCAGGCAGAGGCACACCGACATTGTTGTGAATGAGAAAGAAAGTACAGCCTCCATCAGGACACAGTGGACCATTCCAAATTACAACAAATACCAGAAAGCGGCTGTGGGGATATAAATTGACGACCGTAGTTGAGGGCGACCAGAAGGCTCCCTTTTCAAAAGCTACAACTCCGAGGTGTAGGGAAGGGCGCTGCTCCTTTTCCTAGATTGTTCCACTTTAGCCTTGATACGTACCTTATATTGCTGAGTGTTAAGTGAGGAGGTATCAAGTACCATTTTTAAAGTCTTTGGTATTACGCGACCTGGGATTGAACCCAGGTTTCCCGGACAATTGGCGAACACTCTACCTACTGGGCCAATGAGTGCAAAAAAGCAACAAATTTAGTCCGAGTAAACCAAAATGCGAGAATCTAATTTAAAGTAATAATTATTTTAAAAAAACGTTGCAGCCTTTCATCGTTTGGCTGTGTATTATCATTGCTCTTGCCACACAATCTGGATCCTAACACCTTATTTAGTTAGGAAATCCTAGTAGTCACAAGAAACTCAAATGTCTCCTTGCGACAAGAAAAATCTGGATCCTAACACCGTATTTAGTTAGGAAATTCTAGTAGTCACAAGAAACTCAAATGTCTCCTTGCGACAAGAAAAATCTGGATCCTAACACCGTATTTAGTTAGGAAATCCTAGTAGTCACAAGAAACTCAAATGTCTCCTTGCGACAAGAAAAATCTGGATCCTAACACCGTATTTAGTTAGGAAATTCTAGTAGTCACAAGAAACTCAAATGTCTCCTTGCGACAAGAAAAATCTGGATCCTAACACCGTATTTAGTTAGAAAATCCTAGTAGTCACAAGAAACTCAAATGTCTCCTTGCGACAAGAAAAATCTGGATCCTAACACCGTATTTAGTTAGAAAATCCTAGTAGTCACAAGAAACTCAAATGTCTCCTTGCGACAAGAAAAATCTGGATCCTAACACCGTATTTAGTTAGGAAATTCTAGTAGTCACAAGAAACTCAAATGTCTCCTTGCGACAAGAAAAATAGAAAGTTTAGCACAACTCCTGGTTTGTGGTTCTAGCTAAGCTTGTCTCGACCGAGAAGTAGGTTGATATGTGATTTTCTCAAGATATCTACTCCTTAATTATATTTTCGTACAATCGCTTGGCATTATGAAGCTGGCCAGTGAAAAGGAAAATCGACGGATATCAGGTTTTTCTCCTACTGTTTGTGTAAGGAATCCCTGTTCAAGTTTAGTTCCCTAATATACGGAGTGTAAACTTAGCTATGTCATGTGATGTGATTGAATATCAGTATCGTTTCTATTTTGGCTCACCAAAGAATTCAATCTGGTTGGTGAAGAAGGCAAGGTGTTTGATGTTGGATTTTAAGGAAGATCTAAAAAGTTGGGATGATGAGGGCTTTCTCTGGCTGATGTCTTTATGATTACAACTTCAAACTGATGAAGATTGTCTGACCAGCAATGAATTTTATCAATGGTGCCTATTGCCTTTATATTACACAATTCACTATTAGTACGTGTGTGTGTGTGTGTGTGTGTGTGTGTGTGTGTGTGTGTGTGTGAAAAAGCAAAAGAGAGAGTGAGTGAGAGAGAGAGAGAGAGAGAGAGAGAGAGAGAGAGAGAAAAGAATTCTGAGCTAAAGCGAACGCCATAACAGAGTGACTCAGCATTTTCTTTTTTCTGACAGCTTGCACACCATAAACTTTCAGACCCAACGTTCATTGTAGGAGAGCTCAAAATCGTCGAGTGAACCAGTCTCGTCCATCTATATATTGAACTCAGTACCTCGTTCTCCGCTGATAATTCAATCAGTGTTGTCCCCTACATCCATATTTACTTTCCCTTCAATATTGAAGATCATTTACACAGCCATTATTACCTAACTTTTTCTGTAAATGACAGGCTTTGTTATTTGTCACCTACAAATGCAAAATGTGACACAAATTCTATTATATAATCGGTGAAGGTTTCAATCACCTGACGTGGTTCTGTATCCGACATCTTTAATATGGGCTTCTTTAATGTGGGCTTCTTTAATGTGGGCTTCTTTAATATGGGCTTCTTTAATGTGGGCTTCTTTAATGTGGGCTTTGCTAAGATTAAAAACTCTTATGATACTCCTTTAAAGCTGCAGACATCAGGGGAAAATCTTTTTAAGTGCAATAAAGAGAAAGTGTCTAAAGCTCAAATCTCTGACGTCTTGGTCATTAGAGATTTACTTTAACGTTAAAACTAATGTATCCATTCAGTAATTTTCTTGGAAAGGAAGGTGACGTTCAATCATCAATTTTTCCTTGTGCTAAATTCTTTCATGTCAGTGTCAATATGAGTTCACAACGATTTCCGACGTGACAATTGAAGTAAAGATTTAGTTTCACCTCTTTCAATGCTATCAGCAAACGAAAAGTAATTCTGGTGGTTAATTGTTCAAATCATGAGGTTATTTTTACCCTTAAGAAGAACATCACAAGCTCAAAAAGAAAATAACATTTTCCTTTTTTAGCCACAAAATATTCATTTTTTAAAGTTTTGTCTAGGATGTGATTTGACGCTTGGTTGATGATTGTATTCAGAATTAACTAGAAGAAACATTGGTCGCAATTTAGTGGAAAAGAGAACTTAATTCTTAGAATTTAATGTAATAATTATCGTCATTACAACTATTTACCCGTTTATTAGACGTTAGAATAAATACATCCATATATAACATTTTTTTATCATTATATACTTTGCTTCATGTATAATTATAATGCAATGAGAAACAAATACAAATTGAATAATCTCTCAATAACTGCTTTCCACTGCACTATAATCGAGTTCAGGGTGCTAATATTTTAAGAGCACTGTTTAATATATTTAATTAATTAATATTGATATACCGGTAAGGTTAAACCATTTTTAATATATTCAATAATTTCTAAGTGCTTTATAAGATGATCTATTGGTCCATTGGCATAATGGTTAAAGTGTTCGGCTAATCACCCGGAAGACCAGAGTTCAATCCCTGCTCGAATCATCCCAAAGACACAGAAAATGGTACTCGATACCTCCTTGATTAACACTCAGTATTATAAGGTACGTATCAAGAATGAAATGGAGCAATCCAGGGAAAGGAGTAGCGTCCTCCCCTACACATCGGTGTAGTAGCTATTGCAAAGGGAGCCTTTCGGGTCGCCCTCGACTACAGTCGCCAACTTTACATTTACTTTATATATATAAATGTTTTGTATGTTGATAGGACTTTTCTGATTGCATTGTTCAAAATTTGATGAAACTACAATGATAGAAAATATCATTTTAAATTGATGTTGAGTCGTACGTCTCTTTTTTTTTTTTTTTATAACAATGTCTGGGCAAACAAACTCAGATATAAACGCCTGTAAACATCTTATTTAATGCTTTCTGGATTTTCAAATATAAATCGGCCATATTCTAGAAGTTTCAATTTTTTAAACATCAGTTTTAACTTTGGTTCATAAATTTTAAATATTATTCTGGTTTGGTAACTGAGATGGTCAGTCAAAAATTGAAATTCATTTTCCAGACAAGAAAGTCTTTGACTATTTTCGTGCTGTGGAAGGGATCATCCTGCCAAGTACGGAATTAATCACATCAGGTATTCTGTATGTAACTCAATATATCATATGTCATATACGATACATGATTTATCATATATCAATATACCATCTATCGCATAACTTGATATATTTTCATAACTTGAAGTATTTTCATAATTGGATATATTATAACTGATATAACAATATATCATATATCACATAACTCAATATATATATATCAAATACGATCTCCTTTACCATATTTACCCAACCCCTCCACTCGGGCAGGATATGACACAAGGTCAATTTTTAAGTGGAGTTGAACAGGTTTGAATTCAGAGTTTTCCTTCTCCTAGACTAGTTGCCTCAACAAGGCTGAAGAACCTAGTCTGCCCTACTATTTACCCATAGCTGGAGGGAGAATAATTGGATTCATACCTTTCCAAAGGGTATTAGTGCGATGTGAAATGCAATCAGTCTCGTCCAGGATTTGAACTCGTGTCGCCGTTACGATGAAGTAAATACAACAAGGATTGTATTCCTCTTATTTTTTTTTTCTAAATGTAGATCCAATGAAGTTTAATTTGCTTTCAACCAAAAACAACACATTGTACCCGATGTCCGGTGTACAGACCAGATGTTGTTGACAACCCCCAAGTAATATCTTCAATGGGACCAATTTTTTGCAGGTTATTCGTCCTTTCTGGGATGGCCCAGCAATCGCGACGATGTAGTTCTGCACTGACCATTCCTCGAGCCTCAGGGGGCCGTCACCCAGGCTCTAACCTAATTCAGTGGAGCTAGGTTTATCGCCTCGCGCCTGAGGCGCCCCTTCGAGCGAACGACGACGTAGCCCGAAGCATTTTTGTGCTCGCCAGGCGTGTCTGGGCTGCAGCCCTGCGCCTGGACCCTCTTAAGAACGGTCTTGTGCTATATTTAAGCGTTATGGGGTGTTCAATAAATAACTATATGTCCTTGGAGACTGATAATCTGCAAACATTTCACATGGTCGATGATATATTATCATCAAGGAACTCGCTTTGCAGGTGAACGGCATTTTTCCAACATTTTTGTGCGGTCAGCTCGATTTTGGCCAATGTTGATGTGTCCAACCTGCCAATTAGGATTTTCAAGAATGGAATTTTTTATTCAAATTGCTTTTAATACCACCTTTACTGTTTGTTTGTTTGTTCGTTTTGTTGGAGTGGGGAGGTAATACAAGTATCAATTTCAAACCAAAATGTTTTGAGCGAGTCTGGAACAAACGGATGTTGAGCAGAGAAAAGATTAATGTACACTGATTTATTGGAACTAATCTCCTCAACTTGATAGTAATAGTCACAATGTTTCTACTCTCCGGTCTTCTGCAGGTGTCTGTTATGAGTATTAACATTTATGTAATTCCGTATCTAACCTTTTATTCAATCCCCGAATGTTAGGGGGGTGTCCTCGTGGTGTAATGGTTAAAGCGATGAACTGCGGAATCGTAGTACGCGAGTTTGTACTCCAGTCGCGCTATTATGTTCACTTTCGGGCAAATACCCTTGGGAAAGGTATGAACCCTCTTATCCTCCCAGCTATGGGTTAAATAGTACCACTACTGTTCTTCTAGGAGAATGGCTTTGGCATTAAATAACCTTTAAAGGTTAATATGCCATTAAACAAAGAAACCAAACCGAATGTTAGATTGTTCTCATTCCGCTGTCTATGTTTAGAGGATATTTCACCTATATCACCTTTTTCCTTGTGGTGTTCCTTCTTCTCTTTCCACAGAAGCAGAGGATGATGATTTCATTGCCTGACATTTGGATCGAACTGACGACCGCCAGGTCACATTACAATATTTAACTAATGCTCTAATAAATCATGCTCCTCTGCGGTCACGTGGATATTAAGTTTGGTTAAGAGATAATTCAACACCTCAGAAATGCTCATAGAAAATCCACCGCACACATAACCTTACTCCCAATTTAAATAGACTCAAGCTTAATATTGATTAACATTTATTAAAAAAAATGCAAAAAGATTTCCTTATATGAAACAACGATATGCATGTTTAAAAGATATGGAGGCGTGTTGTTCAAATACTTTTAACGGATACGCACGCGCGCACACACACACACACATATATATATCCATTTTTATTGTATAAATTTATACTAGAAATAACAAAATCCCGTGTCTTCGGTTTTGAAAAATTAACGTTTTATTTTATTTTTTTTTTTTCAGATATAATGGGTGTGCTTATTCATGGGTGATACTATATATATATATATATATATATATATATATATATGCGTGTGTGATGTGTGTGTGTGTGTGTGTGTGTTTATTCAAGGGCATGATTTACGTATTTGTGTATATGTTCCTGTTTTACCACCCTCTTTCTACTGCTACTTTCTCTCTCTCTCTCTCTCTCTCTCTCTCTCACACACACACACACACACACACACGCGCGCGCGTGTGCGCGCGCGCGCGTGTGTATCTTCATTCAACATGTCTAAATAATAATAGTTGCAACAAAAAGCAAAACGCTCTGCTGGCATCTAAAAATGTCCATTTCGTTCGAAGTTCTCGCGTCGGTCGTAATGGTGTATTGGCGAACGTCGGTGGTACGGAGGTCCGGTACTCTAACAGATAAGACGAAAAAATTCTGATAATGCATGAAAAACAAACCGAGAAACCATGCTGGATGCTGGTCGGTTGAACGGTGGCAGGAGAAGCACGTCTGTCATAGTCAACAGAGAGGCTAAGTTGGGTGAATGGGGAGAAAGATTTATACATCTCGTTTCTCACAGGCTCATTCGTCTTTTCTAACCCCTCCCACCTCCCTCTCTCTCTCTCTCTCTTATTATTGTTCATTCTTCCTTTTTCTTCTTTTCTATGTGATTTTTTCCCTCATTCTCTCTTTAATTTTTCTCCCCGGTTAACTTATTCTTTATTTCTTCTCTTTTTTGCATTGATCATTTACTATCCTCTTTCTGTCCTTGTCTTTCTTCTCTTCTCTTTTTCACTTTCTTTCATTCTTACACTTTTGCTCTATCTCCCTTCACTACCTCTCTCTCTCTCTCTCTCTCTCTCTCTCTCTCTCTCTCTCTCTCTCTCTCTCTCTCACACACACACACACACACACACACACAAACGTACTCATACATTAGGTACACTACGAATGTAATGACTTATTATTTCTACAGAAACTACAACAGATATAGGGATTACAGTACAACACCGTTAGACAAACTAATTTTTCTGTTAAAAATACAGTATTTTTCCACATCGTCACTACCATTGATCATGTATTTTTGCCAGCGACCAACAAGAGCCTACATGCAGCGCTCGTAAAAGACTTGCTACGAAAGTAATGCCACCTATTTGAATGAACTATGTTGCTCACAATGTCAAAAGGGGATGTTATAGTTATAGTGGTTGAATTTTCATGCTAATAATACTTTTTTTCTTGTTACAAAAATCTGTTGTGTGGCAGTCTGGTGAAGTGACATCTGATATGAAAGCAGATATTTGTTTCCATGCAGAAAAAAATGCAGCCATCAATGCTAGTTAAACATTTACCGAGAGAGAACCGTGAATGTCAGCAATGTTTAATGGTTTTATCATGCTGAGGTGACAAACCGCAAACAACAAGGCTCTCAATCTATCAAATGAAGAGCACTTTGATCCGCTCTTCTGTCTGAATGAGAACGATGAAAAATGGACTACGTAGATAACATTTTTCCTGACAACAACACCAGCATCATCGCATTCATAAAAATCTGCTCCAGCGTTGTGTTGTTGGGCATGAATGTTTTTTTAAATGCTGAGCTATTCAATAGCTCAGCATTTAAAAAAAGATTCATGCCCAACAACACAATTACGGAAAATTCTCACCGACAACACAACAATATTAGAACATCAAAATAATAAACAAAAACTACAGATTCTCGAAGTACTACAAATTAGAAACATGCAACCGACACTTAATAGAATTAATTTTCAAACCAGTGCTAATGTACTTAAATGTCTTTAGCTACTGGCACTAATTATAGAATTACATTTAAAAGCAAACGCCATAATCTTCAACGGCAAAGACGCCCTTACACAGTAGTAATATGCTAAAACAAAAGTTACATCACTTTTGTAATAGATCCTCCCCCGATGATGGCCCAAAGTCGGGCAGAAACTACTAGGGATACATACAACTATGGACAATACATAAATCAATTCCCCCCGAATACGATAAAAGTAATACGGGAATTCGAACGGATCCAGAAGAAAATATGTACACATAAAATGTCTATTATGTTTAATGATATATATATATATATATATATATATATATATATATATATATATATATATATAAGTTAGATCTTTGTTGAGGCAGGAACCTGAAAGGAGATTAATCCTGGATATGTAGCGAATGATAAAAAAGATAAACAGAGATTTAGATCCTCTAGTATTTATTAACGAGGCGCCATGCCAGTGTGTCCAATGGGACAAGAAGTCTGATCCTTCGATTTCCTCCGCCCGAACGAGCCTGGTGGGAGATTACATAATAGAATACATAACATCTTCCTTTTACGTAATTTATTTTCTACTTTTATAGATATTGTCTTTACCATATCTGGTGTTTGTTCTGTGACTATATTCTGTCATCCAGCGAGATGGATATATAGCACGACCAGCTCTAGTTTGTCATCTCATATTTGATAGGTAATTTAGTAGATGCCCTTTCGCGGTATTTCATGATATTTTGGAGGTAATTCGTAGCTTTTCACGTTTTTATGTGGAATTTTGGTAAAATAACATTACCCAATGCACCTGTTTTCATTAGATCAACAAAGTTAAGCTTACGATGAACCGACTCAATACTTTGATTGATGACCAATTAATAACTGTAGATACTGTATGTAACCTAAGACTTGGCGCCAAACTAAGCAAATAAGAGTAGCACTACTTTATACTAATGTAATCACACTTACTTTAAGCAGATATTGATTACAAATGCGTTAAGTTGTTGTTGGTGGTGGTAATGGTGGTGGTGTTTTTCAGAATTAACAAGAGTTTAATGTTTTATGTCGATAATTTTGGAATAATGATGCTGATTAGACACTTAAAAAGAACCAGCGTTGTTGGTTAATCAAATATTGATGTATTACTGATTTTTGCCCGGTCGACTGAGGTTGTTGAATACACCAACTGCACCTTTGCAGAGAGGTAAGATCCCCACTTCAACAAGTGTCCTGAATATGACTGATGGTGAGGCTTCCGTAATACTGAAGCTTTGGGGAATGCGGGAGTACCCCTTCATTGCCATCACTCCCAGGTCCTCACTAGCCCAGAGTGGTAGCAGCTGATAGAGTCCTATCTATGGGTCAAAGAGAACTAAAGTGTGTTGTTTGAGAGGGTTTTTTTCGGCATCTCAACTACGTACTTATGCTCAAATGAATTGTTTAAAATGGAACTGTTTTCGAATGTTAAACTGATTTGTTTGAAATGGAACTGTTTTTGACATTAAAACTGTACTTACGCTAAACTGAATTGTTTGAAATAGAACTGTTGATTTGTATAAAAATGGATTTGGCATTAAATAACCTACAAAGGTTAATATACTATGAAACCCAAACAAACAAACTTTTTTCAAAGTTATTTTCAGCCTTTGAAATTAAAAATTGAAATACGGACGAAACCGTAAAGAGATGCAAGGAAAATTAAAATGGAAAAAGTAAGGTGGTCTGTAATACTAAAATACATGTGTTCATCCCACCCAAACTAAATATACTTGTAATGAAAAAGGAAAGATGAATCATTGAGAATCACTGAAGTTATAAAAAACAAACTAGCAGAAAATCTGTTTCTATGCGATCAGAGACAAGACTGCTCGCAATTTAACTTCATGCTAATGACTTTCGGAAATACATTAATTCATCTGTTCCCTGCTTCGACAGATATGACTAAATAGTTGGACAGACGAGGTTTTTTAGCTCTCAGCAAGGCAACCAGTATAGAAGGAGGAATAGTCCGAATTCAAATCAACTTTGCTCTGCTTAAAAAGCGACCTTGTACCAGATTCTGCCCGTGACAAAGGGGTTGGGTTAATACTTACAGATAAGATTTTAAGTTACGTAAACTGACTATAAATTGATCTTATTTTATTAAAGCAATAAACACAGGCATAACACCTGTTTTTATGAGGACTTGATAAAAGTTAATAAACATCGTCGGGAAGTTAACGATTACGTTCTCCTGGGGGTTATTGCTCGTACTATAAACATAAAAGAAACAAAGATTTGATTATTAGGTTACCGGAAAAATCCTAAGAAAAAAGTCATGGGAAAAACGGTTATAACTTTGGTTTCTGATTTGAATTAGAAGATAAAAAATGGCCTCCATTTTGTTATTGTAAGAGAATGTGAACAATACATACGAGAGTGAGTCTCGAAAAGATTCTCGGATGCCAGAAAGACTTGGTGTCACGTTACTTTCTAAAAGAACGCTCGGTAAATTCTACTGAAAATTACAAGGGAAAGTAGTGAAAATTCTTAATAATAAATAAAAACTTCTTTCATATTCATCTTTCCAAGATGGCGATGTTCGCGCATATCACTATGCATAAAGAAATCTGCGCACAAATAGAAAGACATAAATTCTTGAACTTCCACACACACACACACACACACACACACACACACGCATATGAACTTGTATAAACATAAGTCATTTAAAGGTTCTTTTACATAGAATATGACTAAAGACGTGTGTTGACGTAACAGCTATGGAACCTCAAGAAACATTAGCAAAAGGTGCTCAAATTTCAGCTTTAGTTCACTTAACACTAATGTTCTTGGGGAAAGGCATGAACCAACTTTTCCCTGTACTCTCCACTGTCGCTAGATATCTTAACAAAAAATGTCCTGCCTTTGGAATGCCACAGTGTTTAGCAAAGAAAAGAATGTGTCAGTGAGCACTTGAGCAAACTTCTCTCCTCAAACTAGCGTCACGGAAATTATAACTGTAAAAAATTATTGCCATCACTGTCAACCTTCACAGGGGCAACATACATACATATATACATACATACATACATATATATATATATATATATATATATATATATATATATACAATTCAAACATACACATATACGCTTGGGACGGTACTGACATATGTACATCTAAACGACAGTACACTTTTTTTCACATTTTTTTCTTTCCTTTCGACCATAGAAGTGGAACAAATACGATGCCCTATTCGTGTGTAGAATCCTAAGATAGTCCTCCTTCTCAATCTGCTATGACACTCTCCCTGTTTTTCTTTTCAGGCGCCATTAAATATTTAGACAGAGAAGTTCTACAGATGTCACAGTGACGTCACTTCCGCGTGTGGGACACCAGCTGTCCGTCTCAATAGCATTTCAGTTTTGTTCCAGTCTCAGGCAGTTTCTATTTAAAAGAAACATTAAACTCCTTTCTACCATCAGACACGGTCTTAAAAAACATTTTTTTTTTTACTTTTGTCTATCAATCATCTTTAAAATTCATTAACCTATCTCTTTACAGCCTTTACATAACTATCTGTCCAATTGTATTCTGATGTATCAAGTTACTTCTCTTTCTATCTATTTATCTGTCTATTTAGTTATGTATCTGTCTATCTGCCTGTCTATCTGTTTTATTCTCTTTATATCTATCTATTTATCTATTTATCTATCTTACTCTGTTCATATCTATCTATCTATCTATCTATCTATCGTATTCTGTTTATATCTATCAATCTTATGCAGTTCATATCTATCTATCTATCTATTTTACTCTGTTTATATCTATCTATCTATCTATCTATCTATCTTATTTTGTTTATATCAATCAATCTTATGCAGTTCATATCTATCTATCTATCTATCTATCTTACTCTGTTCATATCTATCTATCTATCTATCTATCGTATTCTGTTTATATCAATCAATCTTATGCAGTTCATATCTATCTATTTATCTATCTATCTATCTTACTCTGTTCATATCTATCTATCTATCGTATTCTGTTTATATCTATCAATCTTATGCAGTTCATATCTATCTATCTATCTATCTATTTTACTCTGTTTATATCTATCTATCTATCTATCTATCTATCTTATTTTGTTTATATCAATCAATCTTATGCAGTTCATATCTATCTATCTATCTATCTTACTCTGTTCATATCTATCTATCTATCTATCTATCTATCTATCTTATTCTGTTTATATCTATCAATTTTATGCAGTTCATATCAATCTATCTATCTATCTATCTAATTCACTTCATATCTATTTTATTCTGTTCATATCTATTTATCAATCCATCTTATTCTATCTTTCTTTATCATAATCATCATCATTGAGTCTTGCTGCTAGCACGGATTCTTCTCTCTCTCTCTCTCTCTCTCTCTCTCTCTCTCTCTCTCTCTCTCTCTCTCTCTCTCGTATCCATCACTCCTGGCAGATCTTCCAAACTACATCTTATGACCGCACAGAGCTGACGCAAGTCTTTGCTGGTCGACCAACACGGGTGTGTCCACAAAAGTTCGTCCTTGCTTCTCCAACAGTGTCCCGCATGTTTTGTTCGTCTTACTTGGATGGTTTGAAAGATAGGAGGTAAGCGGCTGTACTGCTGCTGCTGTTTTCTGTGGTTTTGCTTCCAGGATTTGTTCTAAGCCGCGCGTCTTACTCAGTTAATATCAAATATATTTGTTTGTCTGACGGACTTACTGATTAAGCTTGTTAATAATAAGTAAAAAAAATGTTATTTGTTATATTTCGTGTTCTTTTAAATTTGTCTTTTTCTCTCTTTTTTTTTTAGTGGGGGTGAATTTCTTAATTAAAATGACGATCATTAGATTTTCTTTTCTTTGAAAAGATTCTAAGATAATTTTTACAACAGTGTTGTGTTCAATAGAATAAAACTTATCCATGTTTGCTTACATTTTTTCTTAGACTCTATTTCATTAGATACACTAACCCATGGTGTAATGGTTATCGTTGTAGGAAATGGACACGGCGACACGAGTTCAAATCCTGGACGAGACTGATTGCATTTCATATAGCACTAATATCCTTGGGAAAGGTATGAATCCAAATATTCTCCCTGCAGCTATAGGTAAATAGTAGAGCAGACTGGGTTCTTCAGCCTTGGTGAGACAACTAGTCTTGGAGAAGGAAAACTCTGAATTCAAACCTGTTAAACTCCGCTTAAGAATTGACCTTGTGTCATATCCTGCCCGAGCGGAGGGGTTGGGTAAATATAGATACACTAACTCATCTCTCTCATCTAATTTCTCGTTAATTCTCTATTTCTTATCTTAACGATACTATATTTCCCCTCTTTGTTGATCGAAAAACATTTCTTCTTAAATATATCGTCTTTAAAATTAAAACATCATCATATCCTTGAAACAAGCAGGTTTCTTAACAACCTTTACAAATTTGGTGGTTATTTGACCTGATAGTGTTCGCCAATGGTCCGGGAGACCTGGGTTCAATCCCAGGTCGGGTCATTCCAAAAACTTTAAAAATAGTACTTGATACCTCCTTGCTTAACACTCAGCAATATAAGGTACGTATCAAGGGTAAAGAGGAGCAATCCAGAGAAAGGAGTAGCGCCCTCCCCTACACTTCGGTGTTGTAGCTATTGAAAAGGGAGCCTTCTGGTCGCCCTCGACAACGGTCGCCAACTTTACTAACTAGTTCTGGTACAGTGACAGTCTTTTGCTGTGACGCCACATCAGGTTGGGTACTGTGGCTGTTGTACGTCTTCAAATGTTCTCTCTGGGTACAATGTTGCCATTGTACCCAGATCCACTCTGGTCTGAAGTGATAGCACCAGACAGGTTCCTAAGTACTTATGCTAAACTGAATTGTTTAAAATGGAACTGTTTTTGACATTAAACTGTGTACTTAAGTTAAATTGAATTGTTTAAAATAGAACTGTTTTTGACATTAAACTGTGTACTTAAGTTAAATTGAATTGTTTAAAAAAGAACTGTTTTTGACATTAAACTGTGTACTTAAGTTAAATTGAATTGTTTAAAATAGAACTGTTTTTGACATTAAACTGTGTACTTAAGTTAAATTGAATTGTTTAAAATAGAACTGTTTTTGACATTAAACTGTGTACTTAAGTTAAATTGAATTGTTTAAAATAGAACTGTTTTTGACATTAAACTGTGTACTTAAGTTAAATTGAATTGTTTAAGATAGAACTATTCTGGATTCGGAGATATTGAAAACGAATAGTAGATATGCCTCTAGAAGATGTTTGACATCCCTGGTGACTAGAGTTCAATTTTCACTGTTCACCAATTCAAAAGAAGCTTCAGAAAATTTCTCCTCTTAGTATGACATAGGGTATATCTTTGTATTTTGCATCTAATTTGCTGTTTTTCATGTTTATAATGTGCACTATATCCCTTCTATTGAATTATGTTCTCTTACTATATTTTTCTATTCTGTGCTTTTTTTTCCTTTTGTCTTTGTATATATCATGGTGTTATATATATATATATATATATATATATATATATATATATATATATATATATATACATATATATATATATATATATATATATATATATCAGTTGTCTAATTCTTTATTTCTGTTCATATTCCTTTCAAACATGAGCTAAGCAGGAATTTCACCTGATGGTCTGTGCGTGTGATACAGGGTGTCTCAAAATAGATGCAACCCATTAATATGATAATGATTTATTACTGAGACATGCGCAATGGTAGTCATTTGGAACACGCCCAGAAAAAATGTATCCTTTGAGCTAGGGACATCAAATCAATTTTTTAATTGTTATTATTATATTAGCTTCCAGGACATGCAATCTTTTTTTTAGTTTCTTATCTCATTAATAAATCATTATCATATTAATCGGTTGCATCTATTTTGAGATAGTTTTGAATGATTAAATTCATTGTGTATAGACAATTTATCTAAGCATCTGCTTTAAGGTTAATTTCCTATATAATCGCTTTAAGCTGTTGTCCTTTTTCTATAAATAAAATCAGTTATTTCAATATTTCATCTTTTTCTTTTCTTTCTTCTTTTTCTTTTTTTTTTTTTTGTTTTTTTTGTATGTGTTTCTTTTCTGATGTCCTCAAATGTCATGGTTGGTATTTCATACGTGATGATAGAAAGCAATCTCTTCATGTGTAAATATATTCATTGTCTTTTGTTATAGATAAATGTAACCTTGAAACAGAATCTGCTCCATTACATTTTTCTTGCAATACATTTAATTATGTACTCAAAAGGGTGCAGTCTCATCCCAAGACTCTGCATTTGTAATGGTAACATTGTTGCTTAGTCTTATTGGACCAATGAGTAGAGTGTTCGCCAATGGTCCCGGAGACAGGGGTTAAATCCCAGGACGAGTCATACCAAAAAAAAAAAAAAAAATGGTACTTGATGCCGCCTTGCTTAGCACTCAGTACTATAAGGTGAGAACCAAGGGTAAAGAGAAGTAATCCAAGGAATGGTGTGGAGCAATCCTGGGAATGGAGTAGTACCCTCTCTTACACTTCGGTGTAGTAGCTATTGAAAAAGGAGCCTTCGGTTCACCCTCGACTTAGGTTGCCAACTTTACTTACTTACTTTATAATGTAAACTTGCTACCTTAAAAGTGTTTTCGAGAGTGTTCAACTGTTAAAATGCATCCGAGAGCTTCTCACTCTATTAGAAAATAATATCTTTTCTTAGCAGTTTGTGAGCGGTTAGAATTGGTTGCGGCTTTGCCTTGTCCATCTAATTGTGTTTAAAGTAAGATCACTCTGAATGCAATCGAACTGCTATCTGAAATCACTTTAATTAGTTTATCAAACTTAAGATATGCAAGGCTTAGTTGGCTTATAAGTGCTTTTTTATTTCATTCCCAGTAGGCCATTGCAATTCTCGGCTTCTCTTGGACAGTTTTCTAAGTGTTTCTGATGGAGTTGCATTGTTTCGGATGAACTTCATCAAAAAGTCACATGTTTCTAAGAATAAAATGTGGTTCGCAACAATTTCAAGTGCTCCAAAGTTACACATACACATGAAATATCTCTTTCTGACATTATGGGGCAATAAATTCATAGATTTATGCCTTTCGAGCTTTATATTTCTCCAAGGTGTAAAGTAGTTTCTTAATGCTTAAACAGTTTGCGAATATGATGTTTTATTACCAAGTAAACTTGAAAATATTAATTGCTCTGTCGTCCCGATGAAATTAAATGACTCTTCTTAATTTGTTTGTAGAATGTATTGATCCGTTGGCAATCTTTGAAAAGTTGTACAATTCCACTAAAAGAAAATAATGTAAATATAAGTCCATAGCTCTCAAGTTCAGTGTGGTCTACAGATGCAGATTGTAATGCAGTAACTTTTCTAGAAGTGTCATTTCCATGACGTACAGTATGAATACCTTCTTCACAACCAGTAACCTCCGTCAAGCCTGTTGGTTTAGATTACTTAAACTTGGCTAACCAATTCTATGTAGACTTCATATCCCAGTCGGCCGGGACTGCAGAATACACCGACTGCTTCTCTGCAGAGGGGTAAGATTCCCCCAACAAGTGTCCTGGATATGACACTAAACAATCTAATAGTGAGGCTTGAGTAATGCTGGAGCTTTAGGGAATGCGAGGTACCCCTTCTTGCCATTGTACCCAGATCCACTCTGGTCTGAAGTGATAGCACCAGACAGGTTCCTAAGTACTTATGCTAAACTGAATTGTTTAAAATGGAACTGTTTTTGACATTAAACTGTGTACTTAAGTTAAACTGAATTGTTTAAGATAGAGCTATTTTTACATTAAACTGTGTGTAAACAAAAACTATACTATTGCTAAACTGAATTGTTTGAAATAGAAATGTTTATATGCATAACATGGTTTTGGAATTAAATATCCTACAATGGTTGATATGCCGTAAAACCAAACCAAAGCAAAATCATATATATCTAATATGTATGTATAAACAGGATTTAGCATAAAATAACCTACAATGATTGATATGCCATAAAACCAAAACAAAACAGACCTTAATTTTATCTGAACATTAAATCTAAATCATTCTACTTTCCACTGAATTGTTTTCAATCTTGGTCACCATAAATATTGAATTCAGTAAGGAAAAAATCGTTTACTTTCTTTAAAATGAGTATTTCTTCTTATACAACACAACAAAAAGTTGCTGTCACTAAATAAAAATATTCTGATGACTAAACGAAAATAAATGATGCAGTCCTTTTGTATAACAGGGGTTCTGGATACACAAGATTTGTTCTTTTTTCACTGGATGTCAATTGGAAGAGATTGTTTAAGAATGTAACTAATGAAAAAACAGGTATAAGTAAGATCGAGGATCGTAATTTTGTCTGTTTCTTGTTAAAGATTAGTCTCACCGGGAATGGGGGTGTCATCTTGGTGTAATGGTTAAAGAGATTGACTGCAGAATCGTAGTAAGCGAGTTCGAACTCCACTCGCGCTATTACGCTCCCTTTCGGACAAACACCCCTGGGAAAGGCATGAACCCTCTTATCCTCCTAGCTATAGGTTAAATAGTATCACAATTGTTCTTCTCGAAGGATGGCTTTGGCATTAAATAACCTACAAAGGTTGATATGCCATTAAACAAAAAAAAACCGCTTGGATTCAATGAAAATGTTTTAGCTGAAAACTTGTATTAAAAATTGATTTTATTGTAATAAATTAGCATGTTATTCATAAGACTGAATAAATAAAATTGTGATATAAAAATTATTTCCAGTATCTTGAGGTCTTTTTTTCCTATGGTGACCTTGAAAGGCGTCAGATGTCGACTTCACACAGCGTATATGACAATTGAAATTCTTGTGAGTCTTCATGCCAAAAATGATGTCGTTGTTGTGTGAAAATGACTCAAACACACAATCAAGAGACGCATTTATTTGTATGGATATATAGATATATAAATAAATGAACACAACTAATAAGTTATTTTCTGATTTTTGGAAATCGCAACCAACTTACTTTGCAATAAGTCAGAATACAATGGATTTGTAGAATCTGCATAACTAAATGTATTTTTAAAAAAGTAAATATTACGTAGAAATGTTTTTATTGTATAGATTTTCCCCATAAACATGTTTCTCTGAGTGACTTTTATTCTTGTCATATTTTTTTTTCATTCCGCCATTGGGAAACCCTCCCTGAGCTTTTGAATTTCAGAGACCCTCCCCTCGCCCTTGATGTGGGTGGGTTATAAATGGACTTTTTTGTAATTATTCTTGAGTTTTTCTTTTCTATTACAAATCAAAAATGTTGACGTGTGATAGACCTTAAAGGTTTTTGAAAACACTGACACCTGTTTTTGCTGTTCATTTACAAAATAATTTAATCAGACATTTTTGTTTAAAAGCCATTTATAAAAATCAAATTGTAGATAATTTATTTTATTTCATTTGATTTTTATTTATTTATTTTTATTCTTATTCTTATTTTTATTAATTTATTTTTATTTTTTTATTCTTATGTTTTATTTTATTTCAATTTTCATTTTATTTTTACTTTTTTTAATTCCTCCTCTGTCGTACAGCCCCAATCATTCCCATGAAATTTATCCAGAGAAAACATTATAGCCTTTTCTTCTCTTTTTATTTTTCATGGTGTTTTTTTTTTAGTTTTTTTTTTTTTATTTAGGAACGACTTTCTATTTTTCTCTACGTTCTAAAATTGTCCGTGTTTAAGCGTTTATTGTGTTTTAATAACAAGTAAAACCGTAAGAGGTCGAGCTGAATCGAGATGAGAAATAAGATTAGTGTCGACTCCCAGAAAGAAAGGATGAGGTTTGAAAATCACCGAGAAAGAGAGAGAGAGAGAGAGAGAGAGAGAGAGAGAGAGAGAGAGAGAGAGAGAGAGAGAAACAGACAGAGAAAGAGACAGAGACAGAGAGAAAGAGACAGAGACAGAGAGAGAAAGAGAGTAAACCTAGAAAAAAGAGAGGTGATGGTGAAGAAGAAGAAGAAGAAGAAGAAGAAGAAGAAGAAGAAGAAGAAGAAGAAGAAGAAGAAGAAGAAGAAGAAGAAGAAGAAGAAGAAGAATCGAGGTCAGTTTACTGGAAGCCATGATAGGCCGACTTTTGTGCATCCATCATGCAAGAATGATTGTTGCCATGGAGTTTGTGGGGGGATCAGTTTCCACATCTCATCCTTATTTCATCCGTCAGTGCCAGTGAGATACGCAGATAGACACGCACGTCTAACACATAAGCTCACATTACTATACGACACCATAAGCACACACACACACACACACACACACACACACACACACACACACACACACACACACACACACACACATTAAAACAATATACCCACGTATACGTAGACATACTAATAGACACAACCATGCTCGCACCCGTACATAAGAATATATCCGAACAGATACATACTCTTTTAAACACACAAGCAAAAAAAAAGAAATATAATCCAGAAAAACTACACTGCCTGCCAACAAAATCCCACAATTCTTTGTAAACGCAAAAGAGCGTCGATACCAAAAAGTACCGAACAATAATTTCTTTTGAAAAAGGTGGAATCATAAAAAAAATATTTTACACGGTTAACTCTTGTCGTGATCGGCAGTATTTCTGCATTTTATCTCACTTATCTGACTCGTATTACACCGGGAATCTTGTACCGCTGATAGAATCAATGCAGAGGTGTATTTTCCCTAATTTGAAGACATTTGGTTACCATATTTAACTTACACTAATCAAAATGGAAAAAATAAGAAGCACAAACGTCAAGCTAAAATTAACTAATCAAACCGTGCTTAAACGTCGACGTGTAAGCAAGCTCAAACTCAATTGTACTATATCTTCTCAGACAGCAACACTATATCTCCTTACATCGTTATCTTCTCTCATTACAGAGAACATCGCATACTCCTCATAAATGATACATTAATAGAATTTTATCATCACTAAATTACTATCCTCGACAAGAGAAGAACATACAAATACTCTTCTGAGACTTGAACGGAATTCTTTTCTGAGGCCGCCACCACTTTAAAAAGAAATTTCAATATCCTAATAATAATGAAATTAACTATTGAAAACAAATAGTTAAAAACAAATGGTAACATTTTTTAAACTAGATCAACAGCGTTCTTTTTTTTTTTAAATATATCTTATAATTTGAAATTGTTAAATTTAGTTTTCATTGTTTTAAATGAGTGTAATGCAAATATTATTTGAAAAGAATACTTTAAATAACTGCAAATTAACAAAAAACTAAATTAATTTCACCTTATATCTAATCAATAAAAACGATAGCCTTGCAGACATGTTATTTGTCTATCTCCAGGTTGGAAATTTGATTGCAAAACAAGATTTACTAAATTTGATTTTAGTATCTAAGTCAATCATAAAGCTTAAAGTAGTTATATAGAAATAATCAGAATTTGTCAAGATCACTTATAAACTTCAAAAACAAAACTGGTGAATTTTATTGTGAATAACGCCGATTTATTTCCGTTGGTATATTGCTGTAATTTGGCAGAATTGGTGTGTGTGTGTGTGTGTGTGTGTGTGTGTGTGTGTGTGTGTGTGTGTGTGTTATAAAATACGCAACATTCTTATGATTATTTCTTCTTTATTACTGATTTCCACTCATCAATAGGACGACTGGATGGAACAAAATGCAAATGGTTGTACACGTTAACAGCGCGACAATTTGAAATCAATTTGATAATTGATATCCTTTGAGAAATAACCTTATCAAAACAGCCAATATCAGAAAATTTCGTCACATGCAAATGAAACGACACCAATTCCTGTTAGTTGCATATTACAGGAATTGAATTTCCTTGTTTACTTTTATTCAATTCATCACTTGTTCTTTGTTGTTTTAAATATTATATCTCTTTTTTTTTTTTTAATGTATTGACTTTTACCAACAATCAGTCAGAATGCCCAAAGAAACAAAACAAAAAAGATGAAAATTCAAAAGAAAATTAAGACAATAACGTTGGGATGAAGAGTCAGAACAAATTCTCATTTTTCATCAGGTTGTTATTGTTTGTTTGTTTGTTTGTTTGTTTGTTTGTATGATGATTAAGTGATTTTTTTTTCTTCTATTTTTTTTTACTGCATCAATAAAATCAAATTGATCAGAACGTGACTTCTGTTTTAATTATATAGATACTTTGTCATCCCCGTTTTTGTATTTACCTTGCGATCAGTTTACTTTTTTAAAAAAAAGTTTTGTATTTGCTTGAGCGTCTGTCAGTTATAATTGCATTTACACTTGAATCCTGAAGATAAGAACAAAAAAAAACAAAACAATATATACATACGTAATATTCAGGAACAAGGAAACAAAACTGAATTTATTTCGATGTTTATTTACATCCTTTTCAGAACAACAATATTATTTGCTATAAATGGTCTTTAGTGAAATATAATCTTTTGCTGCTTATATATGTGGAAACTTCTACGAATTTATTGTTGATAATGATTACGCATACCTTCCTGTATGTTTCCGTGAATGTAAATCTTGGTTACACTTTTTTTTCTTTTTTTTTTCTTTTTTTGCAAATAAGTGCGTATGTATGCAGCAGATAAAGAAAGTGGGGCATTGGCATGTATTTTATAAACCAGTCTAAGTCAACATGTTGAAATAGTTCACCTAATGTGTACCAGCCAGTGACACGGAAAGTTAACGCTGACACACGGCCTTGCCATTCAACATTTGTTTTCTAAGAGACGTGGGAAGAAGATTTTAAAAAAAACTAGTGGCGGACACTGCCCCCATTAATCCCCCACCAACTTTTACATTACCTTTTGGCTTTCTGGCTTTAAGTGATATTGATGTACTCAGTTTTATCTATTTCAGTCTTCTTATCATTAGTCCGTTTTCAACTACTAATGAACTTAACTAAAGCTGGATTTCTTCTCTTGCTTCAATTCTTCACTCGTAATATCCACCACTCCTTATTATCGTCCAACCTAGCTTACACTTTCTACAAACATTTTACATTCATCTGTTTGTAAAATCAGCGCTCTACAAAAATCTGTTTTTTTTTCTGTTGATTGTTTCTTTGGCAAAAATACGCAGTGCATGCACGTATGCAATGACCAACATCTCAACACTAGAAATTAGCAGTAAAGAAAAAAATCTTTTTGCTAAAGTCGCATTGCAATAAACTAGGTACGAATAAATTTTCACCCGTTTTTGTTTTTTATTTTTTTATTTTTTATTTTTTATTTTTTGTTAAATCGAATATTTAACAGTTTTTAAGGTAAAATTCAAAAGATAAAATTAATTAAAATGAAAGATAAACATTTGAAAAGAAATAATTGAACTTCTTTTAAATCTTCAGCGTCTTTCTTTAAAAGAATAACTTAACATACAAGAATCTTTCGAAATAGGACACTAGGGAAGAGTAAATGAAATTGAAACTTGCAGCTAAGCGCACTAAAATAGAAGTTTTCAACCCGAACACAAAAGATAAAACTGGAAATTGCTTAACAAATGAGTGTTATTGTAGATTTCCATACTTTTTTCATGTAACATTTTTCATATCTTAAAAACTAAATAAAAATATTTAAAAAAAACAGCTCTAAGTTTCTTGCTTTAAAATTCATATTTTTCGATTAGTCAAAATATTCTTTATTTAATAACGTATTTAGATTTTTGGGAAAAGTACGTGAAAACCTAATGCAAATTTAAGACCCCCACCCCAACCTTTTTCTACGCCGAACAAATATTGATACAAAATTATTTCCCGAATAATCTAAAAAAAAATTATATTTTCTTTTAAATCATTGTATAAAAAGTACTCAAAACATTTTTTTACTTTAATATTCACATTTGGAGTACTATTTTCTTCTAACAGCTCCCAATGTGATTTTTTTTTTTCATCCACACCTTCAGACATTTTATGATAAGCAGAAAGTAAATGCAATATCCTATATTCCTACCGATTTACTAGCGCCGCATGCAGTGAGAGTAAAGTTACAAAAATGTCAGCAAGTTTTTTTTTTATAAAACAACTCTTGCATTATAAAATCAATTAATTAATTAAATAATTAATACTGAAAATTTCATTAAAATCGGATTATATCCTGAATTTTGGTGATTTTTTCTTCTTTTTTTACAATTAGGAGTAGTGATTTGATACAGAACGTAAGGTCAACAGCGGCCATGTTGTTCGTTCCTACAATATACCAGAATTAACGAATGTTATCCATGTAGCTGTTTCTGTCCTTACTTCACCACTGGCCTCTCTCTCTCTCTATATATATATATATATATATATATATATATATTTGCTTTTTGTTTTGTTTTTTCAAAATCTAACGTTCCTTTTGAAGTTTTACATCGTCCAACATGAAAAATAATCTGGAGTAACTCTGTAAATATTGGCAGATCGAAATGAAACCTAATTAGTTAAGATAGTAATGAAAATATAATTTTATGTCGTTTTGTTTTGTTTTGTCTTGTTTTGTTTTTTGTTTTCAACTAATCATTTCAACTCCAAAGCAAATATTTTTTAACGGATGATAAATTATTTCCCTCAATCATTGTAGAAAAAAAACGAATCAAATTTGTTTCAGAAATCAAATAGTTAAGGTAATATCATTTTGTCGGACTAATATTTTGTTGTACTCCAACAATTTTTAAAATAAAAATAATTTTTAGTTTATACTTTAATTTCAAATTCCAAGACCTAATTGAAGGGGATTCTAAATATTTTTAAAACAATCAGAAATGGATATATTTAGCGGCAAAGTAATAATAATGTTGTTGATAGTATTGTGGAGATAACGGTTTCACTCCTTATTGAAAATTTATCTTTGAATTTTTTCCCAGAATTTTATTTGTGTGTTCTTTTATTGGGAAATATTTGCAAAAGAATGAAATGGAAAGACAATTTTTGGAACTTAACAACTTTTATTGATGTGTAAATCAAAAAAGAATAAAGAATTTAAAAAAAGGAAAGACGAGTGTGTTTGTGAAATATGTTGATGATTGGAATATGTTGATGATTGAAATTGTGTTTGTAATAACTTGGAAAGTTTCTTTTAGTCATTCTTAGTTGTGCCCGATTCTTGTAGACTGCTTACATTATAATCGTACCAAAAATCCTCCTGAAGACAAATGCCTCCAAAAAGTACGAAAACACGTTTAGCCCTTACGGCTAAGGAATTGGATTTGTGTTTTTTTTTTTTCTTTAAATACCTAAATATATTGCTTCTTAGAAGGCTTCGAAAAAGTCATCTTACGCTTCAATCAGTTTCCGATTTAGTAAGATTAAAGATCTATGAAGGTTCGTATGACTAATGGTGAGGATGTTGAGTTATCTGTATATGTGAATAGATAACAATGAGTGGTAGGTGACATATGGATAACTGGTATGTGTGTGTGTGGGCGTGCATAAAACAACTATTAAGCAAATGGAAGCATGTGTTGTTCGAACATATCTGTGCGTACGTGTGTTCATCGTTGGGACAGGAGTATAAAAAAGTAACAAGTCCTACCGATATATATATATATGTGTGTGTGTGTGTGTGTGTGTGTGTGTGTGTGTGTGTGTGTGTGTGTGTGTGTGTGTACACGGGAGAATTAAAAGGTAAATAGCAGTGGAGAATGTGTCTGCCCACTGGCTGAATGTGTGTGTTTGTATGTGTGTGGCGACGTCGAAGTTCAAGAAAAGTGGAGTTTGAATGATGATATCCAAGTTCATTTCTTATATGGCTTACGTGTTTTCTATAGCTGTAAGTTTTTATATGGCTTACATGTTTTCTATAGCTGTACGTTTTTATATGGCTTACGTGTTTTCTATAGCTGTAAGTTTTTATATGGCTTACGTGTTTTCTATAGCTGTAAGTTTTTATATGGCTTACGTGTTTTCTATAGCTGTAAGTTTTTATATGGCTTACGTGTTTTCTATAGCTGTAAGTTACCCCATGTTTTGGCTGTTTCTGAAATTGTCCAGTTGTCTGGGGAGAGCTGAGAGTGAGAGAGTGAGACTGTCAAAAATGTGAAATATATAGATTCCCTAATCACATAACCGGCTCTAAACACAAGATTTATTTTTGCGCGAGACAAATTCAAAACCAGTGGACGTAGTTGAAAACACCGGCATGTGACTACATTGTTTAATAAAGTTCCCGATACTATTTGATTTATTTTGACACTTTGCTATTTTTTTGTTTTGGCAAAAAGTGAGTTTTGAATCCTATTTTTCCAGAATTTTCTGCAGCATGTGCTTCTCGCTGACTTTTTAAAAATATAGGAGTGTAAATTCTATAAATGTAAATAGATATGCTTTATCTCTACTCACTTCAAGGTTCAACCAATATCAAAAATACATAGTTGTGTGAATGAGGGTTCTAATAATGTTAATTATCTCTATGACAGCGTGGAGTTGAAGGGTAAAGTACAGCAGTGGTAGTCTGTTTGAAAGTTTGATCGTTATAAATGGTAGACGAAGGTAGCCAGTCTTTTTCTCTCCTCACCCGGAAGTTTTCATGTTGTCTTTGTTTCTTGAGCGTCAGGAATCCAGATATTTTTTTTTAGTTAAATAGATTGCTAGGTGCCATGAAAAATGGTCCTCAGCAATATATCTAATCTATTGATATTTGATTAATGAATTAAAAAAGGATGAAAAAAAATGAAAAATCACATACATACATTGCAAGAGACGAAACTATTACAAGATACATTTTAGTAAATGCATATGTAGGGAAAAAAAGAGAAAACTACCAAGTGATAAAAATGATAAAGTTTCACTCAGTGAGTGAATGAAAATAATTAAAATATTCTGCTAGTGTGGCAAGCATTTACCATAACAGAAAGAATGGACAAGTGATCTTTATTCTACGCCAGCGAATATTGAAGGACAAAGAATAGGCGATTTAGTTTAGGGACCAATTTCTTGACATGATTTGCAGATGGGTTGAAGAACATTTGATCATCGTTTGGCTCAGAAATCTGTGTTTCTTATTTGTTCCGTTTTCATTGATGTAAGTTAAATATGGGAGTCAAACGTCTCAAAATTAGAGAAAATTTACATCAGCATTTCCTCTATTGGTTGTGAAAGTTTCAATTGTGTACAAAGCAGAGGTTTTTGTTGACGAGCCAAATAAATGAGTAAGAATTTAGAAATATAGATGACTGCTACAGTATTTTTTGTTAATCAATGTTGTATGGATAATGTAATAATGAATTGAAAATACTTGAATGAAAGGTGCGTAAATGTAATTAGATCTCGTTGGGTATCGTCCGAGTAGAATAGCAGGAACTAATTAAGAAAGAAAGAAAGAAAGAAAGAAAGAAAGAAAGAAAGAAAGAAAGAAAAAAAGAAACCTTCTTGTGAAGTTGAGAACCAACATATGGTTAGCAGTAGCAACATCATTCCTCACCATGCTATGGATTCGTTGGACGAAAAAACAGACTTTTATCGCCTAGAATGGGTGAATGTAATAGATGATACCTCATGTGATATGAAAAAAAAAACAAGTTTTTGAAGGGTTTAATGGTCATTTTGGCAAATTGTGAATTTGAGGGTCCACCATGTGTGTGTGTGTGTTCAGGGAGTGTGTTCAACTGACACTGCTCACTGCTCAACCAGAGACCTAAGCAAGCATGTGTAATCCAATTAGCTGATGAGAGAAAGAGGAGACGTTCGCTCAGTCGAGGTATGTCCTGAGAACTGAGGAAGAATTTCTTCTTGGCGTCAGGAAACCCATCTTTTCCTGCACGTGCAGATTGCGCTTTCAGTCAGAAGCCTGCTGGGAAATTGTTGCTTTTGTATTTATTTTATTTCGTATTTATTTTACTTTTTATTCTTTTATCTTATTGCTTTATTTTAATTTCTTATTCAATTCCACCAATAATAAACATTATCTTCTTTTTCTCTCTTATTGTGAATGAAATGCTACCATTAAATCACTTAATTTAAAATGTTTACTTAATTATGTTTGTAGATGGGTCATGTTAATTAATCAGATATTTTTCTAACAGAGTTTGTAAGGATTTGAGTTGGTTCCTTTTTCAATGGCATATCAACTTAATAGGTAATTTAATGACAAAGCCAATCTTGTTGAAAACCAACTGTGATAGTATTTAACCCATAGCTGTAGAGATAAGGGTATTCATACCTTAGCCAAGGGTATTAATCTGAAAGTGAACGTAATGCCGCAACTGGAGTTCGAACTCGCTTACTTCGAGGTTGCAGTCCTGCTCTTAACAATTATGCCACGATGACTCCCCAAGTTTATACTGAAGAGTAACTAAAGTCCCATAAAATTGAATCTATAGGCGAACTTGTAGATGAGGACAGTTACGAGATATCCAGGAAATGGGAAACATATTTGATATATCGGCCCAATGGTATAATGGTTAGAGTGTTCGCCAATGCACCGGGAGACCTGGGTTCAGTCCCAGGTCGAGTCATACCAAAGAATCAAAAACTTGTACTTGATGCCTCCTTGCTTATCAGCATTATAAGGAATGGATCAAGGATTAGGTGGGGTAATCCAGGGAAAAGAGTAGCGCCCTTTCTTACACCTCGTTGTAGAAGCTATTGAAAAAGGAACCTTCGGGTCCCCCTCGACTGCGGTCGAAAAACTTATTAATATTTGATAAATTATGTTTAGATAATGATCAACATATAATGATCAATATATAATGACAGATAAACAATGAATCATTTTTATATACAAGGCAAACAGATATGATACTTCTTACATAATTTACGTATATCATGCTGAGAAGAAATTTTCAACCAATAATTTAATGTTGTCATTGAATACAAAAAGCAAATCTTTCAATATAAAAAGTGGTGTAATGGCTAGTTAAATGCAATAGCTTCTTGAAACAGGTTTACGCAATTTTTTAAAAGGAAGCTTCGTACATAAAAGGATGGCATTAAGCATTGATGCAGATTTGCTATGCAGATGTTTAAGAAGTAAAAGACGAGAACAAAAATGACATGAAAAATATTTTTAAAAGGCCTTTATATATTTTAAAAAGACCGAGTAACAAATAAATTTTAAAAGTCCTAATAAACAGGGTAAAAAGGTTACTCTTCGGTGTCAAACAGATCAGACTTTAAAACCACAAGCTGTATGTACTTCATAAATTTTTACGAGCTGTGTTTCTCATTCATTTTAATTCAACAAATCATCCAATTTATCAAATAATAGATTGGTGAGATACGTTTTTCTCAATTATAGGAGCTTGTTTTCTCTATTTAATGGTATATCAACCTTCGTTGGTTATTTAATGACAAAGTAATCTCAGTAAAAGAACAAAGAATAGCAGATATATTATTTAACCCTTAACTAGGGAGGATAAGGTGTTTCGTACCTCTCTTGTAGAGAGACGGTTTTTTTTACTAATTTATAATGCGTAAGACTCATTACTTAAACCCAATGGAGTTGAGACAAAAGTCATTCTTAAAAGCAGTGAAGATTAAGCAAAATTATTTCAAATTATTGCAAATTCTTTTATGCTGATAACAGCAAATGTTTCATTAACTACGAATTAACAAATTGTGGTGAGTGAAACAAGTTCGAATCCACCTAGAAGGACAAAAGAGAACCTAAGAAAGATTTAGTTGGTTTTACAGCATACTTTGTTCGATTATTTAATGCTCTCAGAAAGAAAATAAATATGAATAAGTTTGTTTATTCGAAAGAGCAAAAATCAAATGTAGTTATAACGACAGAGAGCCAGTATGAAAGGTTTCTTGTGGTAACGATAGCAAATTGACAAAAGTTGTGGTTTACATGAGAAAGAAAATGTGGTGTTTTGTGAACTGAATTGAATAAGACAAGATGAAGAAACAAGAGATGGGCACGTGTTGACGATAGTAGCAGTCAACTTTTATTTACTAAGTACCGAAAATTAGAGAAGGGGTATAACCAGTCACTTATAGAGTAAGGGACTTAACCCTATATTACCCCTTCAGTTGTAAAACTCTTTACAATGACTTTTGGGTGGTTTGACTTTCTGACTGATTCTTGTAAATTTTGCTTCATCAAATTTTCCTGAATTCGTTGCTGGAATGTTTGATTAATTACTAGGAAGTTTTGTCGAGTTGCTGTCATCGCTGGGGATAAATCTGCATCTTGGAACTCGTGGGAAAATGTTCGCTTCTCCCTGATTGAAGTTGATTTCTTCGTTCCTTTGGCAAAGATCATTCTTGTTGCGCCAGTACAGGCCTGAATTGGTCTTAACTAGAACCGACCTGATCGACAGAGTCTTATTTACTATGGTTGGACTGATTTTGGGATTCTTTATACAAATTGGCCGTTCCTTTTCAAAGGTGGGACGCTCTTTGACTTTGTGACTGTTGTCATAATAGAGTTTTTCGTTTGGCTTTGAGCCGAATGTGCACTTTTCTGTATTCCAGGTTACTAAGTCTTGTGAACAGTTCTGTAAATTCTTTCTTGTTCTCGTGCCCTTTGATTTTAACCGAATTAACAGCTTTCATGAGATTGAGGTCCTTAATTGCTGATTCTCTCGGTAATGGTTTTTTAAGGTGGTTGCGAAACCGTTAAATATGTCGATCCCGCGAACTTTTATGAATTATGTAATGCACGACGAACTCGGCAAGGATAACGTTTTGTCGAGTCGTCGTCATCGCTGGGGATAAATCTGCATCTTGGAACTCGTGGGAAAATGTTCGCTTCTCGTGAAGTGAGTCCCTGATAGAAGTTGATTTCTTCGTTCCTTTGGCAAAGATCATTCTTGTTGCGCCAGTACAGGCCTGAATTGGTCTTAACTAGAACCGACCTGATTTGTCTTAACTAGAACCGACAGGATTTTTGCACAGAGGGTAAGATTAAAAATGCCAAGTTTTTATCGGGGGAATCGTACATGAAAGGCTTGCGTGAGCGAAGGATCACTGTGGGTGCATTGTGTCCATGTAGTCTTAGCGCTTTTGAAAGTCTTTGCGATCGAAAAGCGTAGACTCGGCTGTCTAAAAGTTCTTGACGATAGTGAGTCTTGAAGATCAGGGTAGAGTCTTAGCGTTCCGTGCAGGTCGTAGCTGTAGCTGCATGGTCAGGAATCTGGAAGTGGTCGAAGAGGTGGATACATAGTTTACAGAGGCCTGATGATGTCCCGGTTTATTCAGTCGCTGGTTAACCTGAGTTGTATTTCGACGTGGCCTCGGTGTGCTGATGATAGTCTGACCAGGGTTGTGGCTCGTTGACAAAAATTTGTCTGCTGCAGGTCTAGTGATGCAGGAACTGGTCTGCTGGCTGCTGCGTCATCATCTTGTGGTACCGATAAAGATGGAGGTGCCAGTGGTGTAATGGTTATCGTCGTAGGAAATGGACACGGCGACACGAGTTCAAATCCTGGACGAGACTGATTGCATTTCACATAGCACTAATACCCTTGGGAAAGTTATGAATCCAATTATTCTCCCACCAGTTATGGGTAAATAGTAGGGCAGACTGGGTTCTTCAGCCTTGGTGAGGCCACTAGTCTAGGAGAAGGAAAACTCTGAATTCAAACCTGTTAAACTCCGCTTAAAAATTGACCTTGTGTCATATCCTGCCGAGCGGAGGGGTTGGTAAATATGGGTGCCTATAAAGATCCTTAAAAGGATCGAAGATGGGAAGCAAGACTTATAATCCTGAGAAAGACTTTTAAGTTGACCTTCAGTATGGTAGCCTTGATAAAGGCTGAGTATTTTTTACTCTCTGCATTTAAGTTCTGATAAGGCGGTTTGAGAGTGCTGTTATCGTTGGTCAAATCCTTGCATCGGCTGTGCTAAGTCTGCGGCTATGATTAGTTGGATCCTGCCTCGTTTACTGGCTGGTAGAACAGGCGCTGGTAAGGGGTATGCTGTTACCAGTGAAAATGAGTTTGTCTCTCTCGCCTTCGAGCATAAAGCCCTTTATTTATCCATGTTTCCTCCTAGACAGGATTTAACACACAGTGGGGGTTATGGAGCTGGACTGGGGGGGGTCCATGCTGACCATAGGTTCTCTAGATCCGAAGGACTAATGTAATGTGAATCTGTGCTCCAAAACATCTTTACAAAGTTTTAAATAGTTTGTCTTTGAGTTGTTCCGGGCACGAAGCCCGCCCCCTATATCTATCCGTGCCTCCCACCAGTCAGGATTTGACACATAGTCTTTTTAATAGTGAAGGTTTGGGAGGGGGACAGGTAGGTGTCAATGTTGGTCATAGGTTCATTAGGTAATGTGAACCATGGTAGTCATAGCTAAATCTCCCGTCACGAAGCCAGGTAACCTTGCTGGTCATAAATTCACTAGACCCGAAGGTCTAGTGCAATGTGAATTCATGCTCCAAAACATTTGTAAACAAAGTTTGTCTGTGAGCAGCAGCTCCGGGTACGGAGCCCGCCGCTGTCGATATTTATTCATGCCTCCCACCAGACAGGATTTTTGCACAAGGAAATGAATTTTAGCGGAGGAGGGGGAGGAGGAGGTCGCACACGAGCCGACACTCATGCGCTGCTGGTTAAATTCTGATCATAGAATCACTTGGTACCATGGGAACTATGCAAGTCACTGTGAAGTTTCCGGGCACGAAGCCAGGTGACCTTGCTGGTCATTGATTCACCAGGTCAGGAGATCTAGTGTAATGGGAATCTAACTTGTCATTGTTTGCCGCCCAGCACGTACGTCAGAAGGCAGAGTCGCGTTCCGGGTAAAAATGGCTGCGGCTAACTGCGATTTATTAGACATCCCATCGTGTCAGAATATTGCACAAGGCGTTTTATTGCGAAGGATGCGCACTAATCAAGACTCATGGGAGGCAAGAAATTCTTAACCCCATCGGCATTCCTCTTTTAGGGCGCCTCAGGCACCAAGCAATAAACTTATTTCTGAAAGCAGGAAAAGACCTGGGGGTGGCGCTCTGCGGTCAAAATGTCATAGTAAGCAAAAAACTACCCTGAACGAATCTCAGGCGGCCGATCCAAATTCTAGACGCTGACTGCCCGCGGCTGACTGCTTTTTTGTGGTCAGAGACAGCTTTTATATAGAAAGGAAGGGCAGCGTATCAGATTGCCTACCACGTACGTGAAACTTGAAGTCTCTCTTTTAAATATGAGTAATAATGAAATATCCCATTAGGAGCTTACAAATGCAACCTGTTTTTCTCCGAAGTTACAGATTCTCTACGAGATGATCTGCAGAATTAATTTATCTCGAAAATAGACCCCGTCTTTGTAACAGAAAATTCCATCGGCCAATGAATAATCATCATCATGTCGCGCTGCCAGCACGGATCACCCTGACCCTCTCTCGCCACCCATCTTTATTGTCCATTGCTCCGGGGAGGACTTCAAGGCTACATCCTGTATCGGCACAGAGCTGTTGTATATAGGTTCTAGCTGGTCGTCCTGTCTTTGCTCGTCCATGTGATGGGATCCACAGGAGTTGTTGCTTATAAGTTCGTCCTTACTTCTCCAGCCGTGTTCTGCATGTCTGGTTCGTCTAACTTGGATAGTTTTCATGATGAGTGGTAGGTAGACGTGTTTTGTGGGGTGCTGCTTTCAGGATTTATTCAATATTGCTCACAGCATTCTTGTGTAGTTGCTGTCAAGCTTTTTCTCCATACGTTTAGTTAGCGTCCATTTAGTGCATCCATATAGCTGTATCGACACGACCGCTGCTTGGAAAAAACTGCATTTTATTTTATCGGTCAGGTCTGACTTCCATATGACCGATAGCCTATCGATAGCTGTCAATGCCTTTGTTAGTCGTGTCTTGACGTCTTTCTCGGTTGATGAGACACTGCTTCCTAGGTAGGTGAACTAGTTCACTAGTTTCAGAGAGCTACCATTTTGTGTAGAGATGTCACCTCTTTGATTAAAGCACATGTATTCCGTCTTGTCTACGTTGACATGGAGGCCTATGTCAGCAGCTACTCGTTCCAGACAACGCAGCAGGTTTTCGGCTTGGGCGGGTGTATTTGCCAGAACCGCTATGTTGTCGGCGTAGTCCGCGTCCGTAGTTCTGCTTCTTTCCTTTGCTTGCTTAAAACCGTTATCTTTCATTATATCTATAGACGTTCTAAGCACGTAGTCGAGGCAGATGATAAACAGGTGTGGGGCTAATGTATCTCCTTGCAGCACAGCTAATATAATGTCGAAGTAGTCTGTATCTGCATCCAGAGAGATTACTTTTACTTTAATGTTTTTATATAGCATCATTATGGCTGCGACGGTTTCTTTGGAGAGTTCGTAGGTGAGTAGTATTTGCTCCCTCTTTCCTCTGTGTATAGAGTCAAAGACCTTGGAGAACTCGACAAATAATATTGTTGCTTCAAGGTTTTTTGCACGTACACCTTCTAGAATTCGACAGATAGTCAAAATTTGTGATGTCGTGGGAGAGGGAAGGATTTTTTTTCTCGAAAGCCATGGGAAGCAGCATGGTGGGCGTGAAGACTGGCGGACAAACCTTATGACGGGTCAACGCTATGCCTTACCAAGTTTTGGACATATGAATCCTACGGGACAACGACCAGGATCAAATAGTTCGATCGGGAAACTACTGCTGCTTATCTATAAGGGCGGCTTATATAGATGAGAATAAAAACAGCCATCGAAAGACTACCATGACTCACTCACCGGCCAATGAAAGGGTGACATCATTGTTGATACCGGGGTTCGTCGTTACCGGTAGCGGTGAAAAATTCCGTTTGCTGACGTCAGAGATGACTTCATTTTTCAACAGGGATTTTAGATTTGAGTAACCGAAGGGCTACGATAAGGTTAACAACAACATCTTGTTGCGAGCTGACTTTTTCTTGACCCAATGACCTTTATTTCCTGATGACCAGGTCTGTGCAGTCTCTTGTTAGTTGGATGGATTAGTGGGCAACTTTTTTTTAATACTGGTCTGAGACAACAGTAACGTCTGTACCTGTATCTAACCTAAAATTTTAAGTGTTGGTGAAGGGCTAAATGATAACTTTGAATTTAACTTGCCCATTGGTAATATCATCTCTTTTGACTTCATATACATTTTCGAGAGTTGTTGTATAGCCACATAATATATATACATATTCATGCGGAAACAAAATCAACAATAATGACGAACGAACACACTTCTTTAGAAAAATATACCTCTCACACTTTATTCGAAATGGTTGCGAAAGGGTTGCGAACGGGTTATGTGTGAGAGGTGAGTTGGAGACTAAACAAACTGCAACATATTGACCTCCAGTTCCTTTGTCTTTAGCAGCACTTCTTTCTTGTTCTGCTGGGCTGCTCAATGGGGGGTCTTGAGGGCCCATAGCCCTCTGCTGGGTGCTGGTTCTCACTACAGCATCTTATCTCCAACTAACTGAACTCCAACTAACTCAACTGTCTGTCGCACCGGGTTATATCATTGTTTGACTTCTTGTTGGTGTCACATCTGCACCCAATTCAACTCGTCCATAGTCAAGGTTATTCCCTGATATCTCCAACTGGATGCACCTGTTTCTCGATTGACGGCTGGGCCGAAGGTCAATATGTTACAGAGTCAAGGAACCTAAAAATTGTTGCTTTTTTTCTCCTTTTTTTTTTTTTTTTTTGACTCTTGACTTCTTGTTCCTGCAAACGTAAGAATAATGTTTATTCTGTGCACAAATTCTTCAGTGTGCTTCTTTTACTGAGCAGTAATTTCTACTGTGAGTTGGAAATTGTCCACAACGCACTTATTTATTGGATATCGGTTTCAATTCCGTTCGAGGTCGATTGAAATTATTATATCCTTTTTCTTTGTAACCTGGTTGAATTGGTTGTGTTGATACCAGAAGAAATAGTTTGTATCAGTTGTTTGAGGATTCTACCTAGACACTTGTCTAGAAGTTGCTTATCTGAGAGCAACATTTCCCTTGTAGTATCATTTTAAACTCCAACATCGACTTGGTCCCGAATAAGTGTATCTTGCAACTGTCCAAAATTACAGATTTTACAAGTTCTTGCTGAGCAGCTTTATAGGACTCTCTGCTTTCTGATGATTTTGCTTCTGGTGATGGAATGTCTCTGAATCTTAAGCTTCGTGCGTTTAACTTACGAAAAATTCTTCAAATTTTTTCAACACGATGTCAAGTTTCATTATCTTTTCTACTGCCAAAATTTAACCCATTATTAATGTCGTAGGCCTCTTTACTGATAATTGATAAGAACACCGATGTTTGGTATGCAGTATTTGGTTCCCTAGACAGTCTACTGGCGATAGAATAATTAAGAAAATTCCGTTTAAATTTTAGCCTATAGTTCACAACATTTCCGACAAGTATCATTTTATTTTTTCAAGTGCTGGGATACTGGTAGGAAATTCTTTTCTGTCTGTAAAACTATTTAAAAAAAAATAAATTAATAACTAATGACAATATAGGAAAATTTGAAAGAAAAAAGCATTATTTTTGTTCTCACGGTTCTTTTCTTTTTCTTTTCCTTTTTTTTCGGCGGGGTGGGGGCGTGGATTTCTGTTTATGTTGTTTTTTCCTTTTTTCTTTTTTTTTTTCTTTTCTCTTTATTTTTCACCTAAAAAAATTTTGGGGGGAATTTTGTTACTTTTAGGGGAAATGTAGGCTTGATTTTGTGGGTTCGGTCAAATATCCTTTGTAGGTTTGGTCCAACTTTAACCAAGAATTTTCTCGTTGAAATATTTTTCTTTCTTAAATTATTTTAGTGAAAATAGATATTTTTATTTAATTTTACCCCTGGTCTCTACATTTTTTTTCCTGTTCGTAACAAGGCTTCTGATTCAATGTAGGGTTTTGAGGACTGGGTTTAATAAGACAAGATGAAGAGACAAGAGCTAGACACGTGTTACTTATAGTAGCAGTAAACTTTTATTGATAAAGTAACGAAAATCAGGGAAGGGGTGTAACAGGGGATATAACCCAACAGAAAGTACTTACAAATGGGAAGTATAGTTTGAATTTATTCAATCATAGAATAAAACAAACAAAAAAGATTCCTGTAATATTTTTTTATTATTTATACCTCGGTCTTTTAATGACTCTTGGTAGTTCATAAGAACGTAATTGTTAAACCCACCGATCTATATTTTTATATTTATCCACTAATAACAAGCATTAAAACAAAATTGGAAAATAAAGTCATTTTGTTTTTATGATATTTTGATCGAGTGATTAAGTAAAGTAATACAAGAAGAAGTCATTCAAAAGATTTGTTTGTTTTTTTTTATTATTTTCTCATTCAATCACATGATCGAAATGTACTAGACAATTTACTCCAATAGCTGCAAACAAAAATATTTCTTAAAGAATTTTAGGAAAAAAATATTTCCTAAATATCATTTATAGCAGTCACCTAACAAATTGTTAGTATTTTTTTTTTTTTTTTTCGAATACTGAATACTTTCCCTGTGAGTTCGATTTAAAAGTTAAAAGCAATGTTTAAAACCTCTGTACACATCTGAGAAGTTTAAATTTGCCGAGTATATAAGTATTGTACGAATTATCTGCCCTTGCTAAAAAAAATTTTTAAATAAATCTTTTCAAAAGAAAATTTTCCTTCAAGAAATTCCTTCCAAATTTCATATTTCTTTGATTCGTTGTGAAATTCATTTTATTAAATAGTGTTTTTTATAATATACATTCATGACTTTTAATTATTCAATTGTACTTTACAGTGGCTCCTTTTGTTTCTAAAAAAAAAATTAAAGGGAAGTAAACACGTAAATTTTGCCTTTCGTCGAACACAACTCTCATTTACATATAATTTTGATTATCTTTTAAAGGTTTACATAATGTTGCGCGTTATCAAACGGATTTTGATCAATTTGTATCAAATTTGATTTTTGAGTCAGACATTATTGGGAAAGGGAATTCCACTGGGCATTACCTCTTTTTAAATCTTTTTCTGTACACCTATCTTTTTATCAATCCATCTATTCCTATGACATTTTCCAAGAGATTCTTATTGCTAATGCAATTCAGTCCTATCCTCACTAATACGCTATAGATAAAAACTTCACCATTCTATTTTATTTTTTTTATCCTATTAATATTTCATCTAAAGAAGACGAAGCTGTTGCTTGTCTGTTATAAAAAAAAAAAAAGTTCCTTTCTTTCAGTTAAATAAAATATATTTTGCGGTCATTTTTTTTTTAACTATCTGGCAAAATAACTCTTTATTGCATGTGACTTCCTCTAACTCGTTAGTTTCGAAAGCTAATATCATTAAAGCCATATCATTAAAGCTGTGATCTAGACGAGATCAGCTAAAAAACAATAATTATATTATCTTTGGTACTTATAACAGAAATAACATTTATCCTTATCTTTACTTTCCTCTATCTCCCTATTTCTTTCTAAACCATTTCCTCTCTCTCTCTCTCTCTCTCTCTCTCACACACACACACACACACACACACACACACACACACACACACACACACACACACACACACACACACACATTGGCAAAGAAGAAGAAATATCGGAATCATTATTTTCTCTAAAATTTTAACTTTTATTTTCTCTAACATTTTAACTTCTGCTTCAGCCATTCAAGATCTTGGTCGTTATTTTGTTTTGTTTTGACTGGTTTGGTTTTTTCTTCAGCAAATATTTGTTCATTTTTTTTATATTTACCAAATTTTGCTTAGGATTACACAAGGATGAATAGATGCTAGAAGATTGTGTTGCACCAACATTTCAAATGGAGTGAACCTACCAACCCTGAAATCTTCCTGGGTCTCAAAACCAAATATTGTTGCTGGGCGGGAAAAACGAAACTTTCTAACTCAACAAGTAACTTCTAGATTTATCCATTCCGGACTGCGGATATTTTTTTATATTTCAAGTAGAACAAGGGATATGAGGAGTAGGGTGTAATGAATTAGGAACTTTTTACGTAATTAAACGTGGACAGACAAAATTATATTCGCTAAGAATGAAAAATGATGTAAAAATGGAATAAAAAAACAAATGTATTCATTTGAAGGTTTCACCTATCGACAAAAGAAAAGCAAAAAGAAAATTCCAATTCTATTTCTTTCTTTCTTTTATATACAGCCAACCCACCCATACATTTAGTAATGGCACGATAATGGTTTCTTAAATCTTGGCAGTATTCGGCAAAAAATGATCTCTTAAAATATATAGATATTAAGACAGACAGACAGAGACAAAATAAGAAAGAGAGAAATATGTACATATGTAAATACAGAAGCACACACCCATCGCAAAAGATAAAAATGAAAATAAAAAATAACTAAAACAACAAATAAATACTAGAAATAATCAAGTAAAATTTTTTTCTTTTTTTTTTTTTAGTAAACTAAAAATTGATGGCTTCAGGGATTTCAGATTTAATCCCTTTAACATGATTCTACAAATTACACACAAAATTAATTTCCATAAGTTTAAAGCCTGATCCTATCTTTAATAGATAGATAGATAGATAGATTGATAGATAGATAGATGGGAAAATTGACATTTCTAATTCAAGGGAAATAACAAAAATAGGCGTTACCTCCCTTACACAACTGTCTACTTCTTAATCTTATTAGATGAAAAATTGTCCTGATTAGGTATTGATTAATTCAAACTAACAGCAGCAAAGAGTATTTCACACGGGTTTTAGAACGATCATTTATGTTCATAAAGGTTGAAAGATGTTTCAGCCGCTTACTATTTCTTTTTTTATCTGAAAAATCCATAATAATTATATAATATGTAGATATCTAAGATAATTCATGTTTGTTGTTCACCGTAGTCTGTCGTTTTTTTATTTTTTATAATAACTTTTTATTATAGTTACCGTATTTGCCGGCATTTAAAGCGCACCTTTTTTTTTTTATTAACTAAAAACATCTTTTAAAATTCCCCTGCGTCTTATATGTCATACGTAGGCCTAAAATTCGCGATAGTCGACCGAAATTAGCTACCTGACAATGTTATATAGTCATCTACAGCATCATAACGACTCAATAATAAAGACGCACGCAGGAAGACTTCTTTAACAAAATATTTATACCTCTCACTTTATTGCAAGGGCTCGAAAAGGGTTACTCAAGGTTTGCGTGTGAGAGGGAGTTGGAGACCGAACAGAACTGAAATATTTTGAAACCCCCACTCTTATGGCCGTCAACGTTGTGTCTTTCTCGTTCTCCAGATGCTCAACCGGAGGCCCAGAGGCCCACTCTGCTGGGTGATGGCTTTTTTTACTGCATCTTATCAGCATCTTCTCCGGACCTCAACTCATCAGGGCCCCAAGCCCCTTCGGCCTGGTGTGGCTTTCCTTACCACATCTCGTCTATAACTCCGTCCGAACTCCAACTCTAACTGGAACTGAAACTAACTTGATTTCTGTCTTGACTGAGTTATATAATAGTTCAACGTCCACTCAGTCGCCTACTCGATCTTTGAAATCGCATGTTTGATCGTCATCAAGCGGAAATAACTGTCATGCAGTTCACAGGCCACTCTCTTCCGATGCATCAGTCTATGAGTGTACCATGGGAATTTTTTTTACCTCGTCCCATTTCATCAGCCAATTTCCGCCCACGCGATTTCCTCTCATAACTGCCATTAGAATGTGTCACTTCCTTCCGGTGCATCACTCTGAATGGCATTTTTGGCCGGGTCGAAGGTCAAAATACAACTACAATTCCTATTAGCTTAAACTTTAGAGCAACTTTCATATACCTATTGTCATTAATTAAAAGGCTATTATGCAGATTAAAAGTTTTATTATTGATGATATTCATTATATTAATTTCATCACGTTTAATATGAGTACTTTGTTTCACTAAATTTTTTTCTCGTTTTGCCCAGCTGAAATCGGGGTGCATCCTATACACCCGTGCGTCTTATATGCCGTCAAATACGGTTATTTTTCTTTAGATTTTTTATAGAAGAAAAATTAAATGGATAAAAGGCTATTGAATTTTTAATTTTTCATTATTAATTTTTTGTCGTATTCCTAAATATGATTATCTAAAAGAAACTTTTTAAAAATAACAATAATAAATTTCAACCATTGTCCAACCCTACTCGTGAATGTGACTTTGACCATTGACGAATAAAACTTCTCCCTGAGCATCTAAAAATGTAGAATTGTATATTAAGAATAGGAGGAAGAACAAGTGAAAGGGTTATTTACGGAAGAAAAGAATTTTACTTGTGGTAAAAAGAATAATTAGTGGGAAAAGGTATTTTTGAATGTAGTTGATGTATTCGACACGAGGTTAACGAAAGCATGGACAGCTATCGATAGGCTATCGATTATATGGAAATCAGACCTAACCGATAAAATGAAACGTAGTTTCTTCTAGGCAGCGGTCGCATCGATACTGCTGTATGGATGCACCACTTGGACGCTAACAAAACGGCCGGAGAAGAAGCTAGACGGCAATTACACAAGAATGCTGCGAGCAATCTTGAACAAGTCCTGGCGGCAACACCCCACAAGACACCAACTGTACGGCCACCTGCCTCCTATCACGAAAACTATTCAAGTTAGACGAACCAGACATGCAGGACACTGCTGGAGAAGCAGGGACGAACTCATAAGTGATGTACTCTTATGGATCCCCACACATGGCTGTGCAAAAGCAGGACGACCAGCACGAACATACATTCAGCAACTATGTGAGGATACGGGATGTTGTCCAGAAGACCTGCCTGAGGCGATGAACGATAGGGAAAAGTGGCGAGAGAGGATCAGGGATATCCGTGCTACCAGCACGACATGATGATGATGATGATGATGTATTCGAAATGGGTCTTGTTTAAGGAAGGTTTGTTAATCTTTATGAATAGAGCTTTAAGAATTTAGAGTTTTTGTTTGTTTTGTTTTTCTTTGTGTAATATGGAGGTCTTTTCAGTTAGAATTTTTCTGCATTTGAAGGAGGGACACGAATGTGCTTTGAGATGGTGTGAGATAAGAATTAGAGTCGGATAAATGTATATGGCTCGTAATTGTGTTTGCTATTTCATTATTCGTTCCCACGAAGATGGCCTCAGTTGGGGTAAAAAGTACTAGAGGAAAATACAGCGCCTTCCTAAATACATTTCATCGAGAATTCAAACGTCTCATATGAAGGCTTAAAGAGATCAAAGATAAAATTGGCAGATACAAAGTGTCTGTGCTATCTAATTAAACGTTTAAAAGGAAAATTCTGAGTGTGTGTGTGTGTATATATATATATATATATAAGCAACAAACAGAACTAAGGATTTATTCATAATGAGAATAAAATCTTAAAAAGAAAAAATATGACAAGCTAGCTAGTCATTTTTTTTCTTTCTTTTTTAGTTTTTATTCTTATTCTGAATAAATCCTTGAGTCTGTTTGTTGTTGCCATTAAGTTTTTTACCACGAAAAGAATATATATATATATGGCGGAATCTGCATTCTGCTTGGTCGAGCTAGAAGATAATATTTGACTATTTATAAAATTTGATGGAATAACGGAAGGTTGGAATAACACATAGTTGGATCTTTCGAATTGAAAGAGCTTTTTTAAGAGATGAACACTTTTCAAAGACCAAGAAACTCTCCTAACAAATGCGAAAATACCAACGACAGTAGAAACTCAACAGTGAATGTTTGTCCTTTTTCGGCATTATCCTGTTTTGCCAGTATATTGCAGGGTTAGATCTGAAATCAGATAACATCATTAAGACTAGACACAATACTACATTGATACGTTTAGTCAGTATACAGTATAGACCCTCGTCTTCCGTTTCAAACGAGTGCATCACTATTCTGTCAAGTCACTCGTTGACTAAAACTGAACTATTTGTTCCCGAAAATGGATTTGAATTTTGTATTCTACGTACTAGAATTAATAGAGAATTGATGTCTTCTGAATTTGAAGTGTAAATCGCCCAACTTTTCAGACATAAACCAAGATTTTCGGACGAACTTGATTCTCACAAAGGCCGTCTTTCTGATCTTTCCTTTGTATTGTGGCTCCGTAATTGATAAATCAGATTTCCACTTACACAGCATTTCTCTGCCATTGATGAACTCAGATAAAAAAAACAAACTCTATAATCATCACCAAACCTAATAAAGGATTTGTAATCTTAAGTTGGGGTGGTTACACCAACAAAATTGCTGCGATTCTTAGTGAAATTAACAAGTTCTTCGCATCAAGAAATGTCGAGGAATTTGACAACACTACTTTGCAAAAACAATGCACTCAAAGGAAATAATTACCATTTTACAAGGATAATTTGACACCAAAAGGTGTTAATCAAAAGATTAGGCTAGTCGGATCTTAGCGAACATTACTACATGGGTTGCCCAAAATCCATAAAGTAAACAGTCCCTTTATTCCTATCGTATCTATGGTAGGCACAACATTGATTAGCTAAATGACTAGCTACGGTGCTTGAACCTTATCTTAACTTCTATTCGAGTAATTGCGTCGATGACGCAATTATTGCCAATTCTCCCCGTAAAAACCATAAAACCATCTAATTCGTTCCTTTGCTCTTTTGATACTACGAGCTTTAATATCAATGTCCCAATGAATGAGACGAACTCTGTCTGCATTGATGCACTTTATCGAATCGATCTGGACCCCCCCCCACGCACACACACTTTGTCCAGAGGAAGTATTTCTTGAACTTACGCACATTGCCACTAAGTCTTTCGAATTCAGTTTTGATAAGATCATGTACCGGCAACTTGCGATGGGGAGTTGTTTAGGTCCGACCTTGGCGAATATATTTATAGGGTATTGGAAGGGTTAATTATCATTGATGGGGGTGTTTTGAATCCCGATACAAAGAAATTAGAAAAAAGCTAGAGAAAAAACATAAGATCATAAAAAAGGAAGAAGTTTATAAATAATGACTTCCTGCCAAAATATACGCGATATATATACATACATATATATATATATATATACACATATACACATTATCAATATTGAGCGTGAAGCTAGGAAGATGAATCCAAAGAGGGAACAATGGCGCACTTCATCAGACGCTGAGCAGAGGAATTTCATAGGTCAGCAGAGGACAGGATCAAATAGTTGTTATGAAACTACTGCTACTCAGCTAAAAGGGTGGCGTTTATTGATGAGAAAAAAAAAAACTGCTATCGAAAGATTGTCATGTTTCTAATTCAAACCATACGTCCAAACTGCGTTGTTTTTTCTATCAGATAAACAAGGGGTGCGTTCTACTGAGGTTGGAGTCCTGGCCCCATTGTTCGAAAAATCAGCCACGGAGACCAAGCCAAAATTTCGTAAATACAAAAGTATTGTCAATATAGCGACTTTTAACGTTAGAACATTAAAAATGATAAACTAGCTTCCTCAGCCAACAGTATGCATATGCTGAGGAAAATATAGACATCAAAGACGTGCCGCGACCTGCTCACAAACATAAACAGATCGGATTACTCATTCGTCCTAGAAAAATTACATCCGGGTACGGCCGGAAATGACGAAGCCCTTTTCAACCCTAACCTGCCGTTACAGCTAAGAAAAGGGAATAAATAACATTTAACAACATCTTCAAAACACTTCTACCAGAAATAACGCAATAAAAATTGAGTTAACTATCTTCGCTAATATATATCAGACTAAAGAAGGGCTTATTTTCTACGTCCATTTTTTATGGAAGAACTTTCTATTTACGTGGAGCGGCAGAGTGGAATTCGTTCCCTTAATATAAACAAGGCTTCGCTTCAGCAGCGAAAACTTCAGAGGTCCCCGCGGACCTTTTTTTCCTCTCCAGTTGTTGGGTTGCATTCGGTAGGCCGTTTTATCTCTGGACGGTTCTGCCGGATGTGCCTCGGCACTGGAGCCCCCTGTTCTGGACTTCGGTCCGGAGCGTGGCCCTGGAAAAGGAACAATGGCAGACTTGGGGCCTTTAATTAGGCACCTAGTTTCGACTAGGCTACCTTCGGGTGGGCGAGCTGCATTTTTGTCTCCTTTGTCCCCCTTGGACGGCACTAGACCATGCGTCTAGTTTAAGCCGCAAACTGGCATACGTGCCCGGACCCACATTTCGGTTCGTGAAACTGCTTGCCTCATCAGGCTCACATTGCACTGTGAGCCGATGAGCAGCACAGACAAGCAGGGTTCGAGTCTCGGCTCGTTTCCGACCTTCCCTTCCCCTTTATCCCCACTTTAATCGGCCTTCGGGCTTTTGACCTTGTGTCAAGTCGTGTCTGGTGGGAGGCAGCGACAAATACTTGGCACTGGAGAGTTTCTCCGGCCTCAGGGGGCCATCCCCCCAGGCTTATACCCCCTTCGGGGGGGGTTTATTGCCTGGCGCCTGAGGCGCCCCAAAAAGGGGAATGCCGACGGGGCCGAAGGTATTTTTGGCCTTGCCGGACGCGTGTGGGCTTCGGCCCTGCGACCGGGCATACCTTAAAAACGGCCTTGTGCCATATTCGTGCGTTGGTGGGACGCAACGATAAATACAGAGGTCCCCACGACGCTCTCAGGAGCCGCTCTCAGAGCGAGACTCCGTAAGGCTGAATCCTACATCTTGTGGTTGCATTCGCCTTACACCCCGGCACGTTCCTTTTTTTTTCCAACGAATCGCCTTGCTTCAAGGCTGAACCCCACTTGTGGTTGCATTCGCCTTTCCATCTCATTGACATGCACAAAAGGTCCTTTTTAGGACCATTAGAGGTCTACTTCTGCGGGTTGGAGCATCTCTGACGGTCCTTACCGACCAGTCGAAGTAGACGGCCCAGAGGCAAACACGAAGAGGACTCTAAGACCATCCAGTCTTAACCATTTCGATCGGTTCCGCTCGTCCGTTTGGCTGCGCAGCGCTAAAGGCACGGGTTAGCCTTTAGCTACAGCTTCGCCATCTGCGCAGCGCCAAGATAACGCTAATCTTAGCCGCGGCCTCCTGGCCTGTTTGCTCGACAGTGCAGAGTTTTGGCACCGTAAAGCCTTAGCTACCGTCCCGATACGTCTGCACAGCTTTGGCGCGGCAAAGCCATAGCTACCGTCTCCGAATCGTCCGCACAGATTTGGCGCGGTACAGCCATAGCTACCGTACCGACCGACCGCACAATTTTGGCGCGGCAAAACCATGGCTACCGTCTCCGAATCGTCTGCACAGATTTGGCGCGGTACAGCCATAGCTACCGTACCGACCGACCGCACAATTTTGGCGTGGCAAAACCATGGCTACCGTCTCCGAATCGTCTGCAAAGCTTTGGCACGGCAAAGCCATAGCTTCACCGATTCGCTCGCTCAACTTCGTATGCGTTAAGGTCAGGCAAACCTTAGCCACGGTTTCCCAGTCCGTTCACTTGGTCCGTAGTACTAAGACACGGCTCAGTCTTAGTCACCAACTCGCTCGACTCTACACGACCAAGCTGCCAACACCGACTTCGACCACGACGCTCCAGCAATGCAGCATCCAGTCCACGTACGACTCGCCGTTACGGGCTGCCCTAGCATTGCAACAACTCCCTGTACGGGCTAGCAACCAGATCGACACCCCCCGGTTAACCCAACGCACTGTCAAAACCGGGACATCGACTTACCAACCACGACCGACCTCAGCTACCCGCAACGATCGTCCAGCTGCATTCAACGACTCGACCGACCTCAGCTTCCTGCAATGATCGTCCAGCTGCACTTCAACAACTCGACCGACCTCAGCTTCCTGCAACGATCATCCAGCTGCATCCTACGACTCGACCGACCTCAGCTTCCTGCAACGATCATCCAGCTGCATCCTACGACTCGACCGACCTCAGCTTCCTGCTACGATCGTCCAGCTGCATTCTACGACTCAACCGACAACTACCCGCATCAAACATCTAGCTGTATCTCCACGATTCGACCTATGCCAGCTACCCTCATCGAACCATACCAGCTATCGACATCACCCATCTAGCTAAAGACCCAAATACAACCGCCACGAACTTTACACACGCGCTTGTAAACACGACAGTAAATTGTCATCTTTATTATATTTGTAACCTTTCCTTTGTTTCCTTGATTGTCTTTGGCTACCATTACTCGCACGCATAAAAGTTAAATCATTTGCGGGGGCGATGTGTTTATCGGCTCCGCAACAGACGTACAGGAACATAATATAACTATAGCGAACTGCATACAAGGATTTTGGTAATGGATCGACATTTGTGTCGACATCTGCATGGAAAAATTCCCTCAATGCCGCCACAAAAGGTGTAGAAATGCTTCTCATAACTTGTGCCTTAAAATGACTAAATAACTTTAATTTAATGGCAACTCCAGAAGAACGGTCGTCGCTTGCTACAGCCCCATCAACACCAGTGATAAAACGGACATCAACTTCTATAATGAGTTATCTTTCCTTGTCCGACACATTCCCAAACATAACATAATCAGTAGAGGCATAAATGTTCAAATAGACAAAGACGGAAATGATAAATTCGGCTCACACAACTCGTAAAACAGAAATGATGAAAATCTATCAGAGAATTCGCTCGAGAACAGGCTTGCACGCTCCACACTAAAACCCTCAAAAGGAAAAGTTTAGTTTGGTTTGGTTTTATGGCACATCAACTATTGTAGGTTATTAATGCCAAATCCATTTTATACATATAAATAGTACTATTTCCAACAATTCAGTTTAGCGTAAGTACACAGTTTCAATGTCAAAAACAGTTCTATTTCAAATAATTCAGTTTAGCATATAAAACAGTTCTATTCCAAACAATTCATTTAGCATAAGTACACAGTTTCAATGTAAAAAAACAGTTCCATTTCAAACAATTCAGTTTAGCAGAGGTAGCCAATTTAGATCTATTTGACCCATAGATAGGACCCTATCAGGTGCTACCACTCCGGACCAGAGTGGACCTGGAGCAATGGCAGTAAAGGGGTATTCCACATTCCCCAAAGCTCCAGCATTCCTGGAACCTCACCATCAGATTGTTTGGTGTCATATCCAAAACGCTCGCTAAGTGTGTGTATGTGTGTGTGTGGGGGGGGGTATTAACCCTCTGCAGATAAGCAGTCGGTGTCTTCTACAGCCCCAGCCGACAGGACTTACACCAACCCAAATTATTCTAAAGCACGGCTGAACAAAAAGTGGATAATGGGAAGAATACTTCTTTTTTGAAGGAGTATCTTCCGATCACAGAATCGTCTCCGCAAAAATTCACTTGAGCTTAAGTATAAATAAGAAACAATAAAGCTTCATGGAGGTGCCAGTGGTGTAATGGTTATCGTCGCAGGAAATGGACACGGCGACACGAGTTCAAATCCTGGACGAGACATTGCATTTCACATACCATTGGGAAAGGTATGAATCCTATGGGTGAGTAGTCGGACAGACTAGGTTCTTCAGCCTTGGTGAGGCAACTAGTCTAGGAGAAGGAACCTGTTAAACTCCTCTTAAAAAATTGACCTCGTGCCATTGCCTGCCCGAGCGGAGGGGTTGGTAATTGGTAAATATGATAAAGCTTCAATATATGGTAACTGTAAGAAACAAATTTGATACTCTCCTGGAGACTTCTGAAAGATATTCTCCAATTGACAAATATGAAAACTTTATTACCGCCCATATAGAAGCGGTAGCCGAGTGCATAACAACCAACCAGTTAGTTCCCTTGGAGTCAATAAAAGGGAAACTAAATAAAAGTAAAAGATATTGAGTTCACTTTTGATACGGGTCCTTTTCCATTTGTTCGTTTCCCCTAAATTTCGAACCAGGCAACGTACTGGGTTGGATAGTATGAAGCCGATATGTTGTCTGTATATAACAATGCTGAAGAGAACAATAGTTAGAATAAATGCTTTAAAAAAAAACTTTATATTTCTTTCCAAATTGTTTATGATGATAACTCCTATTACAAAATTAATTTTCGTTTTTATTTCCGGTTTTATTTGCTAATTCTGTAGTAAAACTAATTTTGTATTTTAACTCAAATTGTCTCGTTTTATATTTACTGTTTTGTATGTTACATTAACACATAAAAATGTTAGTGGGAGGCGGGGGGTGCATTTCCAATAAACCTCGTGTCGTATGGCAGACAATGCCATATCTTGACTAAAGTCATCACACAACTTTCATTCTATTAAGGACTCTCAACTTAAACTAAAAGACCTTTAAGACATTCTTTCATGGCAATTTTGTTCTGGCAATAAAATGTGTTGTTAATTCGTCGTGAATTGTTTTACATTGTTTAGCACGAGAAAATATAAAACCATAATACACTTCCTCTGATACAAGTTTTCAAATTGTTTTTCTCTCACACTCAAAAAAATTGTAGCGGTAACTTAAGTGCTCAAATATGACAAATATCCGAAGACAAATTTTCAAGTTAATACCGTAGCCCTCTCCACTACAACTTTCATTCTTTTACCAAATAAACATTCCATCTAGTTATTTTCGGGAAAATCTTTTTCAACATTCTATTCACACAATAATATCTGTAATTTGATTATCTCAGTGCAACCTAGAAATCCAACTTAATATATAATTTTGTCTACATATCTAATATGACTTCTTTCAAGAATCAAAATGATATCCTTACTGGATAAATGGTTCTAATGCTTTGTTAAACTTGAATAAACAGCGAACTGACAAGCTTAGGGACTCAACTTTAGTTTACGCAAAGGTTGTTTGATTGACAGTAGATATTGTAAATAGGGATGTTTTGATTTGAAACAAATTCCGAATCTTAGTGTCTTGATATCTCTAAATCTAAACAGATTATCAGGCCATAAAATAACACATCATCTTGTCAGCCACAAGATAAGTCTATATGTGGACTTGTAGATTGTGAACAGTGTCGAGAAAATGTTCCCTTCGAAATAGACATCTATTGCCAACAAAAAGATTGGCTCGATAGAAATAGCATTGGAAATCTGAGCTGACAATGTTGGGCTAAGATGACCAATTACTTTTTTTTTATTAGACGTGCCACGTACGCAAAGCTTTTGACTAGATTTTAAAAGCATGAAAAAGCAAAACTTTTACTAATTGGGGCACTAACTGACGAAACTGATATTGATCTCGAGATTAATATCAGATACAACCCACATTTCTCTTAAAATACTGACATGCTTTATTTCACAATGGATACAAATGAGAAGTTTGAAATATTTTCATCAGATGATTAGTATGAAGATTGATCATTTTTTTTGTTAGAATTTTAAAATCATGATCAAAAATTAGATTTGTTTTTGCTGCCTTTTCACCCACAAACCTTTTGGTCTTGATTTCTTTGTAAGCTTTTAAATGTACGGAATCTTAGAAAATCAGAATAAGAATAAAAAAATTTTTTTAATTGATTTTCAGCCCGCATTATTTTTTGCCTTTGACAAAAATAAACTTCATCACTATTAAATATATTTATAGTTTTAAATTAAGATTTCTTGGATTCACATGATTTGATAATTTAGAATTTTTGGGAATTGATTTTATTCAATTTCAGTTTAATAAAATTTTACGGACTAATAATTTCGCATATTCAGGTCATTTGCTGATGTTCTATTTCTTGATTTAGCCACAAAATATTCAAATCACAGCACTTGATACGAATAAAACATAACCAGGATTAAATTTAGTATTATCGAAACTAATGTGGTAAAACAAAAGAGAAAAAAAAAAAGAAAAAACAAAGAAACTGTTCAAGATAAAAAATTTTATGGAGTGGGAAGGTTTCCCCCCCCCATTAATATTGGTTATAAGAATTTAACTTACAATTATTAAATATCTCGGTGCTATTTCCATGAAACATCACATTTTTAAATTAATTTTGTTCAATTAAAATAAATCAAAAACTTCCGTTTTCTCCCCAAATATTCATTTAAATATCAACGAAGATATGACTTTAAAATCAAATTTAAACTTCAATCATTGATCAGCATTGAACAAAAAGAACAAAGTATGAATAAAATAGTTAATTTCGGAAAAAAAAAAAGAATGCGAAGTGAAACTCGGTTTAAGGTCTTTGGGATTAAAATAAAATGCTAATGAAACGAAAAGCGATTAGCAAAAAGTAGGCAGTCTGTTTTGATCTTTCGTTGACATTATTGTTTGATCGTAGATGATCTATGCTTCTTATTTGTGTCGCTGGTTATGTAAATAACACAAAAATAGTTTACTGCTCATTAAATTTTTCTTTCTCTCAAAACAAAATTACTTTTCTTGTATCAGAATCACCCAGGTGAATTGCCGTCCGAAAAAAGTTTCTCATGAACAGTTGCTTGCAATTTATGAGATGCGAGTTATACAACGATACTTGCGTACTCTGAATGTAACCATACCAGTGAAAATTTAGAGACCAGATAATACATTAGATTGCGCTTTGTTTTCAATAAAGATCGTCAGCTCTCTAAATCTATTCTGAAGAAAAATTGTACCTTCGAGTAAAGATTTGTAAAATTCCTTGACGTCTATTTTGTACTCTTTGGGGTGTTATCACTATTTCGTCTCAATTTCTTGAATTTTGTTTATGCTATAATTTATCCGAATACTTGATAGCTTGTGATTGGTGTAATTGTATACGTATGTGGGGGTAGCATGCGCCACACCCTTGTATTGGTAGTCAATCTGTTAAGACTTAGATTAATTTGGGAAAAGCCATGAGTTTTATTGAATGACTGGAAGTGTGGCAACGAGAAAGACAGATCAAGAATCGGGATTTTAACTTCTACATTAAATAGGAAGAACAGTTGAACCCAAATTATCTTTTAAGAATGTAACCTTTTCTCATTTAAAAAAAAAAAAAAAAAAAAAAAAATTCCGATTGTTTTAAAGTAGACACTAGTGAAAATTCAGCTGAGACTCAATCTTTAGTCATTCTATGTATTTGGAGATTGTGAGGTCACATTGACCCTATGATGACGAAAAAAGTTGCAATACCCATAAAACGCAATCGTGAGAAACACTAGTCAGTTCGCCTTGTTGAGTACAATTGGTCGTTTGTGTGCCGCTCACTAACAAGATAAAAACTGCTAAACTACACACACACGAAATTTAGAGGGAAGGAAACTCACTTTAAGTTACTTATTGAAAAAATAAATAAATAAAATAATATATATATATAACTGCTACCGGCGGAGTTTCTCTTAAGACTTTAGATACGTATATCGAACGAGGTGGGGTGGGGAACCCAACTCTTTTAAAGCAATTGATTGGGGGGGGGGTACAACAGCAAATGTATTTGTGACACCGTATGTTATAATTAATGCTGTATTGAGCAGGCTTGTTACAAGATAATACTGTCAAGAAAGGACAATTGGTTCGACCAGTAGAAGTTTATCATTACACTTATATAACAGGAAATTTTGATGCTTTTCAGATTTTGTCAATATTTTACTTTTAACTACCATTCATTTTGTATGTACTTCTATAAATGGTCAGGGGGTGAGAGAAAAGAAAAACTAACACAAAAACAACTTTGAAAACGTTTGTAGGTGGTTAGTCTAAGTTATTTTCATCCTTTAAAATAAATTAATTTTTATATGTAGGTTTATCATTAACTTCCTTGCCTAATGACAAACATTTTTTATATTAATTTCAGATTGAACATAAATTCAGTTAAGTGATCCACCCTCATGCGATTATAAGATGCCTTTATAACGTAATTCCACCCCCTCCCAATGAAGTTAATTTTGCAGTATTTGACAAAAATGAGTCATTATCTTCTGAAAGTTTATTGCAATCCATGTTTAGATGGAGTTATTGCAGGAGACAGATGCATACAAACTTTTATTGCACCTAACAATCTGATCTAAAAATTTAAATTAGTGTTATGACTTATTTGATATGAAAGTCTACGTTTTGCTTTGAATAAGCAAAACATTTCAGTATCAGAAGGTTGCTAGGTTTGACAAATGGTCAGGGAAAAAAATTGATGCTGTGCATCAAATATTGTTAGGGAGTTATTTAAAAAATCCTCCTTAAAATACACAGAAAATAACAAAGCCAAACTAAAAATCAAAGCAATGTAATGAAAACTTTACTAATAAATAAGAACAGCTTCCTTGTTATTGAAATAAATCACAAATATACTTAATGATATAGAATAATAATAGTGGGGCAGATGAAGTCAGTATCCCAACAGAATCTTTGAATTTTGGTATACATGTGCTCCAGGAACAATTCCTTCAGAAAAAGTACATAACCCACGTAGAAAAACAAAATGGCCACCACCTTTCAACATGATCGTCTCATGAAAAAGGAAAAAAAGTCTTCAGGGATAGACATCTATAATAGGAATATGCTATTGATCTAAATGTTAAGATTTTATTTGGACTGGAGAAATGTATTTTAGCACAAATATTCGAAAATGGTTACCAGTTTTTAATAAGGCAGCCATTGCATGACTTAAAACCAGTACTTTTGTTGCAGTGATCATGTATTGGTGAGGCAGTCAAGTTCTAATACATTATGTGACGAAGAGTGATATTAAAGCTCAATCAGGGCACAATGGTGACATTAATGCAGTGAGACTCAGCATGGGGGTTCAGTGTTGGCTTAGTGTGCTAATTGTAGCTGGAGTTTACTAACCTAAACAATAGTTTTTAGATAGCCGAGCTTGAATTCACAGGATTTGCCAGTACAGGAGAGTCAAGCCAAGGGTTACCGGGGGGGGGGGCAGTTACCTGGAAAGCATACAGATTACACAAGATGAACAATCTGGCTAGGTGTAGGGTATTCAAATGTATGAACCTAGTTGTATCCCATATCTAAATATGCTTATGTATTTCATATGGTTAGTTGATAAACCCTCAACCTGTTCAATATATCCACTAATAATCCTTTAAGTTGTACTCCTAAAACTGACTGGAAGAAGTGATGCCTCTGTCAGACCAATACAAAAGAGTTGAAGTCTCCCTAACCCGCTATGAGTGTAGTTCTGATGTTTATTCCATGAGAGAGAAAAAAAAAAAATAAATAAATTACCCCAATTTCAGGTAATCAACCAGTTACCAATCAGATTAAACCCATCCACATTGGATGGAGCAAGTGGTATTGAGGATACACTGAGGTGAAATAGTGCTAAGTACCACCAAAATTGTTGCAAAATGTTTAACAGCTATAAATTTGTGTATCACTAAATTTTCAGACAGATCCTATCTGAAAAAGCACAAACACACACAATGTACAGAAACCATTTTTTTTGTGAAGTCTGTGGATTTGTATTTTCCCAGTTCCCATTTGAAAAGCCACATACAAACACTGGAGAGAAACCACTTTCTTGTGAAGGCTGTGGATTTACATTTTCTCTAAATCGTAATTTGAAAACACACTGGAGAGAAACCATATGGGTCCAGGCAAGTGTGCCAAATGCTAACTGAGGGTGGCAGAAAGATGGTGAGGTCTGGCAAGTCTTTTGGATAACCCTTCCACCTATTGTCCAGAGTTGTCAGCAGTTAACAAAATGTAGCCACAAGACAATGTTGAGGATGATGTAAATACTATTGCTTCTGTCTCAAGTGTACACAACAAATGTGAAGACTAAATGATTGACTAATCCATTATGTGAATCAAAAGAAGTTTCTGCTGTATGCTCTTCATTTTACCTTTTTGCAAAATGTAGCACTAGAAGAGCCTGTTATCTAATTCTGGCCATATCATCTTAGTTTTCAATAATTATGATTTTGTAAGTGCAGAAATGGATTTTTCTTATTCCCAAAACTTTTCAATGTAAAGAATGTTAAAAATAACATCATTCCATCAAAATTTAGTTCAAACACAGATTCATACCATTTTAAATGGTAGCCATTTTGTTTTTCAATGTGGGTAACATAATTTTTCGAGAGAATAGGTCCTGGAGCATATGTATATTAAATTTGGAGCTTTTACCACAAAGTGAAAGATTATTTCAGTAATCTGCTAGACTATAAATACATATAGAGATCTCCAATGAAAAGCCTATTAATAATTGGCTAGAGAAATAACCAAGTCAACAGGTAAGTTTTGTTATTACAGAATTAAAACTGCAGTTTTAATAACAATCAATTGTGAACTCGATTCCACGAAACATGCATCATCAGGTAAAATCTGAAGAAAAAAAAACTTGTATGACAAACAGAAAAATTCTATTTCAGAACTCTTATAAACAATCAGCAGTTATAACACCAGAGAGTACTGATGGAGTTTAATATTGCATTTTTATCAAAGGATAAGCTTATAGATAGTTTTAAAATAGCTGAAAAAACATGAGTGGCTATCCTTTTGAAAGGAGTTAGAAAAATTCTATAGAGTTTTTAACCGGAAAGAATGTGTAAGAAAGAGTCAGTTAAAGGGAAAAAAAAACTTTTAGAAAATACCAATTAAAGTTACTCCAAGTAAATTGTACTACTTTCAATCTGAACCAAGTATACAAAGATGAAAGACATGGCAAAACTATAAAAACATGGAAATTTTTACTGGAATAGAAATATTGCTTAAGAGAATTAATCTAAAAACAAATATCATCCCCCTACATGAATAGAGTTCCTTTGGTTAGAGCACAAACAAGTACAGAACAAGTAAAGACATACCAAAGACATTTATTCCAACAAAATTAGTTAAACCCAAATTTTCAATACAATTAGTTTTAGTGCCCACTTCTGAATATCCACAAAACAGAAATGTGTACAGTGGGGATAAAATTCTCACTTAAAATCAAATAATACAGTTTGCATATTTTATAGCTATCAAGTAGATTCATTTTTATAATCTCCAGCTCAAAGTGAGAAGAGGATAAAAACCTAGTGATTTTATGCCAATTGCCATATAGCGTAAAGAAATCTGATAGTATTCTTATAAAATATGCAATAAGTGCTTACAGAGGCTCATCAATGAAACATTGGAATGATGTTAATCTGAAAAGACAAGGAGTCTATCATTTTGCAACAAACTTTTCAACATTAAATTATGCTGAAATTTTTTCAACAAAAGCAACCAAAACAAAACTAAATATTTTAACGCATAATTGCAGGTGTTGTTAAAAAAATAAATAAATTAATAAAAAAATTATTGATTTTTCCTAAAAATTAAATAGAAGTAAAATAAAATAGAGCAACAGGAAAGCAAAAACTAAAATTCTCACACAGACACCTTTCAAGATAATGCACACACACAAAAAAAAAAAAAAAAAAAAAAAAAATGTTTATTCCAGAAACAAGGTAAACAAGTGCATCTGTTCAAAATAAAAAGGCTGAATAGAAGAATTCTTTTTAACAAATTTCAAGATGAAAAATATTTAAAAGTGAAAAGCCTGTAGATGAATTATGCTTATTTGTAGTTTGTCTTTAAGGCTTCTTTTTCAGTTTTAGAATCAAAAATACACAAACTGATAAAGAATTTTACAGGTTCACCAGTTTTGTTATTTATTTCATTATTCTGGAATTAAATTTCAATACCATTTGATATTAAAAACATGAAACATAAAAAATGATAGTGAAAAAGGAAAACAAAAAAACTAATAAGTAATGGAGAGAAATAAAAACTTAAAAAATATCAATTAGTTTTGGTTTTTTTTCCAAATAAGTTGAAATGAAAAAGATTTATTCATTGATAATTGTCCCGGAAAGTAAAGCATGCTTTTTTTTTCCTTAGTTTGTTTCATTCCCTTCAGCTATTTGTTGGTTTCTTCCACAGAGATTTTCTCCTCAATTTTTTCATAGACTTCTTCAGCTGGCTGTTCAGTACTTTTGTTTGCATCAGGCACCCACAAGCCAGAATCTACACACATCTTCATGTAATGTTCTGCTTCTTTAGGATCCATCTTTTTTATTGTTTCTGTCAATTTCTGGATATCTTTGGTCTCAAAGCATTCTTGGAGTTCCTATGCAAAGCAGGAAATAGAAAAACAAACCCTTGATATATCAAGAAAAAAATCCATTTCAACTAAATATCTTTAAATATTTTCTGAGTTGTCATAAATTAAACTAAAACAAAAGTTAAATGCTTTAATAATATCTAATATAATCATGACTATTGATTTTATGAAGAGTGTATATGTGAGCAGAGAAGATAATCAATCTACCTGGAATACAGATACAATATACCTTTTGAATAGATCAAACAACTCAAATGATCATGATAAAATAAGTACTATTGCATTTATTTAAGCTTGCTTTGGAGTAAGAAATATTAACAGCATTAACATTCAACAGTTGGCAGTGCATAATGCAAATGTTAATTACTAATGTAATTTTAAAATCAATAGCTCATTTATGCAGCTAGCAAATTCAAAACTTAGCAGCACATTTCTTTTTGTCTTGGAAAATACAATAAGACTGTTTATAAAACAGTTTAATTCTAGTAGTAGTATAAGCAAAAAACTGAAGTTCTTTGGAAAATATTAAAAAAATTTCTCTTAAGAGAATAGGAAAGTAAAAGCATTTACTTTAGGCAGCTCCTCAAATACTTCTACAGGATCCAAACCGCCTGGTCCCAATCTTTTTTGTTTTTCCTCCTGGGGCAGAAAAAAAAATTATTAGAACAAAAGTACAGACGTATATACATATATGAACAAAAAAAAAAAAATTTTTTTTAGAGTTATGACATTTAACAGATTTCTCAAAATTCAAGAGTTATCAATGGAAAAAAAATTACCTTTCTCTGAAATAATTTATTTTGGTACTTATGTATCTATGTTACCGCGATAAAGCCGAACTTTCACAAGTGTTTCTGGGCCGATAACGGAAAGAATCAGGCTAAGCCGAAACGCCTAGCCACTCAAATTTAAGCAAGCAGACGATAAAATAATTCAATCAATTTGTTGACAAAGTGTTACGTGGTGTCCCATTGAGAAGATAGAAATATGATTACTGCTATCCTCTTGTTTGAATTAACAGTAGCAAGCCATCAGAGAATGACTGTTAAGGCATGATAGTAAATTAGGTCAAGCTATCTGTCCTCAGTAACCTGGCTTGGGTGACATCTAGTAGCCCTAAGAAATCGCCCGACCAGGGGGGGGGAAGAGAGAAGCCAAGTGATTGGCTGGGACCCTAAAACGGAAGTGGCACCTTCTTCCCGTCAGCGAAAAAACGGAAAGAAAAAGTTAGTTGTTGGACAGGGCTCGTGGCAGACGGAGCCAAAGCCAGTACTCCGGGTAGAAGAAGACATAAAAATATTTCGGATTGAAGAAGCTATTTTCTTCAAGCCAGTGTTAAAAAATGGCATAAAGTCTATTAGCCCGTAAAAGAGGAAAGATTCTCCACAGGAACTCCATCAAAGAAAATAAGATAAGTACCCTTGGGACTGTTTCTCCTTATACCCAATTTTATATACCCTTTCTCTCTCTCTCTCAATTTGAAGGAAAACGAAAGAAAAGAAAAGAAGAAAGACATTTATGTTCATTGACTGTTCATTTATTATATATTTGACACTTTGAAGGTGTACATCAATGTCTAGTAAAAGATTCATGTATTTTAATGTTCCCACGTGGTCTAAGTTGTTATTTGTGGCGTCTGCTACGAATTTGTTACTTCATGCTTCCTTTTCAGCTTCTGTTCGCCTTATGTTATCTTGCTTAAAATGGTCCCATAAATTCCTTTAAAATATCACACAGGAAACCGGAGTTGCCGACTACTACAATATTATTACGTCTAAACCTAGAGGTCCATATCTTACGTTGTTCTAGGGGAGGAAGAAAAGCGACCTGGTGGGTGTGTGGATAGTGTGAAATTTGGAACCCCTTGCCAGTGGCGGTCAGTCTGGTCATAAATTGATCCCCCACATAATATGCCAATTCTTATATGCCTGAGAAAAAAACTGAACGAGGACTTATTCTACAAGGGATCAAGTGCCAACCTGCCCCGTCTTCACACGTGCAAAGATAAAGCCTTGTTTTGGGATAAAAGTAAATCTTTCGCGTCACAAAAGTGATGAGAACAGTATTATTCAAGCAATTTTAAACATGAATTTATTGCAGCTAAGCGACAAACTACAATCTGTGGAAAAGGTGATACAATTCTGCCAAGAAAAAAAAAAAAAAAAAAAAAAAAATGGTGTTTATGCACTTATTGTACTGGACTATTTTTAAATAGTATTTTAAAGTTAAATTCAAGTGTTACAATATCTTTTTGTTTTTATTAAATTGTTAGGTAAAAGTACAGAATAGTTACAAAACACCCTCCCCTCCCTATGTTAAGAATGAGTTTCTAAATTATCACATTATTTCACCACGGTACAATAAGTGCATAAGTACCAAAAAATTTACTGGCAAAATTAAAATTTGCCGGACATGTAAGCATCCTAGCCATTTAAAAAAAAAAAAAAAAAAAGAGAAAAAGCTATGCCTGGAGATGGTCTTCATGCGTTTTGTTGGTATATTCCTATTCTTTCCATTATCGGCCCAGAAACGCTTGTGAAAGTTCTGCTTTATCACGGTAATATAGATGCATAAGTACCTTTTTTTCTTCACAGGTTTTATCATTAAATCAATAAAAAGTTATAAAATATAAAAACACTTTAAATGCTCAGAAATTAAAACTAAGAGGGAAAAGTGGAGTTTTACATTTAAGCAAATTAAGTAAATATTTACCAAGTTTGCCATAAAGCTACATCAAGACACTTAATCGTTTCACTACCAAGTTTGTTTGTTTTTAAGTTTTGTACATGCAAAATTATGTTTGGAGTATGCCATTTTAAGGAAGAAAATTAAATTTGACAAGAACAGCAGTGTCCCACTAAGAGTGAAAGATTAATAAAGATAAAGGTTAATTGCAAAGAGGTCAAAACTTGATAGTATTTATATTGAATTTTACACCCAAGGGATCAGTAATCTGCTAAATAGACAAGATTATATTATTGATGTTGAGGGGGAAATGTTATCTTTATTAAATATATCAACTGATATCAAAGAAGGTTTCCATCTTTAAATACAAGAAGACATATATATATTATATAAATAAAAACTTGTCCTGATCTGTTTAGGTGAAAAAAATGTTAGGTAAAGCACTTTTATTTATAACAAATTCATGTGTATGCACTAACTACATTCACAACTAAGCTGTCGCAGTCCAGCACATTACTCACTATATGCAACAGGGACTTAGCACAACTACATTTAGTAGTGTTACACAATATCAATGTCATAACTGACAAATATGCTTGATTTTTTGAATATATCCTCAAAACTGTCTCATTTGACAGCAGGTAAATGAAATTGGAAAAAAAAAACCCAAACGTATTCTTTCATATCTGAAGATGATGTGACACTATATACAAGCTGAGCTACGCAAGTGCATATATGTGTGTATGTATGCATGTGTATTAAAGTGTATGGTTGTGAGTTGACCATAGGTATGTGTGTGTGTGTGTGTGTGTGTCTCTATATAGGGGCAGAGAAATTTGTGAAGGAATCACTATTTTAGCCTTGTTAGTATAAAAAGCCAGATGCCAGAAAAGTGGATCAACAACTTAATTTTTTATTACACGTTTAAGGGCCTCCTGGAGGCTGGTTGTTTATGTCCAGCCTTTTGGGTGGTCAGGGGTCCAGAAATGGAAATGTTTGCCTCTGGGTGTATGCAAGAGGGTCAGATGGAAGAGCAAGTCTATTAGAAGAGGTAAGAGCAGACTAGAAGAATACAGATACAGAAGAGACTTGGAAGCACAGAGAGCTGGGACCACAGATACAGTGGACTGAGAGAACAGATACCGGAGAAATAGTGGGGTGACCAGAGAATACAGATAGGCAGAGAAATTTTTAGTCAAAGCATTTCATTGAGAAATATCACATTAACTTCCTCCTATCTATAGACATTCATTCAACTTGTTTTCAACTTGTTCTCTTCATGGCTGTTTGTATATTCCCATGTGACAAAAAATTCATATTGTGCTTGAGGTTTTTTAAAAGCTCTCATAGCATTATCATAATTTTGTTAATTTGGGCATTTCATAACTTAGATATTTAAGCAAAACTTTGGCACCGAATAGTGTTCCATCCAAATAAGTAATTTGTTCTATTTTACCTTTTTTTATTTTTTTAAAGAGTTTGGAAATTCATGGGTTCTTCTATAGAGCATTTGTTAAATTTGAGCTGACTGCAGTAACTAAGTAAAGGGAAGCAAAATTAATGAATAGCAAGATAAAATTATCAAATAAGTATACTTCCATTACACAGAAATGCATCAACTGATGTTCTTAAAATGCAAACTTTTCTTAGACAATTAGATATTAAGTTACTTTGGTAATTTGATTGTTTAATGAAATATCAACTTTTATGGATTATTTAATGCCAAAGCCATGTTTCTAGAAGAACAAGAACAGTAAGACTGCAGGGATAAGAGGGTTCACACTTTTCTCAAAAGTATTAATCTGAAAGTGAACATAGCAGCATGACTGGAGTGGGTGATTAGACATGGAGTAACATTATATATAACTTTAATATTCAAAACTTTAAATGGAACTGTTTCAAAAGAGTCTTACCTCTTCAATTTGTCTTTTGGCTTCATCAAGCCTCTTTTTAGCCAGAGCTCGTACTCGACCCTTAAATGCTTCCAATTCTTCATTAAATGAAGTCATGTACTGTTGACGTTCATCTACAGATTCACAACTGGACATTCTTTAAAAAAAAAAAAAGATCAAAATTAGAATTGGGAGGTGGAAAACAGAAATAATTAGTTTGCATTCTTTTAATTTTTTAGCAAAATACTTAAGCAGAAACAAATTGCTGTAACAGTAACCACTAACAAAAATTACAGAATCCCCACACTTTACAGAGGATGTTGACCCAACAGTTTTTTTTTTGTTCTGTCAACTTCATAGCAAACAAACAAACCAGATATTTTTGTTTAACAGCTGAACATTCTAATTTTATGAATGTATACAAAATAAAGTACAATAAAATTTGTTAAAACATTACATATAATTTGCATTTTTAAAAATACTAGTGCAATTCTAAATATGTAAATTAATCTGCAGTTAAGATAGTGCATACAGACTAAAGAAAATCTGGCAGAAGAAAATGGAATTTATATTAATATCTAAATAGAAGAAAACCAGCACAAAATCAGTAAATAAAAGTGATAGTGATGAATCAAACTTGCATTGGCCAAAATTATGCTAGAATTTCTGTGTTATTCCTACCATCAAATTACAACAGGATGAAGAAAAAATTACTTCATTCCTTTATAATATGGTGTTGCATATCAAAGAATCAAATGGCAAATCATTACCTCAATCGTCAATGCACGGGTGAACAAAGATTTTGGATACTTATTCCATAAATAGAAAATGTTTAGTGATAATGAAAATCTTTCAGAATAATGCATCTTGCTACAGAGCCATCACTGTTGAAGTTTTTCTTGAAGTAAAATTGAAGGTTTTAGCGAGCAAACTATCAAGATTTACGATGAGAGAGAGAGAGAGAGAGAGAGAAAAAAAAAGTCTTTAATCTGGCATGCTTATCTATCCATAGTTGGAATCAACTGTGAAAATATTTTTTCATTTGTAAAGTCCATGCCAAAAAGAACATAATTGTGAGGGTTTTTGTTTTTTTTAACAATTCAATAAATCATTTTTCTCCCAGCTATTCAGGAAAAAATGCCCGATTAGTTAAAAAAATAATAGCATTTGCTTTAATGAAAGCAGAATGTTCGACAAAAATTGTTGCCATATCTGATTTGTGTATTTGCTATGAAGTAAAAAAGCTGAATGAACATCTATGAGCATTTGATAACTATAATTTTGGCCAGTTGTAAATAATTTTGTAGTGTTTAATATTATATTAGAAATCTGTATACTGAATGATTTGTAATAAGTTATAGGAAGTTTTGCAAATACTTTAAGTATTTTAGATTAAATAGTAATACTTGATTTAATTTTAGACAAATCTTTTCATTAATGATTATCTTTTATGAAAAACAAAGATAAACATCAAAATTAGTATGAGTATCTAACTCTAAAGTATTGGTTTTAATTTTGAAGAGAAAATTAAACTTCATAGATTAAACACAAAAAAATGGTCAAAATAACTACAAAAGCCCTAACTAATCAAATTACAATAAGATTTTTTTAAAATCCTAACTATTGAAAAAACAGTTAACCAATTCTATGAGGATTAAGAGTGATCAAACTGATGATGCACTATATATATATATATATATATATATATATATATATATATATATATATATATATATATATATATATATATATATATCTCAAGTATAGATAAACTTAAAAAAAAAAAAAAAAAAAAAAAAGCCACTACAACAGAACTCACCTATTAAAAAAAGCATGTACACAATCACGTGGATCTTTCTTCAGGTGTTTGGAGAGTTCCAAAATAAACTGCATCACAATTGTTTGGTAAGCAACATGTTCCATTAATGTTTCTTTCTAGAAATGACAAAAACTTTGTTTTTACATCTATTATAATGTGCAGTTTATTTTCCAATTTTAACTCTTGGAGAAAGAGAGGAAAAAAAAAAAAAAAAGATTCAAGACAAAATCAACTTTGTAGTCAGATATTGATTTAGTAATAGAAAATTGTAAGCAAAGTAAATTGTAAACTTCCCAGTTAATCTAGAAGTTTACATATTCTACATAAACTCTTACCTAGTCTACAACACAACACAGAAAAGAAATTACTTTATGCCTCATTCAAAGACCGGGGGGGGGTCCAAACATTTCCCAAAATGAAAGGGAAATAAAATCTAAATAGAATGCCAAAAGAAACAAGGGAAAAATAGAGATTACTATGAATTACTGTAAAATTAATAAATGATTTAAAGGATAAAATATTCAGTTTATCTTCCACTTCCTTTCATTAACAATCCATCTGAATTTCTTTAAGTAGAAATGGAGGACTAAATAAAATATATGTAGGAGAGTGAAAACACATCGCCACTGAAAAAAATGAAGTGCGGTCATTAGATCTACCCTATCACATTACCTGGGGAGTGGAGCAATATAGCAAGAAATATTAGAACTGATTCTGGTAGGGGAGACTGGTCTTAGAAGTCTGGCTTTCATGTGAAAAAGACTGCAGGTACCCTGGATGTTATCCTGGGTAGATGATGACACCACAAATACCATAGCAATAGAACAAGCTAGAGGAGTTATTGATGGTTTGGGCAGTGGATTAGCTGAGAAACTATTGGTACAATCACACTGTGAAATTATTTTGTAGCATACGAGCTACCTCAAAATCATTGAAGACCAGGTAATGGCAGCTCTACAATGTCAGTGGCATCTACACTGCAGTAATTGTACTAGAATGATTTTAGCAAGATTTCATTGTACTGCCTTGACTAACAAACTCTCCAACACCTCAATCCCATTGATTACTCATGGGTGGGTTGGTTGGGTTTTATGGCATATCAACCTTTGTAGGTTATTTAATGCCAAATCTATTTTTATACAAATAATCAGTTCTATTTCAAACAATTCAGTTTAGCATAAGTACACGATTTGTCAAAAACATTTCTATTTCAAAGTATTCAGTTTTGTCAGTTCTAATTCAAACAATTCAGTTTAGTATAAGTATAGTTTTTGTCAACAGTTAAATGTCAAAACTGTTCTATTTCAAGCTTTTCAGTTTAGCATAAGTACATAGTTTAGTCCTATTCGACGCATAGACAAGACCCTATCAGGTACTACTACTCTGGACCAGAGTGAACCTAGGAGCAATAGAAATAAAGAGGTACTCCACATTCCCCAAAGCTCCAGCATTACTGGAGCCTCACCATCAGACTTTAGTGTCATATCCAAGACACTTGTTGAGAGGGAAGGGAGTGTTTTACTCTTCTGCAGAGATGCAGTCAGTGTATTCTACAGCCCCAGCCAAATGGGCAAACTTACTCATGGGATATGTTAAACTAACAAATATGCTCTGCAGAACCTCTACCATGTAAATTGCAGTAATTAAAGAACTGGATACCAATCTCAGAGAAAATCTCTAGGTCTTGTAGAGTCCATCCCTGATTAATTATTATTTTGCAGGTATATGGAGGACCAATGCCTTATGAGAAAGGTGGTTCCGTGTGTCTGCAACAAAACATATATGTGCATCAACTTACGCCTTCCAATTCCAGATCAATACACCACATGACCAAGTAGTTTGCTGTCTCTTCACACACAAGATGACTATGTTCCCTAAGGAACTCTTTGCTATCTTCACTTTTCTTTAGCATCCCAAAATGTCGCAATTCTTTTCGGTACTCTTTGTTGAATTGCTCCTGTAAGAAAAAATTTTTTTTTTTTACAATTTAAATCCTTTTAAACAATGCTTTTATCTTGAAGAAAAAAAAAAAAAAAAAAGAAAAAAAAAAAAAGCTTTCTTACACAAATGTTTATATGGTTTAGCCAGACTTAAATCTGGTTTCATATGAGAGTCAAATGTCTAAACTATTTCATTTGTATGGACTCAGGTCACAAAGTATTGATGCTTTTATGCAAAAAGCAAAGTCCATACAGAATCTAAATGATAACACATTTTTATGAAAATCATTTACAGTTGTTGCAAAGAAATTTGAAGACAAGTAAAACGTTCTTAAAACAGGATTTTTTATTCACTTCAGATGTAAACTTTTCCATTGATCTGATCTTTCTACGTATAAAGTAAGTAAAGTTGGTGACCATAGTCGAGGGCAACCAGAAGGCTCCCTTATCAATAGCTACAACACTAAGGAGTAGAGGAGGACACCTTTCCCAGGATTGCTCCACTTTACCCTTGATACACATCTTATATTACTGAGAGTTAAGCAAGGAGGTATCAAGTACCATTTTAAAAGACACGACCTGGGATTGAACCCAAGTCTCCTGGCGAACACTAACCATTAGACTAATGAGCCAATATTCTATGTATAAAACAGTAAAAACGCCACATCAAAATAAATTTTTGTTAGTACAATAATATTGAAATGCTGATTTAGAGAATAAAGGAATTTCAATCCTATCTGCAAGTTGATATCATTGGGTCAGTGTTCTTACTTCAAGAGAGAGAACTAAGAAACAGTAATTTTAGAGTAATTTTTCTTATTTGCAACTGATTATAATAAATTTTATGAGTTGGATGTGAATGGCTAAACAAAGTTTAATTGGGGAAACATACCACAGAAGCTTAAACCTAACACTTCTTCTCTAGAGAGAGAGAGAGAGAGAGAGTGGGGGGAGTCAAGAAAATTATTTTTACTTTGAGTTTTATTTAATGGCATATCAACCTCTGAGAGTTAAATTTAATGCCAGAAGGGTTAGATTAGTTTTGTCTTGTGTATTTTTTAGGATTTGGAGTATGGTTTTTTTTTAATGTTTTATTATATTTGATTAGATTTTGATGAAGAGGTTGGTTTCTCAAGATTTCCTTTGGTTATTTTTTGAAGAGGTCCTCCTTTAAGTTGTTTTTCTCGTAGTATTTTGGGAGAGTTTGTCGAAATCTTTCACAGTGTGAGAGGTACTTAGCACATTGAACATGTGGGAGGGGAAGTTCCCTTTTTAGTGGGTGCGTGTTGGTAATGTGGATGTGCCCGATATGAAGTCTGGAGAGAATCACTTTTCAATTTCTTTTGTTGCTTGCTGGCCACTCACCTATGGTATCTTATACATGGAGCTTATTCTGTGTTTGATCACTTCAAGAATTTTGCCATGTCTTGAATATAAATATGTTAATGATCGGTTTTAAGTTGGTGTATGAATTTTTGTATTAGATATATTTGCAGGGAGCACTTTTTTGCAGCTTTGTCTGCCCTTTCAATTCCATGTATACCAATGTGGCTTGGCATCCAGGTGGGAATAATGCTATTATTTTTAGAAAGTGTTTTTTTTTATTTTTTTAAAATCAATTTTAATCATGAATAGGTTTGGGATCCGAGAAGATATGGTTTATTTGTGTTTGGAAAGTTTGGTCTTCTAGGAAACGTTTTGCATACTCAAAGATCTTGGCCTACAAAGCAGACTTCCTATCTTAATGTGTCAGGTTTTTTCTAGGTCAAAAACTGCAACCAGATGTTCTTTTTTGATGAATGCATCTCTGATTAAAGTTTTTATACAGACTACTTGGTCTATGGTACTTCTTTTTTGCTCTGAAGCCTGTTTGTAGATTTAAGAGGAGCTTGTTTGATTCAAGGAACCATGTCAGTCATAGATTGATCATCGCTTCAAGGGTTTTGCAATTACAACCAGTTAAAGTTATCAGTCTATAACTGGTAGGATTTGTGGGATCTTTTTGTTTTTTAAGGATAGGAATGGTTGTGACTTGCTTCCATAAGTTAGGTTAGTTTTTTTTTGTTTTTTTTAAAACAGTGTATCAACCCTTTTCAGGTCATTTAACACCAAATTAAATTCCGAACAATTAGGTTTAGTATAAGTAGAGTTTTAAAATCAGTTAAATGTCCAAACTGTTCTATTCCAAGCTATTCAGTTTTGTATAAGTACACAGTTTAGTTCTATTTGACCCACAGATAGGACCCTTTCAGGTACTACCACTCTAGGCCAGAGTGGACCTAAGAGCGATGGCAATGAAGGGGTACTCCGCATTCCCCAAAGCTCCCGCATTACTGGAACCTCACCATCAGATTGTTTAGTGTCATATCCTGGACACTCGTTGGAGGGGAGGCGGTCTTATCCCTCTGCAAAGAAGCAGCCAGTGTATTCTACAGCCCTAGTCAATAGGGCAACATAAGTGAGGAATGTTGCTTGAGATCCAGATATTGTTATATATATCTAGAAGATATTTCCAGGATATTGTAGGGAGCTCTTTGAGGGGGGGTGTAGTGGATTTCATCTAGACAGAGAGCTGAGTTGTTAAGACCTTGATATTGAGTTTTGGAGTTAGGGTGAAGAGTTGATTTTATAACTCAGTATTTTCAAGAGGTGAATTTTATTATGTTCTTTTCGGCTTTGATTTTGATCGAGTCAAACTGATTTGAGTATTTTTTGTTGATGACACTTGAGCAAAATTTTCTGTGATTAAGTTAGCTATGTGTTTTTTTACTTGTGGTATTTGTTTCCTTGACAGAGGTGATTTTTGGGGTTGTTGATGTTTTTATTATTTTCTTTATCAAGTCCTAAATTATTTTTGGATTGGTATTGGAGTTAGTTTTTTTTTTTTTTTTTTTTTTTTTTTAAGTGAAGGTTCTCCAGGAGGATCTTTCATATGCTTTGACAGTACATCGAGTTTTTGCTCTTTGCTACTAGTATTTGTTTATATTTTCTGATGAGGGTTTTGTTTCCTGAGGGTTACTTGATATTCTCATGTTTTTGCACTCCTCTGTGAACCATGGTTTGTGTTTTGGCGATATTGTGGTTTTGGAGATAATTTTATTGGCTATGATAATGAGGGTGTTGGTAAAATGTATTATGGGTTCTTTTTGATTTGTATTTGATTCTGGGATTAGTGTGGTGAGGCCTTGTAGGATTGCCAGTTTGCTTTCTTAAAATTCCATCATGGAGGTTTTGTTTGTGGTTGCAATTTTTTTTTTATTGGAGTTTCCCCATTATTGGGTTATAGTCTATGAAGATTGATGGTTCAACTAAAGGTTAGGATGATGGCAGAGTATGTACCTGTGGATGGGTTAAGGTGTGTCTGAAACTTGATTGTGGAGTCAAATTGTTGCTATTGATTTTTTTTCAAGGGTCTGGCCTCTTGTTTGTTGGTTTTACTTCCATGTATTATGTTGTGGCTATTAAAATATATCAAGATTTAGGGAGTTTTATCAAATTAATACTTTTTCATTTATGGGGTTAGGAAGTGGGATATAAACTGAGCAGATGGAGACAGTTTTATCTAAGGTTGCTGAAACGGTATTGCTTGCAAGTAGGTTTTGATGTTAATTTTATTTTGAGGATATTTTTCCTAATTAGTATTGATACTCCACCTGAAGTTCTTTATCCAGTATCATGTATGTAGTCATATTGTTCAAAAGTTTTTGTATTAGATTTGTCTGCTTATTTTGTAGTTTTTTGGAGACATGGTGGCAGGATTGAGTTCAGCTATTAACGGAAGCAGCTCATTCTAATTTTCCTTGTAGCCACAGCAGTTCTATTTTATCATATAACGAGTCATACTTTTTCATTTCTGTTGGGTGTTTGATGTTGATTTAATTTTGATTTTAACGTTTGGTTTTAATTTTCTATTTATTTATTTGGCTTGATTTAGCAATTTCCATGGTTTCTAGGCTCTTTGGGTATTTAGGATTTGCTTTGAAAGGCTTTCTTGACTGTTTTACTAGTTATAATTGGTTTTCAGTTTCTATTAATGAAATTCTTGATTCATGTTTGTTAGATTCCTTCTTCCAAGATCTTTTTTGGTGTTAGCAGTGGGCTTTCATTGTTATTGAGTTCTTTAGTGGAGGATTGTTGGGTTTGGTAGTGAGAGTATGGATGCTTAAGGTTTGTTTTTTTGGGTTGAGTTTTGGTTTATTGAAGGGGGGGGGGGGGCTTCAGCTTCATTGGTTTGGGGTTGTAGGTTTTTCTTTGGACCTGGTTTAGCATAGGACTTGGTTGTTATTAGATTTATCATCTCTTAGTGGATCATTACTGGGTTTTGAACTGCTCATGGATTTGGCTACATTTGTATAAGTTGTTGTAACTAGAGAATTTTCAACAAACTTCCTTGCCTCTGTATGATATTTTTTTGTATTTCTGACTTCTAATATATTTTTCCCCAGATTTCACATTCTTTTGAGTCTGCTGCAAGATTTTGTTTGCAGCTTACACACTTTTGTGTTTGTTTACAGTCTATATTGTTTCCGATTTCTCCAGTTTTTACATACTGAAGGTCCGGTACATTTTTCTGTGATGCCCAAATTTTTGGCAATTATGGCATCTGTGGATTTGGTATATATATTTCAACTTTGGTTATTGTGTACACTATTTTTGTTTCAGTAGCAGGTTTTGTGGGGTGTTAAAACTAAGAATGTTAGCGTTTGTTAGGATTGTTTGGTTATTTTTCTTTATGGATATTTATTGGGCATTAGTGACATCTTGTTTGCAGAGGTTAGTTTTTATTTCATCTAGAGTGCAGAGGGAGAGATCTGAACTTCTCACTACACTCTTTAAGAAGTTCAGGGAGTGGTGAAAGTAAGCTTTTATTTTGAGATTATAAAAGTATTTTTGTTCAAGTAGGAAAAGTTTTCTTTGGTACTTGAACTAGAAAGGTATTGTTTAGTTTTTTGACAGAGTTAAGTTTTATTAGAGCTAAGAGATTTTTTTCAATAATAAAGGGAGACAACTCAGTGATAGGTGTATCCGCCGTCGACTCCAGAACTATAAATTTGGGGAAAAGTCTGATCAGAGTCAGATTCTGCATGTGAATGCTTTAAGGTCCAAGATGTTTTGCTCAGATTTTATTTTTTATCCATGGGGATTTTAGATGAATTCACTGACCGTGCTCCCCACCCACCATGGAGCCCTATAAAATGAAATGTCAAGAGGGAAACACATTCACCTTGCAAATCAGGGTTACATGTTCAGTATACTCACAGAGGAAAGGAATCAATAATTTGAGATTGCTAGGTTTTCATTCCCAAGATGACTACTCACCTAGTTAGTAATAGAGGGGGAAACATAGGTCTTTTTCAGCATGACTGACCCTTTCGTCACCGCTTTCCGATTCAGAAAAAATTCTTTTGCAGGCCTCCAAAAGAGGGCTGGACGTAACCAGACATTTGATTGGATATGGCTTCTCGGACTGCCTGTCAAGCCTAGTAAGAGCCACATTTGAGAGTTGCTAGTCGTGTGGCCACTTAGGCAATCGGGTCACAGATTGCTCAGCCACCAGGATCCCAGCCTAAATCACGGATTGTCACCCACAGCCAACAAGTGTCCTCATTTGGGGAGGGAGAGGGGGTTCCTTACCTCTCTACAGAGGTGCAGTCAGCATGTTCAATAGCCTCAGCCAACAGGGTGGATTAATCATTTGTTTGCACACAGTGAAGTGGTTGCAAGTACTGCTATTTGATACCAGCAATTCAATCTGACATCAGTCATTTATTTACACAGTTAAGTGATCAAAAAGTTCTATTTCAAACAATTCAATTTAGCATAAGTCATTTATTTGCACAGAGTTTAGATGTCAAACAGTTCTATTTGACCCATAGATAGGTCCCTGTCAGGTGCTACCACCCCGGGCCTAGAGGACCTAGGAGCAATGGCAATGAAGGGGTACTCTGCATTCCCCAAACTCCAGTATTGCTGGAGCCTCACCATCAGATTGTTTAGTGTAATATCCGGGACACTTTTTTTTGGGGTGGGGTGGGGATCACTCTACTGCAGAAATACAGTATTCTACAGCCAATTGGGCTATTTAGCATTTTTCCAATTTTACATGTAAGGATGAGGAAAACATTTACTGGTTATTTAAAACTTATTGGACCCAAACCACACAAGAGACAGTAACCACTGTAGACTTTAGCTTATAGCTATGCCAGAAAGTTAGACACCTTAAAATTTAGTTGTCAGTCACCAAACATCAGACCAGGACTGAATTAGAATTAAAAATCCAAGTCATAAAAACTACTCAAAATATCAGCATTCATTGTCTATATAATAAATCAATTCATTTATCAGATTTTGATAATACCTTAAAACGATCTGGAATTCATCAAAGGACTTAATCCTTAATTCAATCATTTGATGAATTCCAGTATTAAAATATTTATAAAATATGACAAATGATTTGATTATATAATAATAGTAAAATACAACTAATTTGTAGAAAGGAAAATTAGGGTTTTTTTTTGCAAAGGGGGTGAGTTTGGTTTGGTTTTTATGGTATATCAACCATTGTAGGTTATTTAAACAACTCAATTTAGCATAAGCATACAGTTTATTTCTATTTGACCTATAGATAGGACCCTATCAGGTGCTACCACTTTGGGCCGGAGTGAACCAAGGAGTGATGGCAATAAAGCGGTACTCTGCATTCCCCAAAGCTCCAGCATTACTGGAGCCTCACCATCAGATTGTTTAGTGTCATACCTGGGATACCCGTTGGGAGATAAATGAATTGGTTTTTATATAAACAATGAATACTGATATTTTGAGTAGTTTTTATGACTTGGATTTTTAGTTCTAATTCAGTCCTCGTTACCCCTCTACAGAGATGCAGTTAGTGTATTCTACAGCCCCAGCAGACTGGTAAACAAGGAGGTGAGTGAAAACTACAAAATAATGCAAAGTGTCAACATAAAAATATCAAACTCCACCCTTCAATAGCCCAACATTTATCTTTTATACATTATCCAACTTTTAATACTATCTTTGTATCACTGCTCCACTCCAATTTCATGTTAGAGGATTCATAACCAAGTATTATAATTATTATCATCCAAGGTCAAAATTGGATTTTGCAATAAATGTCTATGAGATCAATAAGAATCACATTTTTATAAATAGAGAGAGGGAAATAATGGGAAAAAAATAATGGGAAAAAAAAAAAAAAAGGTAATGAGAATTTTGTTCTAAAGGCTTCAGAGCAAAAATTAAGTTACATATAATCAAGTGAAGAAAAATAAAATAAGAAAGGAAAACAAAAAGATGGCAGCATTCTTACCTGTCGGATCCCTTTGTCCTCCTCTGATAATTCTTCGTGTTTATTTGGTTTAGCTGTATTAATTAACTAAACAAAGAATGAAAGAAACTTTTATGTAATCAGATCATAGAACAATAATTTAACAATTAAAATAAAACTAAACAAAAAAAGTTTGTGATACATACAGTTTTAGATACTTTTTCTTTGCACAATGTATCCACATTCCAGGGTCGAAGCTACAATAAAGAAATTTAGAGAAAATATACAAAAACATCCAAGGATATCACAAATGTAGAAATTATAATTAAGACATCATTTTCCAATAGTGTGTACACAGAAAGTTGAAATGGTAACACTTAATGGTTATTAAAAAAAGTTCACTTACACACAAGACTCAAGTTTACTAAATTATTTTTCTAATCATTAAATTATAGTATGAATGGGATTTTTTTTTTTAAACACTTATATTTGATGTGTTGACAAACTAATAACATCTTACAAAATTTTTTTTTTTAAAGAATAAGCGTTAACAGACTAATACATCTAAAATTATCAAAGAATAACTAGTTTGAATACAATTTCACAAGTGATTAGTCCATAAGTTAATTTATAAGAACTTCAGTAAAAAGAAACAGAAAATAAAATTATCTACCCTATGCAAAAATCATCAGCTGGATGATTAAAAACCTTTTCAAAGAATTTTGATAGATTTAACATTAGCTGTCTTATTAATTTCAAATCCACCATGAAGTATTGAGATATGATGAAAAGTTAAAGTGAAGAAAAAAAGGTGAGGGGGGTAAATGAGTAGTCCAAAGGACAGCATTCACTTATTCAAGTTAGAAAGATTGAGGTTCTGTTTTTATTTTTTTAAAAAGTTCTAACAACTCATTTCAAACTTCCAATGAATAAATGTAACTGGAAATTACTTGATTAAAGTGTGCTTTCAGTCATTTTTATTCTAGTAGTGAAAGAATGTGCATCATAATTTAACCTATGATCTCACACTTCTAAAATAGAGGAACTGAAAGTGCATATTTGACATGCAATGTTATGGGAGTTTAAGAATAGCAAAAACACTACAGAAACAGTTATGACAATTTTTAGGATTTATGACCAAAGTGTCATTACTGTTGCCATATTTAGAAATGGTTTTTGAAGTTTCGTTCCGACAATAAGTCATTGAGAGATGAACCCAGACCAGGAAACTCAGGCCTTGATCAAGATGCTTTATGAGAATTGGTTGAATGCAAATCCACTCAAAAATTTGTTTAATTTGACTCAACCCAATCAACTCAAAAGTACCCGAGAATTAGTACTTGACCACAACTCATTCCAATCCACTACTTGAAAAGGGGCATTTGCATTCTTCATATGCTTAGTGAGAATAAAAAAAGATTGCATATCCATTGCCCATTTCTAGAGAGAGAGAGAGAGAAAAAGAAAGAAATCTTATGATAATATTCAGTGCAATAGGCAGTGGATTGACAAAGATGAATCTTCAAGTCTATTCCAAAAGCAGAGCTTCATGGAAAAGTTATGTTGTAATTATGGCAGGATCACTGCAGTGTTATTAATTCTGAGTTTTTAAACTGCAATCAAACATTCAATACAGACTTATACTCTCAACAACTGCAACATGGGCATGAAAATCTAAGAAAACGCCATACACCTGCCAATAAAAGAAATGTGCTTTTCTATGACAACACAAGACCACATTCAGCAAGAATTATGCAGGAGAAAAAAAAAATGAATTTAGGCTGGTCTGTTCTACCCTATTCACCATACTTTGCACCAAGAGATTTTCATCTTTTTCATTCCCTACAAAATGTTCTGAATGACAAGATTTTCTCAAGATCAGGTGAAAATAATTGTGAAAAATTATTTTGGTTGTGATTTTTTTGACTGTTGTCCTTATCTTTATTGTTAGTTGAAACATTTCAGCTGCTGTACCTTCTGGCCTTCCTCAGGTGTCCCTTGTTTATTTGGGCATAGAAATATTTCAACCTGGGAAATAATTTTTAAAGTTTGACTTTGAGGAAGGCCAGAGGATACAGTGGCTGAAACATTCAGCAAACAAAGATAAGGACAATAGTTTGAAAAATCACAACCAAAATAATACACATCAAGCCTCATCTCAAACATTGACAGATAATTTGTGAAAAACTGAGCTTGAAACCAGTAGAATTTTACTTGAGAGGAATTAACAAGCTATGTGCTAAATGGCAAATGTACAATGGATTAAAATTAATTCAGTGTTAAATTATTCATGAATAGATAATATACTAAAAACAGAAATTATTCATGACTTAACACAATAAAGAAAAAATATAATTTGTCAGCTAAAACTATTACATAATTGTCAAGAATTACCTCTCCTTTCTGTAACCACTGACCCCCCCAACAGAGGATTAGAGTATACTAGACAAGCAGTGAACCTGCTAGGTTCTAACTGAAACAGAAGTTCATATGAATGTTACTATCTAGGAATGAGTGAAGGATATTAATTAGTATTTCATATCACAAATTTGGATGATAAAACAAAGTTTAATGCAAATGCGAAACCCACAAAATTGACATACTCTAACAATCTTTGTATATGTTTTTGCTGGGTTACACATGAGGTGCCTTCAATAAGTTTCCAGACTATTTTGTAGAGGCATTTAAAATTGTCATAGACTCTTGAAAATTCACTATGTTATTGCTATACATCTTATAAGATGACTGACCAATTTTTATGATTCTAGGTTCAAATGAACAGCTACAGCAAGAATTGGAATACACCCTACAAAAGCCTGATTGTCACAGCTGGTGAATTTCAAAAATGCAATCTGGACATGAGGACACTTTAGAAGAACGATATGCAATAAAATTCTGTTTTAAACTTGGAAAAAATGCCACAGAAACGTATGGAATGCTTCAGACTGCTTTTGGAGCATCTTGCATGAATTGAGCATCAGTTTTTGAGTGGCATAAGAGATTCAAGGAAGGAAGGGAGTCTGTGAGGGATGATGAGAGGTGTGGGAGGAGTAAGAAAGTCAGAACACCAGAGTTGATAGGCCAGATAAAGAATTTCATGGATAAGGACCGTCGTGTGTCTATAGAGACAATAAGTGTACAGTTTGATGTCTGTGTGGGAACTGTACACACAATTATTTGCGAGGAACTGAAGATGCAGAAGATTTGCGCAAAGTTTGTCCCAAGGGCGCTCAGAGAAGATCAAAAAGAAAGACGCTGTCATGACAGCAGGGAGAGGGTTGAGCTGATCAATTCAGATCCCGCAGTTCTTGATGCTCTGGTGACCTGTGATGAAAGCTGGATCCACCACTATGACCCAGAGACCAAGAGACTTGGTTCCCAGTGGAAGCATGCTTGCTCTCCCAGATCCAAGAAGGTCAGACAAAGCAAATCCACCCATAAACTTTTGATGATCCTTTTTTTTTGACAGCACTGGCATGATCTACATGCACTGGGTTCCCACTGGACAGACACTCAACATGAAATACTATGTTGAGGTTTTAAGGGAGTTCAGGAAGAGATTCCGTCGGAAGAGGCTAGCACTCTTCAAATCGAGTCAGTGGCATTTCCACCAGGACAATGCACCAGTCCACAACTCCATCCTTGTCGCAGTCTATTTGACCAAGATGGGCATCAAGACAGTTCCTCACCCTCCCTATAGTCCAGACCTTGCTCTTTGTGACTTTTGGTTATTCCCTAAGCTCAAGGAAAAACTTAGAGGCTGTTGTTATGAGACAATTAAGGAGATGAAAGAGGCTGTGACAAAGGTCATTGACACACTCACACAAGAGGACTTCTATGGGGTCTTCCAGAAGTTGTTGGAATGGTACAACAAGTGCATTGCAGCCAGAGGAGATTACTTCGAAGGGGACTAGAGTTTCATGTGTGTACTATCAATAAAAGTGCCCATACGAAAAAAGTCTGGAAGCTAGGACAATAGCATAAAAAATCTTTTTTAAATTATGGTGATTGGTAGATACTGTCAGTTAAAACCTGTCCCTCCCCACTCAAACAAGTGAAGAATAGAATTTTGCGAAAGTGTTAAAAACACAAACCTAAATAGCAGAGATTTCAAGAGAAGAAACACTGCTCTTCTCCTGCATAGCCAATATATTTTGTTCTTGTCATAGAAGAGAACACCTATACTTTCAAAGAAACCTTAAAACAACAAATTCATAAAAGTGTCATTCCTCGAGGAAACAAAACCGTGAATCTAAATTCATTACCAGCCTTCAATTCATGGTACAAAACTCCCTACTCTAGTTTCTAGCATTGGACAGTTTGGAATCCTTCACATCTATCTATAAAGTTACAATTACAAAAACAACTATAACAAGTGATGCAAATTCAGTCAACCCAGGTTTGGTGCAGGGTAGACTTTTACATATAGCAGCAAGTGTAAGGAAATGCCATTACTTTTGTAGTAGAGAAATGGGTGCTGAAACATTTCTAGCTAAAGAGGAATCACTTTTTCTTTGATTTAAAGAAATTTGAGAAATCATATACCAAGTGTACTGAATTCAGCATAAACAAATCCAGAAAAACTAATCACTGTCTTAGTTACCACAATAGATGTAGAGCCATTAAATCTACTGCAAGAAGTAAACAAGATTAAAACCCTTGAGGATAAAAGGGTGGATTTTACCAAGATATATGGGCTACATAAAAAAGTTCAATCAAGATAAAAGAAAATATAATTCAGGGGGAGATTAATCTATTATTCAACCCTAGCAATATCTACACAAAAACATATTTGTAATTGACATGCATGTTGACAGGTTTGGTTAATTTGTTGTGCTCCAAAATATTCTATTATCAGCTTTATATTTGGGTTGGACTTTAGAGGGTAGAAATCAGTTTCCAAAAAGAAACTCATTCATGGAAACCAAAATTTGAAAATTGATTCTCCATTCAGATATTCTCTTCCGAATTTATCAATCAATTGTAACCTTCCAAAAAACCATTTCTATTTGTTATATATATAAAATACTTGTTTTTGTATAGAATATCCATAGCAAGTTGTATTAAGTTTCCTAACATTTACACAAAATATGAAATATATACCACTTACCCCTCTTCTCATTTCCCCCTCCTGCTGTTTGAGGCAGCACTAATTATTTCAATTAAGTAATTAATTGAGACCTCACACTGTACAATCAACAAACACCAAGAGAGAAAAAAATTTTTCGGAGCCCATACAACCAGGTTTGATTAAAATTCTTGTATGATATAATTCTTCAGGTAAGTAGCAAGTTTCTTTAGTAAGAACAATTACTTCATTTGAACCTACTTTAAAAACAACTGAATTAGTATATCACTTTTTCACCACTTAAACTAAAAACTCCAAAATTCATTACAGCAGTATCATTTAAAAGTAGCATCACCACTTCACCTTCACAAAAAAGAAAAGGATTATTTGTGTACGGATCGACAGTTTTGCTGAGAATCAGAGCATAGTATCTGTATAAGATAGAAAAAAAAAAAAAAATCTAGGTAAATTTTTTTTAATTTTTTATTGAAGGTACCACAACCATTTTCATAAGAGAAGACCATACACACAAGTATTTGGCAAAGAAATAGAAGAAATTCCTATCTCCACATTGGTAAAAAGATCTTTTTCTATCAAAACAACGAAGTCTTGGTATCATATCACCAATATCAATGTGAACACACACACACACACACACATTTTGCAAATTAAATTACAGATTAACAAAGGCAAATATTTTCTTTTTCTGACAGGATTATTAACAATGCAACAGTGAGGTTAATCAAGCATGTAATAGTTATTTCCCTTTGACACCAACTTCCTCAAACCGAAAAGTGAATGTGAGATAAAGGACTAAACAAGACAAAATTTTAATCATTGTCCTCAAGAAATTAGGTGGACAATTCAGAAAGCACAGTGAGCTACATGTAACCATCAAACTGTAGCTGGCCAAGGACTGGTTTAGGACAACTAAAATTTAATCATTTCCTAAAATTAAGCAAAAGTGAAATTTAATCACTTTTTCAACTATCAAAATCCAATAAATCAAATTTCCATAGATTTTCAAAAATAATTAACTGAAAATTTTCAACTGAATCTTTTAACACAACCTTTTCAACTAACAATATCTAGTTCTAGATACTGTACACCAAACCAGACATTTAATCAGCTCACCTTTCTAATGTTATATAACTTCAGAAATCAAATTAATATACTATTTGTTCTCTCACCACAACTATGCACACACCTCATCACTTATGTCATCTTTCACTGAAGATACATAAGAGAAAAGTAATAATATTTTCATTTGCATGGCGGAAATACACTAGAAAAATAGGTTAACAGTCGTTAGCTTACCTTTTCTTCTTTTTTTAACATTTCTTCTTTTTCACGAAATTCTTTTTCTTGACCATCTAGCTCATGTTTCTTCAACTGCAGCTCTTTCATTTCTTCTGTTGGCACCTGAATGCAAAGAAACAAAATTAAGTAACAAATTTAAGCAGAAATCTTATATAACAAACATAGAGAGCTGACAACTTGAAAGATTCAACTATCAGGAAAAACATGCCTTCATTTCTAAGAATCATTTTTATGAATATAAAAAAAACAAACATTTGATCAACACAAACGAATAGACATTAATAAATTCTTATAAACTTACTGAAAATAAAAATTTATCAAGTCACACTGAAAGCATGGATTTCCCCGACTCTCTCCATCCGCCCCTATCATTAATCACTCCTGGCAGGTCAACCTAACTACAGTGAGTGTCCATAAAGAGCTGATGTAAATGAGTTCTCACTGGTCAGTCAACACTAGCATGCCTATGTGTAGGGGCCCATAGAAGAACATTACTTATGAGTTTGTTCTTACTTCTCCAGCATGTCCTGTTCACATTACTTGGATGGTTTTTGAGATGAGAAGTAAGTGGCCATACAGCCGTTTTGTGTGGTGATGCTTCAAGGATTTGTTCAAAATAGCAAGTAGCATTCTTTTGTAGTTCCGATCTAGTTTTTTCTCCATACATTTTGTTACTATCCATGTGGTGCATCAATACAGTTGTATTGACAAAGTTACAGTGTAGAAAAAAAAATCTTATTTTATCAGCAAGATCAAACCTCCATATGATAGATAACATGCCTTGCAAAGAAATAGGTTAACATCATTTTCAGTAGGTAGATGAGATATTGCTGCCAAGGTACGTGAACTTGTCTACTAATTTTAGAGATCTGCCACTCAGAACAGAGATGGATCCTTCTTTTTAAAACAAGTACTGTTTTTCAAGTGAAGGGGTTTAGCTCAGGCAGGTGTATTCGCAAGAAGCACTAGGTCATCTGCATAGTCTGTGTGCTATAGTTTTGGCAGGATATTTTCAGCTACTTACCCACCTTCTTTTAGCATAAAGCCATTTCCTTTTATTGACATTTGAGTATGCATTCTCAGCAGATTACAAACAAATATGGTGCTAATCTATCTCCTCGCAAAACTCCAGCAACAATGTCAAAGTCTGTTTCCATCAGGTGAGCGAACCTTTGCTTTCATGTTTCTATAAAGAACCAAGAGTTTCTTTGGGGAGACCATATATGAAAAAATATATTTTTTTTTATCTAATGATATTGTACTTTATTCCCAGACAGTATGTTTTTCATGTGTAACATGATCAGTGTCACTGGCAACGGTTAACGTAATGACTCTTTGACACTCCACCAATTTCAGCCGTGATTCTGTAGGTTCTAGTGTTACAGGTTAGACCTAATTCTCTGGGGATCCTCTCAACAGACCATGTTGTCATTGATCCTGTTGAGCAGTTATCAGGTCCAAAGATTATCTGCTGGTCCACCTGTAGGCTTGTCAGGTTGGAATTGTGTTAGTATCAGAAAAAAAAAAAAAAATGACTTAACTGATCCGATTTTATGAAAAAGTTCTTTTTATATAGATCATAATACCAAAAATACATGAAATAAACAGTTCATAAAGAAAAAGTAACAAAATTGAAATGTCTCTGCTATACAAACATTACCTCGAGTGTTGGTTATTGGAGAGAAGTGGTTTTCATCTTAACCTTTTTCAGTTTAGCAGCTTGTTTAGTGATTTTTACTTATCGGGTTTGCCAACGACACATGCACATGCAGAACACTGATTCAATCTTCGATGGGTTTTCTTGATGGATGACGTCACATCTGCCCAGAGATGAATTCCTCACGCCGGGGCTCGGCTGTCTCTGGCACGTCAACAATCACGTTACGGACCAGAAGTAATCACCCTGGCTGTCACAGAATAAAACCTTCACATTGGCTTGAAGCGAGGCTTATTTATTGAGAATATCTTTGCCTCCCGCTAATCATGTGATGCCATGCATAATTAACTCATCCATCCTCTAGTGCATGTGCCACCTTCTGACATTGCCCAAAGTACAATTTCATGTTGTGATTTTCTTGCGTCCTACTTTCTGATATAAATATTTCGTATAAATATCTATTATTGAGAATAGTGTTTATTTTTAGAAGTTACATTTTTTTCCCCTGTAAATCAATACAGATCATATTTCCAACTTTACAAGTAAAACTCTTTATAACACACATTATCAACAAACAAGAAAGGATTAAACTTTTTCAGATAGTTTTGCATGACATTCTTATTTTTTAATATACCAAAGTCCCCATGATCTATCCTCTTGGGTTTTTTCAAAGACACCTTTTTCACTTGTTTTCTAATTTACAGCACATCTACCTTTATCAATACTATTATTATTACCATCCCTATTTCGGAGAAAATTGCCCTGCCACATGTTTCATTTTAAAATGAAATCTCCAAATATTGTTGAAGATTAATGTTTGAGATTAATTCTCTTTTTACTGTCATAATCAACAAAACAGTTATTTAATTCCCATTACATTTGTAGAATCAGTTGATAAAAAATTGTATTAACATTACAATTTTTCCTTTTTTCAATACTTTAAAACTGAAAATTGCTTATCTTTAAGATATTGCTTGAGAACTTTTAGCAAACATCTTTATATTTTGGAATGAGTTAAATGAAATTTCTTGGATTGGATTTTTAAATTTATTTTTTCTTCATCCTGAAAACCTCCAACTGTATCGTCCACTAATCTTCATTTTATCAATAACAGAATTTATCTGATCTGCCTTATAACTTTTAAAAGTTAAATCTTATCTTTTTCTGAACAGATACTGTTGCTCTCTTTATAGAAAAATTAAAATAAAAATTTTTTTAAAATTATATTTTGCTTAAAATTGGCAATGATAATTTTTTTCAATTGGGCAATACACAAAGTTAAATTAAAGTTTTATTTCAGATAATTCAGTTTAGCATAAGTACATAGTTTAAATGTCAAAACAGTTCTATTTCAAGGAATTCAGTTTAGTAAAAATATGCATTTAGAATGCAAAAACATTTAACTCTCAAAACCACGGTTTAGTTCTATTTTTAATTTTAATATTAGTAATATTTTTACCATATTTTGCTTGAAAATAAAAAAATTACCACACATATGCTAGTAGTATTTATGCCATCTTCCCAGTGTGTAAGTATTTATTAGTCAATAGATTTAAAATTCACTAATCTGAAATTATCTAAGTTTTCAGAGAAATCGATACACAACTTCAGGTTCTGACTATCCATTGAATCATCAAAGGAGTACATGCAAAAAATCTCAAGGCAATATTATTGTTTGTAGACTTCTCCAAAGCTTTAGATAAAAATTATAAAAATGGTCAAGTCAATAGAATGGAAAAGATTTCCTTTAAATCAAAAGGAAATTTTTACACTTACATTATCTGCATCTTTTAGTCTCTGTTCAATACGTTGCTTCTCGAGTTCATGTCTACACGGAAAAATAAGCAGAAACAAAAAGGAGTTACAAAAACATGGAAAATTTAAGCAATTCTACAACCCCAGCCCACCCTCACATTAAATGTCTATGATCTTCATTAACAGTTGTCACAACCAAAACAATTTCCAAGTATTTTGCAGCAAAAACATGTAAATAAATCTAGTATTTCTCACATTTAGTTGGTTGTTTTGTTTTACAGCATATAAACCCTTTTCAGGTCATTTAATGCTGAGTTTAGTATAAGTATAGTTTTAGTTTACAATCAGTTTAATTTCAAAACAGTTCTATTTCAAACAATTCAGTTTAGCATAATAAGTACAAAGTTTAAATGTCAAAACAGTCCTATTTTAGTCTAACAGTTCTAATTCAAACAATTCAGTTCAGTATAATTTTTGTTTACACAGTTAATATCAAAACAGTTCTCTTTCAAACAATCCAGTTTAGCATAAATATGCATTTTACTTCTATTTGACCCATAGATAGGACCCTATCAGATGCTACCACTCCAGGTCAGAGTGGACCTGGGACCGATGGAAATGAAAGGGTGCTCCGCATTCCCCAAAGCTCCAGCATTACTGGAACCTCACCATCAGATTGTTTAGTGTCATATCTGGACACTCGTTGTGGGGGAAGGGGTCTTACCTCTCGGCAGAGGTGCAGTCAGTGTATTCTACAGCCCCAGCTGACTAGGCAATTCTCACATTTAGTTAAACAGGGAATGACAATATGACAGTGGGGTGGGGAATAAATATTTATTGGAAATAATTTTTTTAAAAATTCACTAAAATCTGAAATTCTAAGTTTCCTGTATTTCCAATTTTGACAATTACTCCATCTTTCAAAATTTAGACAAAATATGAGATGTTAAAAAAGTATAAACATTTATTAATCCCACATGTTTATTGATACAAAAATAATATTGTGCATGTTACCAGCAATACTATGCATTAAGACTAATACCCTTGTCTCATTGGTACCTAAGTACCTTTCTCAAAGAATGTGGTGTCAAGAAACTAAAGCTTCTCTTTTGTCTCTACAACATCGTGTGAAATGGTTTCTAGGATAAATGTCATTTGACAAATGATATCCAAAAAAGCCAAGTTAAGACTATATGAAGGATGTGGTAAAATATCCTAAACATCAATTCATGTGGCAGAACTCTTTTCTTCATCTAATTGCTTTAAGATCCAACAAGTTGACGCTTTCCAATATTCCAGCTTTTCATGGGCCATAGGACTTTAGAAGATCAAGTTCCAAAGCCATGTCAAAGTTTACACCATCTATTATCTTGAATCAAAGCTTTAATGTACATAATGTGGTCTTCTATTGTTGATAAACAGACGTCTTACATAAAGCTTATCCTGCAGTTTCACACCCCTTTCAGACCAGACCAATACTTGCTTCCTGCTCATGACATGTTTACCATACATAAATTCATGAATTTTTGCCCTTGGCATCCAAAGATCTTATTACACTTTACATCTGTGTTTTTTTCACCATTTTATAGCAACCTGCCATCTTTGTTGTGACATCACATGCTTGCACTCAATATTATGGCTGTTATAAGTATAGCATACCTGCTGTTGCTTTGTATTTCTTTTTTTGTTCTTTAATGACATCAACCTTTTGGGTTATTTAATGTCTAAGCCATTCTCATAGATTGACAGCTGTAATACTATCTAACTCATAGTATGAAGAATAAAGGAGTTCATGCCTTTACCAAGAGTATTAGACTGAATGTGAACTTGATAGCTCGACTGGAGTTTAAACTTGTTTACTATGATGTTGCAGTTCAGTATGTTAGCCAGTATGCCACAGAGACTCTACTCCACTTTCCATTTACAGTTGTCATGTTAAAATTTTAGTCAATTTATGCTAGTCTGTACTTAACTTTTAGACATTACTTATATAGAAACTATTATAAATTCAACAGCAAGTTTCCTGGTTATTTCCTCACATTTCAAATGCATAGTTAAAATATATAGCTATTGTATGAGATGATTTTAGCCATAAAATTCTATCTTTATAAAACTACAATGCTAGTACTTCAAAAAAAAAAAAGGGGGGGGGGAATTGTTTATTTAAAAAATGCAAGTACTTTATTTTTTAAGGGATAAAAAGTGCATTAAAAAATATATAGTATCCAAAATTGAACTACAGAAATATGAGAGGAAATCATACATCATTAATGATTGTGAACAGTAGCAAGTTGCTCTGCATCTCACCCACACTATCTTATATTTTTAAGGAGAGATATGGAAAAAAGTTTAAATATTAATCGCTCTTAAACTATAGACAAATCTTTGAAAAGAATTATACAGAGATAATTATTGTTTACACTGTTTTCAAACAAAATTAAATTCATAAATATACAATATGAAAAAGTTACAAAGGTTTTCAAAGTGATTGAAAGAGGAGAACCACCTTTAAGTATTTCTATAAACATTAGGGGGAAAAAATGTTACAAAAACCTTTTGCTGAAATGAATGACAAGAGAAGACTTCACTTTCCTATCACCACAATATAGCCAATTTATCACTTTCTATTATATATTTTACAGAAGATGGGCTGCATTTATTGATTCCATCTATTTGAAAGCTTTCAGTGAGAACTCATTTTACCATTTCTAGCAAGTAACATCCATTCTAAGTTTTTAACACATCAGATGCATGTTACATTCCAAAAAAAATTTTTTCTAAGAAAATTTGCATTGTGGATCAATCTACTCAAAAATGTTTTCTTCCTCGCCACAACTTCAAGTCTTGAGTTTATAAGTGTCTTACCTTGATTTCTGCTTTCTTTTCTCTTTGTAAAACTTTTGTAGAAGAATGTACCAATAGTGATCCATGTGATTTGAACATGGATCTCCAGTCAACAAACACAACTGTTGAAATGGACTGTGCTACTGAGGTCACCTGACTAGAAGTAATGGATATATAAAGTAGTGGACAGAGGTCTGATGAGACACAAAAGTAGTGTAAATGCAAAGTAGGTGAAATGTAATATTGCGATTCAGTATAGTTTAGCATTCCATACTCAGTATTTGGCATTGTAAGAGATTTTAAGCAACTGACAAAATTGTTCGCATTGGAATGACAAAAAGAAAGACTTATTAAGGAAACTGTCCACAGCCGAATATAAAAAAAAAATGTATATTTTGCCAAAACAACCACGCAAAATAAATTTTGAAGAAACTATTGGAATACTGACAAAAATGTTTGGTGATGGAATTGCCTAAATCTAGTAAAATGTGACGATTGTCACCTACACAGGAAACAATGAAAAATGTAAGTGGATGGTGAATTTAACCACCGCTAGGATCGAGGAGAGAGACATGTCACAAATACACAGCATCTGACCATCTAAGGAAAAATGTTTTTCAACTCCCAACGAAAAAGTAAAATATCATAATAGCAACATTTCTTTTTTTGTGGGGTAGGGATCAATCAATCGAAAAAGCAGTAGTACTTGTGCTAAAAAACAACAAATTTATTCGATCTTTGGGAGTTGCCAATCAATTTGTTCTGTAACCAAGTAAATACCGTTACCACAAGTAATATTACAGCAACAGAAAAATTAAAAAGAAAGTTTCTAGAAGTTTTTTTCAGAAGGTCTTCGGACATGTACAAAAGCAAAGGTGAAATTTAAAGTTAAAGAAAATGCAAACCTAGTATTCAAATCAAAAAGTAGTGTACCTTTTGCAGCCTTAGACCCAATCAATAAAGAATTCAAAAGACTAGAAGATTTAGGATTCATTTAAAAAAATAGACTACTCTGCATGGCCAGCAATTTATGGCTGAAGATAAATAACAAAGTCCATGTATGTGCTGATTTTTCAACAGAACACAGTTCACGTTTAGTAAATCAAGTTTTTTCCTGAGAGTCCTTACAAATACAACACTTCACAATGCAACCATATCGCCTAAGATTGAACGGACAAGCAGAATACTTTGATACATTCAAAAGGGCTCTTAAGAAAAAATACATCCGAACAGGAGGAGTTGGATGAAAAAAGGTTGCAGAAATCATACCAAATCCTAAAACTAAATCTGGAATGTCACCAGCAGAATTGATGTTCACTAGAAAAATCAATTCAGTGTTCAACAAGATACTACCTAAATGGAAGGCACAAACATCAAGGAATATCCCTATGAATAAATATTTTAACCCAGGAGAAAAAAATATTCTTCAATATGTACCAAGAAGGGAAAGAACTACAAAGGAGTTTTCAAGTGTGGAACCAACGCTGAAAAGATATAGACTCCAGAGGGAGTCAGCTCCAAAGGGGAGGTGTTATGTAGAAGAATGTGCTGATAGTGACCTATGTGATTTGAACATGGATCTCCAGTCAACAAAGACTGAGCTGAGGTCACGTGACAGGAACTGGATATATAAATGGGTCAGAAAGAAGCTTGACAAGAGTAATGCATATGCAAAATAGAAGCGAAATGTAACACTGCAAGTTAGTATTGTCTAACATTCCATACTCAGTATTTGGCATTGTACAAGAGTGAAGTATTGGCCAAAACTACCCACCCCCCACAGAACATTACAAAACTTATATTCTTAGCCTTCATTTGCATTTTGTAACGCTTTGCAAAGTGGTCAACAGACCTTGTTTAGGGGAAACTGAGCTGAAAAAGAAAAGACAGAATTATCAATGTTGTCATTTACCATCTTCAAAAGTACTTACTTCATCAAATCTTCTTCGAACTGTTTCTTTTCCTTTGCAGCCTTTTCCATTTTCTCAATTCGAGCTTGATGACGCCAGCGAAACAAACTGGCTGTATCAATATTAGGGTGAGTATCATCCTCATCATCAGAGATCTTTAAGAAAAAAAAAAAAAAAGGTTAACATTTGGAAAAAACAAAGGATACAAAGAAAACAGTTGATTTTCATTAAAACCACACTTGGTATGAACCCCCTTATCCTCCCAGCTATGAGTTAAATAGTACCACTACTGTTCTTCAAGGAGAATGGCATTAAATAACCTACAAAGAGTTGATATGCCATTAAACTAAAGAAACCAAACCTTAAAACCACACTAGGCATAAGAACATTCCCACCAATATAAGTAAACAATAATCAGATTTCAAAATATTAAAAAATTACTAACAATTTATGCATCCATTCACATGGATAGGATTTATTAAAACATTCACTATAATAATTATTACATATATAATGCTAGCAAATCCAAGGGATATATATATATATATATATATATATATATATATATATATATATATATAAAAGATTAAAATCAATACTGAATTTCCAGACATATCTAAGTAAAATTTTAGCAATGTCACTGCTCACCAACTATAACATTACTTCGATTCTAGCTCGAATTCTTTTCTGAATGGACATACATAAATGTTGAAAATGCTTCCATTGGATGTTTTTTTTTAGAAAATGTGAAAAACTTCATATTTAAGTATTCAACAAGTCTGAACTTTAAATCTTTGCCTAACATAAATAAACTCATCGAAAATGTTGTTCAAAACCCAAATAAAATTTTTTTGTCTAAATCTGACTATAAGTCCACTAAGTAGGAAAGTCTTTGATTTCAAATGCATAGGGCAATAAAAACATTACTACTGACTTTGTACAGCTGGAAAGCACACAGAAGAATTTTGCTTTTCAGTAGCTTTTTCTGTGAACCCTAATTTATTGTCTCTTTGTTTTATGCACCCAGCTTGAAGGGAATAATAAAGAGAAGACTAAAGTTAACAGCCTTTTCTGACCATGGCAAGAATGCAAGCAAAATATATGTGCTTTTCTGTAACCATCTCTTTCATCCACCAGTCTTGTCCAGTCTCATGCTTCCTGCTTAAAGCCAAGAAAGAATCTGATAAATCCATTGCTTTTATGAGTACCTTTTCTCACTAAACCAGCAGGCGTTTTTCCCTACTTATACACCTAAATAATATCACTCGTAACAATTAGGTTTTCTGGATTAAATCTAAGTCCTGATGTCTTTAAAGGGCATAAATTTGTTATTCAATAACAAAAACATAATTAGTATGATCTGCAAGATTTTATTTCATTTAAGTTTTCATAAATTTCATATACAAAAATAAGAAATCTAATTGTGGCTTTAAAAAGTTTATTTTTATAAATCATCCAGTTCATTAAAATTGGAAAATCATTTTCAATTTACAAAACTGGTCATCCCCCACCCCCGATTTTTACTGTCAAATCATTTTGTATTAACGAAGTCCAAATCATTGTTTCAAGAACTATAATTGTAAAAATTATAGTTCTGTTATTTTCACCTGGAGAATATCAAGTAAGGTCATATGGTAAGTTTAAACACTAAGTTCTGCAGCTTTCTAGTTTGGATACAGCTTCTAAAAGATAACACAGATAAAGTTTTCAAAAGGGAATTTTAAACAAAAGAAATGAGAAAGAAAGGGATAGAAAAAATAAAGTGTTGCAAATTTTTAGTACAATTTGCTGGAACTTATCTGAGAGAGTGTCTGGGAAATAAAGTTCTTTGAATTTGAGTATTTTTCTTGTCGAAAATGTTTCATAGTTCATTAAATTGTGAGTCTTCTTTAAAGTTCTTTTCAGCAGAATTCTCAGTTGAATTTTCTTTCAGTCATTTAACTTGGTAGAATTTCAGTAGTCGACTTTCGTTTAAATTTTATTTCTTGGGAGCTCCAATCAAGAATCGTACTAAGGGTCAAATAGTAGTTTGACAAAAGGAGGAAGTCACTTTTTGGTTCTGCACTGTCTAAATGATCTGGCATTGTCACTATAAATGTGGGAGGGTATTCCATGTACATTAGTGAACCTTATCAATGCTTGAACAAATGCTGTAGAACTCATGTCTTCAACAAGTTCAATATGAACTGCTCTAACACTAAGACAAGTAAAGACCAATATGTACATTTTTGAGGAACCCGTCTTCTGTTTAACCCACGAATGTCCTGTGTAGTCTATGCCTGTTTGTAGAAAGGGTCTTGAAAGATTGACTATGCCTGGGTTAAGTTGGTTATTTTAGGATATTTAAACATTGTTAAATTTTTTGCACATAAAACATTTAGATATTACACTTTTTTATGAACCATTGAAAACTGGTTTTATTTTCATTGTTATTTGAGCAACAAACTTTATCTCAAGTTTATGTGTGACCCAAGTGTAATTATAAAATTCAGAAGGATTTACTGTTATTTTTTCAATTATTCTCCAGTTGGTAAAAAATGTATTTTATCAAGTTTTTACTTTCAATGTGATTATAAGTTTTTCAAGTAGGACAATTCAATTTTCAACAGGACAATTAGAAGGGACTTTTTTCATTTTATTTTCAAGCCATGGTAGATCCACATAGTACGCACTGTTTTTGTTGTGGATGGAATTTTCAAATTCTGTTATTGTAGCTTTGTCATAGTCACTGACAGATTTATCTTCATTAAGGGAAGATCCCAAATTATCAAAATCATACTTTTTTCTAAATTTCTCTCTACCAAACCTTCATCAAATAACTCACCTATAGGATCTGAATAACTCTTTGGGGTTCATTATGAAATTCTTGCGAGAGGTAGGGCAATGGGAATAATTGGATGTTATTGTATGATAATTGTTTTCAAGGGGTACTACACTTTTTCTTCCGACTGGTTTTATTTGCTTTTCATAGAGAAAGCATTGGCCATTTTCAGAGGGAGCAATTCTACAGGGAAACATCCAAGCAGACCTTTTCATGTAGTTTATAATTTTTACATTTTTCATGAATTGCATTACATCTACTCCTATAAGACTGTAAATTAGTTTCTCATTACAGTTAGCAAAGGTTAAATTGTAGTTTAGGTCTCTGAGGATGCATAAATCATTTTTGTAGTTGTTGAACTTAAATTTAATGTCAAACTCATCAACTAAGACAAGTAATGGTAATTTTTTTCTTTATTCACTTAGATTTCTAAAGTAATTCTATTTAATTTTTCCACCGTAGAGTTTTGAAACTTTTTTATTTTGAATTCTACTGGAGCAGGATTAGCTTCATTACAACCTAATTTATTAATGACACATTTAGAGAAATAAGATCTGACTTCCAATTTCAAATGAACTGTTAAACTTTGGGTTTTTATTTCCTTTGGTAATTGTAACACTGACCATAGGCAAATTATATGGTGGGTCTGGTAATTTCAAATTGGTGTATACCGTTGAAAAGGTAGCAGGGTTATCTTTCTTAGTTGTGTGTTCACATAAGGGAGTGACATGTCTATTCATTTTACATTGGTCACATTGAAAGGGTAATTTATTAAAATTTCCTAGACAGCTTTTGCTTTTGTTGTGCACTAGAACATAGAATGCAAAGATTCAATTCTCTGCACCTAGCTTTTCTGGACACAACATTTGGATACTCATTACAATAACCAATTTTGTGAATATCACTATAACAGTTTGCAGTAGGGAGTTTTTAGCATGCGTTCATAGCAAAGTTTTCTAAAATAGAAACAGAAAGAAACTTTTTTGTCTGCTATGAATTTATTTCTATTTTTCAAAGGTCGGAAATTTTTCAGGGGGATGAGGAGATTCAGATATCTTTTTAGTCATGTTTTTCCTGCTAAATTTTGTGCACTGTATCTAGCTTTGTGAACTTTCTACAGTTATAGAATTTTTTGGTTTTATCATCTGTAGGAGGAATGCTAATATAAACTGAGGCCAGAAGTATGTCCAGTGCTGAGGCACACCCGACTAGAACCGTGCAGCACTCAACATGGCCGGCTGAAGTGCGACCCAAGAACTGGGGAGTCACGCCACGAGGTAGGGGGGAGAAGTCACTTTTTTGGTGCCGCACTGTCTGGGGTTACTTCACCCGTCTCCACTCCGGCCAAATTAAGTCCGCACATGGTCAGCTTGATTTTTTTCTTAGAAATAAATTTTTATAGACTTATATAGTAAAACTAAATACGAAAAACGAATTTATAAAATACATTTTTTTTATCATTTCGGTCACATTTATTAGCGTTGTTACATTTAAAAACCAGAATCTGTCGTTACTGTCAATGCAAGGATTAAACCAGAAGAAAGAAAAATAATGTAAATTTTTTTTTTTTTACTACACTGACTTTATTGCTAAAAATATGAATTAAGTGAAAAGTTGCATTGAAAAATCAATTCTAATTTCATTTTAAAGAAATATTTCCACTGATGACTATCGATTAAGCACCAAAAAATCTGATTACAAATATATAAGTGAATAAATAAAGAGGGATGAACTTATTTAGGAAGTTCCATTTGCCATGAAAATGTCTTGTAAAATGCACTCAGACCGGTGTGTATCGAAAATCCAAACTATCAACGCACGTGCGTGGTTGACCGGTGAGAGGCAGTATTCGCTATTAGGGTAGCCTCAGTGTTATTCTGGTATAGTTATTAACTAAACTTAGCTTAGATGTGGCACAAAGCCGACGTTATGGGGCGCCCGGGGAGAATCGAACTCACTAATGGTCAGCTAATCTAGCTCGTTAATCGTTACACGACATTAGGTGCAGTTTTTTTCCCCTTATACATTTTCTTGAAAAATTAAACCTTATTTGAAGTTATCTATATTCTCAAGCATGGCACGGTTTTAAAAAAGCACAGGTCTGAGTGTATTTTTCAAGATTTACGAGGTAAATTGAACCTCTCTCGTAAGTCCAGACACAAAAAGGACGTTTTCACAATGTAGTCGCTACTCTTGCCCAAGAAATTTATTCATGTTTTAAAATTCCCTCCAGAAAAAAGAAAAAAATCTGACGAGCGTAGAAACTGCCATTTTTCGTTAGCACCAATAGACAATACCTATATTGTAAGAATATTAATTTAATAATAAAAACCTGGAATCGAATTTCTTAACTGAATTCTGGATTATATTCAACAATCCACCAGTTGGTTACACGAAAAGGAACAGAGTAGAAAACATTTGCACAGTCAACCTAGGCAACAGTATTTAATTTCATCTTCTACTGGGTAAAAATTTACCTCAATCCCCTAAAATAAAGCTAAAAACAAGAATGCCAGTAAAAGGTCCCGACTACTTTGTTTAATTGCTAATAGCGAGGTGGGGGAAAAATACAGCTAAAAATATTTGTTATCGCCTTCTTCACGGCTCTTTTGCCATTTTGTCTGGCAGTGACATTGCAACAGTTTACTTTACAGACTTGAAAAGTTATTTTCTTTGTATGTCCATACAACTCAATTTTTATTATACAAACAGAATTTTCTGATTGTTTTATTTTTCCTTATTAGACACTAATAGTTAAAATAAAGTAACGATCAATTAAAAATGGGGGATAGGAAGAAAAACTGCGTTGACAATTCAATCTATCATCATGTAACCTCTCACTTTAATCATGAAAAATAAAATTCAATGTTTTTAAAAGAAATTAAGTAGAGCCGTTAAAAGGCTTTACAACTGCAAATATCAATATACAGTTACGAGGGTTAAAGAAAAAAAAACGTATCTACGAATCGGCAGTGAAGAATCCTCCACCATCAACATATGTGAAAGTAAAAAAGAAGTTATTAGCAAATTTAGATAAGTTAGATTACAATAAAATTAAGTTAATTGCTTTGCCTGTTTGAACAATTACGGATACAATAAAAATAAACACTTTGCCAAAAGATATTAGCACATTCATTTCTAGGGAAAAAAACAAAAAAACTTCCGCCTTAAACATAAGAATAAATCTTTCATTTTTGTAAGACTGAAAAAAAAAAAAATGCATGGGTGTTTCACACTCCACCTTGTTTTGTTTAAGGCTTCAGTGTTGATAAAGGATAATTTTTGCAGATAATTTCATATCACCAACTATTTTTCTTTTGCACAGACAAATTTTGCAATCGATTTTAACACATCTTTTCTAAACTGGAGAAGCTAAAAAACAACAACAACAAAAAAAAACAAAAAAAACCCAGTTAACAACTTGAATTTCTCTAACAGATAAGTCAACAAAATAATCGTTTTAGGTCTTTTTTTTTTTTTTGTTGTTGTTGGTTTTCTAAGTTATACAAATCACAAATCCAGTTTCTTTTGATTACACAAAACAATCGAAGTTTATGGCAAAAAGGTAGACTAAGATCTTTTAGAGACTATAAGGTAAGAGAATGTAAAGGGGAAAAAAATCACTAATGGGACCCTGCTTTCAATCCGGAAGATAAATGCACAATAATATTTCATTCTTTAAAGAAAAAAAAATGAATTTAAAACTAAAACGTGTCATCACAGTAGTTTTGACCCACATGATGTCAGTAAGTTTGAAATTTAAACTCACCTCAATGTGATCCCATTTACTATAGTTGATAACTTTGGACATTTTGTCAACTTCGACTTTTTTTTCCTTTAAATATCTAACGAAAAAAAAGCGTTAACCTTTTGGTTCCCTACAAGAGGAGCAAAAATTTTCAACAACGCCTATCGGTGATTATAACGCTTGTCTTCCTGAAATATGTCTGCCACTCGCTTCAGTTCTGCGCAGTAAATTGCGCCGCGCACGCTGATTGGTCAATATTAAATGTCTTAAAACCGCGATGTTTCTAGAAAAATAGTTTGAGGGAGATCAGAGCAATTTGACCAGAATATCCAACAATTACTTCCTTATACTCTGTGAATAAAATTTTTATTGAAACTATTACAAAATGAGATTCTATTTATTGTCTGTACCTCGAAAACTGTACATTTCAGAAAAATAGGTTTTCTTTATTTAAAAGATCTATTTACTTTCTTTTTATAACACCTTACTAAAAAGATTTTTTTCAGAAGTCCACTAAAAAAATTAAGGATTTTAAAGTTTCACAGTTCTATTTGTTTTATCACTTTACTAAACGAGGTAGTAAAAATATTTCTGTCATCACTTGATATGATTGGTCATTATTTAATTTCCATTAAAAAATGTTCCACCTTCAATGGAATTTAAGAATGGCAAATTATATTAATACCTAATAGTCTTCCTCATATATATATATATATATATATATATATATATATATATATATATATATATATATATATATATATATAATGTTACGGAATTTAGACTGCGACCTAAGAGTTTCATGGAGCTTTTTTTACAAAACAACAATTCCATGGCATTATATATATATATATATATATATATATATATATATATATATATATATATATATATATATAATATTTGTTTATTTATTATTATTATTATATAATAACTCTATCCGAGATGTTGAGCACTCTCCATATTATATCGAACTTGATTCGCCTCAAACTCACAAAGTGATTTAGTGACAACCAACACTGTTATAATATATATATATATATATATATATATATATATATATATATATATATATATATATATATAATTGTATTATATTATATGAAAACTGGTTAAAACAGACAGTTCTTAGTCATTATCTTGTGGAAAAAGCTAGCAATGTCGGTTTCATAATCTCTTTAGGCTAATGTACTTTTTGAAAATTTGAAAAATATATCAAATAGCCATTCTCTTCAAAATAAAACTGCACACCAAGAAAAAATTAGTAATTTTCCTATTTTCTCAGAATTTTGTTTAAAAACAATTTGATACACTTTTCAGTTATGCGAAATATAAATATGGAATAACTCAAATATTTAAAGAATAAATTAATTTAAATAACTTCATTTTAGACACGTGCGTTAAATAAAAATTTATACAGATGAAACATTAAGGTGAATAATGTAATTTAGTTTTTAAAAAATGTGGTGACACTACAAATGAAGGGAGGCAACTTTGATAAAACCATTGTATCATTGTCTTTACGTTACTCTAGCATCAAGCAAAGAAAGTTGACAAGACAATCCACATCCATTGATATAAACTGAAATGATTTTATAACTCATGAACAAAGCATTAGTCGAAATAACAATCAAAAGTTTTATTGCAGGTTTGTTTCTATACTTCTACAATACTCCCTACTTGATTTTTAAAAAAAATCCAACTTTATGAATATTGATCTTCGATCCCTAAGCTAAAAATCACTCCTACGATCATGGACACGTGGTCACAGATCCAAATGAGCATAGCGCCAAATTTTAACTTATTGTGAATTAGCATCCATGTACCGGGGAAAATAAGGCAAATGAGTTGAGTTTGAAGGTGTTCCCTCCACCTCACCCAAGCAGTACCCACCTCTCCTCGATAAAAAGAGTAGGGTCAGGACATTGAGTCGTCCCGAAAAAGGAATGTCAACTTAACTAAGCATTTTTTATACAACTCAGCCGTATGATATATGATAACAAGTCATAAGTTAGCCCAGGTCGATAAATAATAAAAAAATTGTTAAAATGATGCTGAGAATTTTTTTTATACAGGGTGAAACGATAAAATTGTCGTTTTAAATAAAACAACACAACAGTTTTATATTAAAACTTTTATTGAAAAAATCAATTCAGGTAACTTGATTATGTAATAGAGCTGACATCTATTCAATGTAGCCGCCTTCAGCCTCAATCACCGCCTCGATACGGATCCGGAACTAGGAACATGTCTTTTCGACAAGCGCCGGCGAATACTCGGCGGATGGCGGCGATCATGCTGGTGATGTTCTCGACGTATGATCAAACGAAGTAGTCCAGTGGGTTCTGGTCGGAGGAGGAGGGGAGCCAGCGAGAGAAGGGTAAACATTCCCGTCCATGTTTTACGGGTATTACTTTCACGTTCAGTTCCACCACAAATACAACACAAATTTTACAAGCACGTAAACAAATGGAATATGACAACAACGAACATTAAGAAACAATTTAATAATCATAACGAAATAGGAATGAAAATAGTGAGAAATACAGTTATGGCCAGTTGAGTGAAAATAGGGTTGTTCACCCGTGTGTGTGTTTACATGTTATTAAAGTCTATCAAATAAATGGGTCCTTAGTGTTAAAAAGAGGTAAATCAAGTCAGATAACACAAGCAGTTGTTTTGTGTAACTCTGCTTTTTGTAAAATAAAATTAATCTTCTATTCTCCTTTTCAAGAAGCACATGTGTTTTATTTTCCTTCGTCTAATTTCGCTCTACATATCCTTATCTTAAGACATGGCAACTTCAACAGGTTATGGGCCCGGCAGAAGAGATAATGGAAGTCGGTGGAGCATGTTATTATTTGACGGAGATGAGACCAAATATGAAATTTGGGAAACGAAGTTCTTAGGATACCTTCACACGTTAAATTTAAAGGACGCCATTTTAGGTAAAAACCTTAGCGGAGACGAAACAGATTCGGAAAGGAATGAGGAAGCATATAACGAACTGATACAATTCCTGGATGACAAAAGCCTGTCCCTTATCATGAGAGAAGCCTCGGACAATGGAAGAGAAGATCTGCAGATATTGCGTGACCATTACGCAGGTAAGGGAAAACCAAGAATTATTGTTACCGACTATATTATTAGAACAGAAGCAACCGTAACAGCACTTAGAAATGCCGGAGAAACATTAAGCGATGGTTTAATAATCGCCATGGTTCTAAAAGGACTACCTAGAACATTTTATGCTTTTTCGATATATGTGACTCATAGCAGTAAGGAGCTAACGTTTTCCGAATTCAAAAGACAACTTCGAAGTTTCGAGGATACAGATAAATATCATCAAAACTCAAATGATGACAATGTTATGAAATTAACAAATTCATTTTCCAAAATGAGTAACGAAGTTTCGTGTTTTAAGCGTAATGGAAAAGAGCATGTAGCAAAAATATGCCCAAACAATTTCAAGAAAAATAAAAAGTGGTGTAACTACTGCAAAAGACAGACCCATGTGAGGGAGTTATGTCGCTATAAAAAGTGAGATACCATGAAGGCCACAGCAGAAGATAGTTCATTTGTTTTTAAAATAAATAACCGACCACAGAGAACCGTTGAAAGCAAACGAATTATGGTTGATACGGAGGCTACCTCACACATTATGAGGGATATTGAGAGATTCAAAAATTTTGATGACTCATTCCAATCTGATAACCATTTTATAGATCTGGCTGACGGTACTAAAACGAATAGAGTCGCTTTAAAACGAGGTGACGCTGAGATATGCTTGGTGAATGCAAATGGAAACATGGAGTCAGTCACCTTAAAAGGGGCATTATTTATACCCTCCTACCCACAGGATATATTTTCTGTCAAGTCTGCCACGGCAAATGGGGCGGCTATAACATTTAAGAAAAACAAGAATGAGCTGATTCATAAAAATGGAACAAAATTTAATATATTCGTCCAAAACAGGCTATATTATTTAATGTCTACAACGAACAGACCGAGGAAGATAGTAAGCTTCGACATTACCCCAGAAGGGAAAGAAAACTTCCTGAATACCTAAATGACTACATTACAAATTTTGAGGATGATAGTGATCATGCATTGATTAACTTTGACTATTGTTATAAAGCCACATACAGTATACCAAGAACCTATAGAGAAGCAATAGACTCCTCAGATGCACACTGCTGGGTTGAGGCGATGCATGAAGAACTGGAATCCCTAAAGGAAAATAATGTTTTTGAATTGACAAATTTACCTGAAGGCAAAAAGACAGTGGGTAGTAGATGGGTCTACACCACCAAGGAAAACTCTAATGGATCCAAAAGATATAAAGCAAGATTCGTTGCTCGAGGATTTAGCCAGAAAAAAGGGTATAGACTATGGAGAAACCTTCTCCCCTGCTGCAAACATCACCTCAATACGCATCTTGATGCAAATGGTGGTGTAATATGATCTGATTGTCCACCAGATGGATGTAAAAACGGTTTATTTGCATGCACCAATTGACTATGAGATTTTCGTGGAGCAGCCTGAAGGATTTAAAACAAATAAATTAGTCTATAGGCTAAACAAATCTCTATATGGGCTGAAGCAATCAGGCAGAAACTGGAACAAAATGTTACATGAATGCCGCATCCAGAATGATTTTATACAAAATCCAGCAGACCACTATGTGTATATGAAACAAAATGAGAGATTATTAATCGTATCCTGAGTTGACGATTTAATCATCACAGCTGACAAAGTTATCTCCCTTAGTAATGTCAAGAAAATGTTGATGTCAGAATTTAAAATGAAAGATCTGAGAAAACAATCTATCCCATTTCATTAGGATAGATTTTCACATAACACAAGGATGTGTTAAAATGAACCAAAACAAATACATAGGAGGGGTGTTGGAAAGATTTAATATGTCAAACTGCAAACCAAGAGCAACACCATGCGAACTAAAAATGGATCTCAGTGTTCTTATCGGTTCCGTAACACTTATATTTAACTAAGGACCTCCTATTCAGCCTTGCAGAGTGGTATTAAAAAAAAACCTTTATAAACTCAGTGGTCAAAGACCCAGAAACATTCCGGTCGCGTGCCGGACTGTCAATGCTCAATGGCAGATTTGAGGCCGACCCCCCCCGCTTCGGGTGGGCCGGGCTACCTTCGGATGGGCGAGCTGCACTATTGACACCTTTGACACCCTTGAATAGCTCTGGACCTCTTGGTCCAGTTTAAGTTATAATCTGTGCCTGGACCCATGTTTGGGTCCATGTCTAGCTAGGCTCAACAGGCCCACATTGCATTAAGTGGGCCAATGACCAGCATAGTCCAGCAGGGCACAAGGAGAGGGGAAGGTCGAGTCTGAGCCTCGGCTCGTACCCCGATGGACTATGCTGGTTATCGGCCCACTTAGGGCTCGGGCCCATACTTCCCCTCTCCTAAACCCCTACAATAATCGACCCTCGTGTCATTGACCTTGTGTCAAGTCCTGTCTGGTGGGATGCAGAGACAAATATACACATTCTGGCGGACCCAGCACAGCCAGCCAAAGGAACCACGGCTGCTTTTCTCATTCAAACTGTTTTTCCGAGAGCTAACCTTAGAAAGTCTCACCATCCTCAACAGCTCTTCTAAGAACTAATTCCAGAAAGTCTTCTAAGACCACTTTTGGTCTTTTCACTGCACCTTCCCGGCTTCAGCTTCACCAGCAGCAGTTCCTACATTTTCCAACCGCTGCAGACCAGTACCAGCTTCAGCAGCAGTTCCTGCATCTTCCAGTATCGGCTAACCAACTCCAGCTTCACCAGTAGCAGTTCCTGCATCTTCCAGCACCAGTAGACCAGCCCCAGCTTCACTAGCAGCAGTTCCTGCGCAACCAAGCTACCAGCACCAACAGCAGATCGGCACCGGTTTCACCCAGCTGCGGATTTCTGCATCACCTTAGTTTACAAGCAACCACTGCTCGAACCAACACAGCACACCATGGCTACATTGACGCATCTCCGGTTAACCAAAGTACCGCACAACCGGGTCTCTGATCGTCCGGCCTCTGCAACCAGTAATTGAATTTTCGGATCCGCAACCGGGCAGTCGCGCATACCAATTCAGATAACTTTGTCTCTGAATGAACTGATTCTTTGTTATCGATTCGCCGAATAAACCTCGGCCTTTTCGAATTAACCCTCTTGACTTTGTCATTTTTGCCTAGTGACCCTAGAATCAGTGACAAAAAATAGATTCTGGTGTACCGATAATTCTTTACTGTTTTATACCTTCTTTCAGCCTTTGTTTATTTCAAAGCCATCTATTTAACATCAGAAGGATGACTTCTTGTAAAATTTTGTCGTTGTGTCTGGTGTTTTGAATTTACTGAAGCTTCCTGTCTGATGTAGGTTGGGCTTCAATAATACTGTCTATGTAGAGTTTCAACATCATTAGTTTTACAACTGTCCATTTCCGTAGACGTAAGTGTGCGCAAGTGAAAGTTATAGGTTTTCTTTTCCCTTCCACCTTCAGGTACAATATAACCCCGAGTCCAAAACTAGTTGCATCGATGTCTGCTATAGCTGGTATCTTCTGATCTTCGTATAATGAATGAATGATTGAAATAAACCAAAAGAATATCAACACCATTTTCATTTTCTTAGATTATCCACGTTAATTACTGAAGACGACTTTTTTTACCTTCCCTGGCAGAGATAAGTGTATGGTCAATAGACTTTTGTTAATGGGAACTTCAATTATCTCACATCATATGGAAATATTCCGCTTCCAACATCATTATTGAATTTAGATGGCTACCTCGAAGAACAGGCACAGGAAGGGACTCTAACTACGCTCTGCTTCTAGTTTGAACTGAAGTGAATTAACGAAAAGATAATTCCAGACTTAGACTGTCATAAGTTCTTCGAGCAATAGAGAAACAGAAACAGAGCAATCAAGCTGATGTATATAGTCCAATCGGAAGAAATCATTCAAAAAGAGGTGAGACTGTCCTCAAGTTTGCAATACAGTTTTAACAGCTGAGCTAAATTTATTTTATGTTTCACGTTAATCGTAGTGAGATTATGTATTCTTTGCTCTCTTCATCGCTCCATCGTCTTTGCGGTCTTTGCGCTCAGATTAGATTTGAGATTAAGGATTTTTTACTTTTGAGATTAGGATACGGTAGAAATCTCAGAATATTATTCAATTGACGTTTATCAATGAAAAATAGAACCGGTGCTTATTTGTCTTGATTTTTGAAAAAAAAAAAAAATCTGACGTTTCTCAGAAAATGTTGTTATCACTTTTGTGTTAACCTGGCCTCATACTCTAATCACACGTGTTTGTCGCGACCCGTTCACAAACATAAACAGATCGGATTACTCACACCCCTACAAACACAACATCCAGGTACGGCCGGAAATGACGAAGCCTTTTACGACCCTGACCTGCGGTTACAGCTACAAAAAGGGAATAAATTTCATTCTGTAACATTTACGGAACACATCTGCCAAAAGTAACTCTATCAAAATGAAGTGACACTGGTTTACAAAAAAATTGAGGCAAGCACAAAAATACCCGTTTTTACCTAATTTGAGGGTGCTGAATTCAAATCTGAAATCCGTTTTTACTCATCACCTCTAGTTTTTTAGATATGCATTGTGTGCATTTTGTGCATATACGGTGCATAAAGGCGTATATGAATTCTGGGTTAATTCTAATATTGGGATACTTATGGCTTATTTTTTAGTTATTATGCACTAAATGTTAATTGATAGCATTACATTATATATATATATATATATATATATATATATATATATATATATATATATATCAAGACGGATTTTGACAGTTAAGGCAGCAGGTCTCAATCCACACTCTGGCAGTTATTGGAAGAGGTTGTCTCGCAGGCGGCGCAGGAGGTTGGTGTCCCTCAACTATTGTGTTACACATCTTTTGGGTTACTAAATATTAGTATTACATTTTCAAATGCACATTTAGTTTTACTTTGTTATATATTCAGATTCTCCAATGGCTTCAAGCACGTCAAAATGTCGAGGATGCCTCAACAAGGCCAATTCTTTCTGCTACGTGTGTGGGGACTTCACAACAGTTGCACAGCGTCGAACCATCACTTCCCTCCTCAGAACCGCCTACTTTCACTATTTTGACTGTAAATTTGGTGATCAGGACAAGTCGTGGGCTCCACACATCTGTTGTAAATCCTGCTACAATGGACTAACTGCATGGCTTAATGGCAAGAAAGCGGCTTTCAACTTTGCAGTCCCGATGGTTTGGAGAGAGCCGCGAAACCACGCAGATGATTGTTATTTTTGTTTAACTAATATAACTGGTTTCAATGCATCTTTTAGGGAAAAGATCAAATATCCCAACCTTCGATCTGCTATGAGACCCGTTCCCCATTCAGATGATCTTCCTGTACCCACACCTCCAGTAAATAAGGATCTTTTTTCCTCACCAGATGAAGAAATGCCTTCAAGGGAGGATTCTGCCGAGTCAATATCTTTGGAAGATATTGAGTCCATATATTCAGGAACAAGTGGCAATGATCCACACTGGATCACGCAAGAAGACCTGAATGATAGTGCTCGTGATTTGTATCTGTCAAAACAGCAGTCAGAGCTCTTGGCTTCTAGGCTTAAACATTGGAACCTAGTCCAGGAAGATGTAAGGATTACCAGTTTCAGGAATCGGAACAAATATGGTCATTGGTCTTCTAGTGGGTATGCAAGCGGGCTTCACAAAGTACTGTTGTTTTCTCTGTCTCTGGGATAGTCGAGCTGTATCCCAGCATTACAAGCAGAAAGACTGGGGGTCTAGAAGCACTTTTATTCCTGGCGAACACAGCCTTAAGGAGAATCCTCTGGTGGACACGAATAAGGTGCTTCTTCCTCCACTTCACATCAAGCTTGGTTTGATGAAGAATTTCGAGAAGGCGTTGCCTTCCAACACTTGTCTACTATGTTCCCAGGTCTTAGCGCTGCTAAACTCAAAGAGGGCATCTTTGTCGGACCTCAGATCCGAGAAGTGCTGAAGGATACTGATTTTGAGGAGTTTCTTAACTGAAAGGAACTGAGAGCATGGGAAGCATTCAAGTCAGTCCGTAGTGGCTTCCTTGGTAACACACGCGTACCAGATTACCAAGCCTGTATGGAGAAGTTGCGAGGATATGGGGTACCGAATGTCACTCAAGATTCATTTTCTCCATTCCCACCTCAACTTCTTCCCGCCAAACCTTGGAGCAGTGAGTGATGAGCATGGAGAAAGATTCTACCAAGACATTACGAAGATTGAGAGCAACTATCAAGGCAAATGGAACCCCGGCATGATGGGAGACTTCTGCTGGATGCTCTTGCGTGACATCCCGGAGGCAAAATACACCAGATCTTCTAAGAAAACACACTTTTGACTGTCTCTGATTCTATGAATTGTGTAATTGTGTCATCCAAGTATATTGATTAAATCAGTGTTCTTTATCTATCCTGTTTTATCTGTTATAAGCTGCTGCAACTCTTGAAATATGCACATATATTCTCTGTTTATACTAAAATGAGACTATTTAAAAGCCAGAAAACTAGAGGTGATAGAGCAAAACTATTTATAAATTTGAATTCAGCACACCCAAATTAACAAAAAACACCTATCCCCATTCTTGCCTCAGACCAAAAATTTATTTTTGTAAACCAGTGTTATCTTCGATAAAGAAGGACTTTATTTTCACGACTAATTTTAATAGACGAACTTTATATTTACGTAGCCCAGCAGTGTGACATAGCGTTCCCTTTATATAAACAAGGCTCCAGCGGCGAAAAAATTGGTTGTTCTTGGAAGCTCTCAGGAGCCCGCTCTCAGAGCGAGGATCCCCAAGGCTGAATCAAACATTTCATAGTCGCATTCGCCTTGCCTCAAGGCTGAATCCCACTCGTGGTCGCATTTGCCTTCCATCATCAAGATATGCCAAAAGGTCCTTTTAAGGACCAATAGAGGACACCTTCTGCGGATTGGAGTATCTCTGACGGTCCTTACAGACTCGTCGAAGCAGACGGCCAGGCGGCACACACTAAGAGGACTCTAAGACCATCCGGTCTTAACCATTCGGTCGGTTCCGTTGTCTGTTTGGCTGCGCAGCGCTAAAGGCACGGGTTAACCTTTAGCTACCGCTTCCCTCTCTGCACAGCGCTAAGATACCACCAATCTTAGCCGCGACTTCCTGGCCTGTTCGCACGATAGTGCACAGCTTTGGCACGGCAAAGCCATAGCTACCGTCTCCGATACGTCCGCACATGTTTGGCATGGAAAGCCATAGCTACCGTCTCCGATATGTCCGCACAGCTTTGGCACGGCAAAGCCACAGCTACCGTCTCTGATACGTCCGCACAGCTTTGGCACGGAAAAGCCATAGCTACCATCTCCGATACGTCCGCACAGCTTTGGCATGGCAAAGCCAGAGCTTCCGTCTCCGATACGTCTGCACAGCTAAGGGCACGACAAAGCCCTAGCCTCACCGATTCGCTCGCACGACTTCTCATGTGCTAAGGCCTGGCACGGTTTCCTTGTCCGTTCACTTGGTCTGCAGTTCTAAGACACGGTTAAGTCTTAGTCACCACACTCGCTCGACTCTCCGCGACCAAGCTGCCAACACCAATTTCGACAACGACACTCTAGCAATGCAGCATCCAGTCCACGTACGACTCGCTGTACGGGCTAGCAACCACATCGACCCCCCCGGTTAATCCAATATACTTCAAAAACCGGGACATCGATCTACCAGACTCGACCAGCGTCAGCTACCCGTATCGAACATCCAGCTGCACCTCTACGACTCAACCAACGTCAGCTACCCGCATCGAGCATCCAGCTGCACCTCTACGACTCGACCAACATCAGTTACTCGCATCGAACGTCTAGCCGCACCTATCAGGAACTTTACATACGCCCTTGTAAATACGACAATAAATTGTCATCTCTGTTATATTTGTTACCTCGCCTTTTTTTCCTTCATTGTCTTTTAGCTGTCATTATTCGCACGCTTAACTTAAATCACTTGCGGGGTCAACGTGTTTATCGGCTCCGCAACATGTTTAAGTCTAAACATTTTTTGGCATCCAAAAATTTAAGAACGAGTTTTCGAAAATGTCAACAAACAAATGAAATAATTGATTAGAATTTTTCTTTGAATTTTACTAATATGAATTAACTAAAATGATAGTGTGCGGTTGTATTTTTAATTTTTAGTATATGCATTTAAAAAGTTAAAAAATATTTAGAATAAAGCTAAGAAAAAATGTTGTCATCAACTAATCAATTCTAACATACTAATATTAAAGATTTACATATGATGCTTTTCTACAATTTTTCTAAGATAAACTTGACGTGTTACAAGTTTTGGGCGTTTTGTTTTTTATTGAAACGTGTTGATTTGTTGTCAAAAGTTCATGAACATCGTTAAAGTCTCAAAACAAATAAACAAACAAACAAAAACATTGCGTTTTGATTTTTAATACAAAATAAAAATCACACACTTTCTTGTATTTTAACTCTAAAAACAAAATAAAAATTTATGATGAATTTAATCTTATTTTTAACCTGCTCCTTCCTTCCTTTCCGTTTTTGTGTTTATTAGAAATGTCTTAATTGCTAATTCATCATTTCAGAAACATGTACAACTTATAAAACATGTTTTCAATCATTTCAGGAAGTATTGTGATGTAATAAATCAATTGGTTTTATTTGATTCGGCGTTTCTGAAGTCGACTTTTTTTTTTCAGACACAGGATTAATTCCACTGGTTTTTCTCCGCTTCTCAAGAAAATGGGAGGAATTCAAAATTCGCTTCCCGTAACACAATATAGGGCCTACGCTAATTTTGAGGTTTCATTAACTTTCACTGATCATTCATTCCAAGTTGCATAGCATCTCTAACCATTGGTACCTCCCTCTCATATATATATATATATAAACTGATATTGATTTGACAGAAGAACCACTGACTATATTCATAAAACAAAGATTTTACTGACTAATGCAACAGGCTGTTTTTACGTTCTTCCTCGTGCTAAATTGTGTTAAATACTGGGCCTGGTTTTAGCCATCATTTCTAGATGCGACCATTGAAACACATCCACAGAATTGTAGAAAATAAAAGTGAAGAAATGTACAAATAATTATTGAACACCTCATAAAGACTAAGACACTGGTTAGAGAGACGAAAAAGCAGGAAGAAACCACAGATGGTCTTGCTTGGTTATAACTCGAAAAATTTAATTACAAGAGCCACCCCGAGAGGTGATTCGTTATAATTTGCATATAATTTCCCATATGCGGGCGTCACAATATTTCAAATTCTAGGTACCTAGTAACAAGTAAGAACAATACAAGAAAACAGTTACTCAAATATATGTTTCTTCAAACAAAACAACCCAGAAGAAAGTTGGTACAATGGAGAAAGAAAAAAAAACACTTATTCAAAGTTTTTTTTTACAAACAATTTAACTCACTAGAAAGTTTGAACAAGACAAAGAGACGAGGTTCAACTTATCTATGTAAAGGCTTCAAGATTTTATTAAATTTCTCTCGCCAGAAACTATAATTTTCTTTTCTTAAGAGTAGACCGCAATGAAGGTGATAATGTCTTCTTTTAGACCGCCTTCAGTCACTTCTTAAGATTCTCGTGTTTCAATTCAGGAAAACGGATATAAAGGGCTGCGCATTTGAAATACCTTTTTCTGGCGCTTTAGTATATAATTTCTCCCAAGCATATATGTCGTATATGCTGGAATAAGGGCGAAAAAGCGAATTCAACTTTCCCATTTGAACCTTAAAGTCAAAAAGTGTATCCATTTTAGCTACTTCCCGGAGTCAAAGTCTACAGCCATAGTATAACAGAGTTGAGTGAGGCTTTAGAGACCTGAGCGAGAGAAATCTGAAAATAATTTTAGTAATAGAAAAAAAAAAAAAAAAGCAGCGCAGATTTTAGAAGAATAATGTAGGTACATTTTTTTAAGAGTGATACAATATATTGTCACAATGAAAAAGAAGTGAGAAATATTGTTTAATTTTCGGCTAAGCAGGAAAATACAAAAACATATGAAGTTGTTTTTCTAACCAGAGAAAGAAGGAAAGAGAGTAAGCTAAAATATCTATTTTGTCATCGGAAAGGCAGCTAGCCAAAACAATAGCGGAGCTGAAGCGGGAGGTCAAGAAGAGATCAATCGGTTAGGGACATCAAATGTATGGGAAATATAAGGCCTGAAAAATGGAAAATTTTGATTTAATCTTGGAAGACTAAGTAATTTGCTGAACGTGACGTATTGGTCACGCGAGGAGAAGGCTGCCCACAACAGAGAAAGGGGCATAGCAACCGACACTTGGAAGTGGGAGGAAGCCCCTTTACCTTGAGTGGTGGGCACAGGGATTCAACGTTGGGGTAGCAGAGAGCAACAGTGAATGGAATTAATTACTGAAGTCTAAATAATGAGAAAGCCGTTGATGAGATACACCCACAAGGAAATCAGAAAAATGATTATATAAACTCAGTTTTTGCCGAAAAACAGACGGTCAGCAGGAAGTCGAAGAGAGTCAAACAAAATTCAGGAGGGAACAGACTCTGCATTTGAAGCCTTGAGCCAGACCTGGAACAGAGAAGCGAGAATCACGAGTGAGTAACGGAAACCAGCCGAATAGAAAACTTAGCTAATTTGGAAACTGGGGAACGACCTGGCTTTTTGAAAGACTGTGTTTACTGAAGCAATTACACTGACCGCTGAGATAAACGGGGCCAAGTCTCTGAATAGTATTACCTCACTCAACGGGGAAGGAACTTGTATGATCGGACAAATTAATTTTTGGAAAGGAGGACCATTTTTTACGGACTTTGTTATTTTGTTTGTCAACTAAATTTTGTTGGAATTATTGAGCACCCCGTGTTTTTTAAATCTCTGGCCTTCGACTTCAATCTATTTTTCTTCGAATGATCAACCCAGTCTGATTGTTTGGCGATCAGCGAAAAGGCGACTACAGTTATCTGGATCTAAAAGACAACATGTGCAGGTGCAGGTTCAATCCTTCATTGGAACAGTGGCCCGTCGTTGGTCTAGGTAGTCGGCGAGGTGACAACAGTAGGAGCTGCCTATCTCTTTGCCTGCTTGGAAGTAAAAGTGGAAGCAGAAAGGGCCAGTCCCACGTGGTCGACTCGCATACGGAGTCAGCCACGGGAACCTTTTCCTTCAGCGTATTTTCGTAACCAGGTACGAAACAAAGGCTTTATTCCAGAGATTAAAAAGGCATTCAGCCAAAAGAAAAAGATGTGAACAAAACGTATAATAAAAATAAAAAGGGATACGCAATGTGCCATCCCGAACTACAATAAATGTATGATAATGGTAATAAATAATGTAATCAAACAAAAAACGATTTTTCAGTTTGAGTCTGTTTTAGAATGACTGCAAAAAAGAACAAAGAGAAACTCAATCACAGATCAGCCTCTATCTAAACAGTAACTTCTCCCATGGCCAACTTTATGAAGCCATCAGCAGAGTTGGAAATTCTGAAAAGTTGTGACGCCTCACCAAAATGTCAAACAAGGGGAACAAATATATCACTGCAAATGCACCACGGCGATGTTGTCTCACAAGAAGTTCTTTCAGAATGAAAATATCTGTGACATTAGATTTTTAAAGTAAGATGAATACAAGATTTTAACACAAAGTACTTTATGGGCATTTGTGACCATTTAAAAAATAATCTAATTTTTGTATGTGTATTATCATAACTCAGCATAAGCAACACAATATGACAATGCTTTTGTTAGCACATTAACTTTGAAATTTTCTAAGAGAATAAAACAATTTCCAGTTCAAATTGTAAATTAATTATAGTAGTTCCATACTCTCACGTCAATGATGATCTTTTTTCTACATGCCTGAATATCTAACCAATGATCAAACTCCAATGAGATATTTTTGATTTGAAATTTCAATCTCATTTTCAGTGGTAATGTGTTCAAATAGAATTAGATAAAAACAAAGTCTTCTAAAAGCTTCAAGGGTTTACAACCAAATAACTTAAAGGTAGCTGCATGATAGAGTAATGTAATTAAATAATCTTGTAATTAAAATTTAAAATGAAAATCCTATCAATGTTGTTAGAGGAAAAGAAATTGAAAGATAACTAATTGCGTTTTAAAATAATACTTTTATTTTAACAGCATAATTATTTCATGAGAATCATTTCTTTTCTTTTCCTCTTCCATCATGATTTTTTAAAGCTTCTGTAATATAATGGCCGAGGGATTTCGGTTCATGCCTTTGGGTTTAATTAGGCTGAGAACCTTTCGGTTCAGCACATGGGTTAGTTAGGTGCAAACTTGATGCAGGTGTTAACGCGTATGCACGCAGAGCGGACGTGTCACTCAGAGATGTCACTATAGCCCGAGATGAAGAACAGGGTGACGGAGTGCGAATGACGTCACGCACCGGAAGCTCGCGGAGGATTTTGGGGATTTCGAGGAAAGTTAGAGAGTTGAAACTAGACGCCGGACGAGACGGTCGACTTTCGCTGGCTCGCCGAAGCTAGGCGAATTTGCGCGCTATGGGCGCCGCACGAGATACGGGCCAGATGATAAAGGTAGCATAAAAAGATAGCGTCTCTCTCCTTATGTCGAAACCTTTAACTCAAAGATAATAAAAGGTTTCGTACCTGAACAAAGAAGTCATTAATTGTTTTCGAATTTCGAGATTCCTATGTTCTATGTATATATGTTACCAACATTCGATGTCCATTTGGCACATGGCCGTATCTGGCTATGGTACACTTCAACCTGAAATGACAGGACAAAATATTAAAACACAAAATACTTAGTTAGATACTCATCCAACTACACTTATATTCAAACTTGATTCAGCAAAATTCCGAAATAAACAAAAATCTTCTAAAATCTTTAATTTTTAAGAATCTATCTTTTTACATTTATAGTTTTTTAGTAACTTGAAAAAAAAAAAAAGTCTATAAATGTTCTCTCACTATTGCAAACTGTTATTGTTTATATAATTATAATAAAATTTCTTGATTCGACATCAAGTTTAATGGTAACTTTCAACAGCCTTTCACTTTATAATACTTTGGAAAAAAGTTCAGCAAAGATACTCCCTAATAAAAATCTAATACATTAATGTAAATTTTTAGAATAGAAGATATCAACTTTACCAACTGAGTGTTATTGAATGAATATGTATAAATCATATAAAAGATATAAATTATAGAGTGAGTAATAGAATCAACTCTCAGCGATGCAAATATCTAAAAATATTTATTAATGTATATATATATATATATAACGGAACATTGCTAATGAGTTTATTCTTACTCCTCCAGCAATGCCCAGTTTGTCTTTTTCGTCTTAATTGGATGGTTTGTGAGATGGGAGGTAAGAAGCTGTTCTGCTGCTATTTTTATGGAATGCTACTTCTAGAATTTGTTCAAAACAGCATGTATCATTCTTGTGTACTTCTCATCCAGCTTTTTCTCCATGCTCTTCATTAGAGTCCAGGTGGAGCAACTCTACTATAGTACTGACATAGCTACAGTTTCGAAGAAATTCTGATTTATTTGATCAGATATATCAGATTTCAATAGCAGTCCACATCGTCCTTTTGCATTTGTTGATATTGTTTTCAGTAGATGAGATATTGCTGTTGAGGTATTTGAGTTGGTCTATTAATTTCAGAGGCTTGCCACTTAAAGTGTAGATAGCTCTTTCTTGTTTAAAACATATGAACTCAGTTCTATTTGTGTTCATTGAGACAAATGCCTCCAGCTACTTGCTTTAGGCTATGCAGCAGGGATTCAATTTAAGCAGGTGTATTTATGAGAAGCACTAGATCATAAATATAGACTCCCTCCCTCCCTCCCTCCCTCCCTCTCTCTCTCTCTTACTCTCCCTCTCCCTTTTTTTCCCTCGCAGAACTAGACGAGAAGCCTAAAGAGTTGAATTCGAGTCAAGGGTGCTTGCTGACCAATTGATGGTCAAGTTTCTCAAATAGGCGTGTATGAACTGGCAAGCAGCCCCTAGCAACAAGCAACCTATTTGAAGGCTGAATGCCGATTGGCCAAGAATCCCACGTGATAGGAGGCAGCGGGAAGGTCGAATCTGCAAAGAATAAAAATCAGACAAGTCAGTTGGCCGAGAGATCCCTTAACAGGCAGACGTGTACGTGATACAAAGAGTAAAGGGTATTCCAAGGCCAGCTCACATGGGAAGATTAAAATGCCGCAAGAAAGAGGATAAGAACCGTGTGACTATTTTGTTCGCCGACAGACAATGAGAAAAACTAGAGAACAAGAAAGAAAGAAAGAAAGAAAGAAAAAAAGAAAGAAAGAAAGAGAAATTAACGGTCGGTGAAATGTGACACCAGGGAAAAAAAGAAAGAAAAAAACTGTTGGTGAAATGCAACACCAGGAAAAAAAAGAGAGAGACATATGTATAAAAAAAGATAAAATAAAAAAAAGGATAGAAGTAAGATAAGCTTTCATTTTAATGTTGTTTTACTTTTTACTTACCCCGTTCCCACCGCACACAAAACACATTTTTTTAAAATTATGTTTGCACACATCATCACAAAAAAAAATTCTAGGGGAATTGTCCCCAAATTGTTAAACTATTAACATTCTTATTTTTGTCGCTAAGACAATTTTATTTCGCATAGATGCCTTTATTTTTGGGGGTTGATAATAAAATAATTTGTAATCTAAATTGTGCATTTCGCGTTGTCTTCATTTTCGGCTTGTTCGAAAATCTGTGTTATAGTTTTCCCTCTTCGCTTGTGGTTAAATGAGATTCCGAATTAAAATATTGTCCGATCTAATACCAGCAATATGCTTGGCATTGTCCGGGCGATAGGCGTTGGTAAAATGGTCGAGACAAAAAAACTTGTCACTTTCGCTGACAGTAAACCAGGCGGAGAAGTTTCATGACTATACACCGACTGTTTTTCTAAAGAGGGGTCAGACCCCACAACGAGTATTCTGGATATGACACTAAACAATCTCATGGTGAGGTTCAAGTAATGCTGAAGCTTTGGGGTATGCGGAGTACCCCTTCATTGCCATCGCTCCCAGGTCCACTCTGACTTGGAGTGGTAGCACCTGATTGGGTCAAATAGAACTAAACTATGTACTTATGCTAAACTTAATTGTTTGAAATAGAACTGTTTTGACATTGAATTGTGTGTAAACAAAAAACTATACTTATATTAAACTGAATAGTTTGAAATTTAATTCTGCTTTAAATGACACGAAAAGGGTTAATACACCTTAAACCAACCAACCAACCAACCAACGGAGTTAATTGAAGAAAATCCCGAGGTAATGAATCTCACCCAACGTCTACATTCTGAGAAACTAGAAAATATTTGGAAAAGAAATAGAAGAGAAAAGACGAAGAAAAAAGAAACAACTTCAACCACTGAGGGAAGAACGGAACTCTTCCAAAAACTGAAAAAACAAAAACAAAAACAAAAAACAAACAAACCTTAATGAATTCATATCAGTTTGTCGAATAGACAACCCAAAAGATACGAGTTAAGTAAGAACTTTGTTTGACCTCCCTGCTACTTACACTTACATGTACATTTTACAAGGAATTGAAGCTGAACATTCTTTATGTATACGTCATGACATAAATGTTTACACAATCATTTCTTGACATTGTCCCTTTCACCTTCCGATATTGTTTTGTAATTTTGGCATCGTTATAAATTACAGCCCTTGTTTAATCCCGCATATGGGAGGATAAAATTATTATTGTTAAATTATCCGGTGCTTTTGTGTCATAATGTCTTCGAAGGATTTTCTGCCTCAAATTTTCTTTTTTTTTATATGCATAGCCACCTTCTTTGAGTTCGTAAATAAATAAGATATGTTTTCGTATTATTTAATTTCTGTGGAAGAGCCTTCCGGGGGTTTCGAATATTCCTGGCGTATATATATATTCTAAGTATCATCTTTCTTCTAATATGTCTGGACTCTCTCTCTCTCTCTCTCTCTCTGCTAACATTTATCTCATTGTAGAGCTCCAAATGTAAATTTGAAAAATGGATTCAAAATTTGGGATGTCATTAATTTAGTTTAATTTTTGTCTTATGAAACTGATTTTTAGGAGATGAGACTTTCTTTTAATACGGTTTGATTTCACTGTTTTTTATGAGATAGAATATAATAATATATATTTTATTCTCTTAGATAAACGTCTACCACAAGTAATTGTGGCCGATAATCTGTTACTTAAAGACTTTTAACAGTTTCTTGTAAATACTTTTGTTTTAACTTTCTCATTGGATTAATTTCTGAATATTTTCCATTTGTCCAATAGAGAATCAAAATAAAATTAATGTCTAATAAAGAGGATAAAAACATAAGTATTTTTATTGTCTCTTATAGGGTGTTTCACATTTGTTGAAACAAATCAGTTGCCTCTCAGACCTTCCCTGTTGATTTTATTCTTTTTCTCTTTTCTTATTATTACTGGGAAATAGTTAACATTTTGATTTATTTAACAAGATATACACGAAATGATAAATCGGATGACAGAGCTAAAGATCTTTTGTATGAAAACATATTACAAAATTAAGTCTTTCCAGATTGTTCAAACAAGATACAGAACAAGTTCACTTTCCGCAAATTTCCAAACAGGAGCCAAATTTTCAAGTTAGTCCAGAACTTTGAAGCTCATAGCACTAATGAAAATTGTTAGGCAACAGGTTTCTCAACATCTGAGCCTCCAATTACTCAGGAAGAATGTGCACTCGTTATCAAAAATTCTGCATATCATATTTAACAGTGCCTTCAACTGAATGTCGGGTATCTGCAGTATAAACTCTGGGGCTCCTCTTTTTAGTTCATGCTTAAGGTTTCTTTGTTTAATGGCATATCAACCTTTGTAGGTTATTTAATGCCAAAGCCATTCTCCCAGAAGGACAATAGTGGTACAATTTAACCCATAGCTGGGAGGATATGGAGGTTCATACCTTTCCCAAGGGTATTTGCCTGAAAGTGAACGTAATAGCGCGACTGGAGTTCGAACTCGCTAATTACGATGCCGCAGTCCATCGCTTTAACCATTACACCTCGAAGACACCCGCTTCATGTTTAAGATTAGATGCTTGCAGATCCTAAAATGTCATTGCTTTACCTTTCAATAAATATAATTTTTATTACTCTATCATTTGTGATCATTGATTTGAGCTAGATCATTTTGTTTGAACAATTGTGAAACAACCTCTATATTGGGGAGTGATTGTAGATCCTAAAATGTCATTGTTTTACCTTTCAATAGATATAAATTTTTATTACTCTATTATTTGTGATCATTGATTTGAGCTAGATCATTTTGTTTGAACAATTGTGAAACAATCTGTATATAGGGGAGTGATTTTTCTTTTATTTATTTTATTCTATTTACCCCATCCCTCTGCACGAGCATGATGTGACAGAGGTTAAATTTTTAAGCAGAGTTTAACAGGTTTGAATTTAGAGTTTTCCTTCTTCTAGACCAGTTGCCATATCAAAGTTAAAGAGCTTAGTCTGCCCTACTATCTACCCGTAACAGGAGGGAGAATAGTTCGATTCACACCTTTCTCAAGGGTAATAGTGTAATGTGAAAATGCAAATAACCTTGTCCAGGATTTGAACTCGTGTCACCATGTCCATTAGCTATGACAGTAGTCAACTTCTTATTCATTCAACAGTATCTTAATTTTCTAAAGGCTATTGTCTAAAAGAGTGCCATGTCATATCTTGCATCAGCCAATTAGAAAGCTACAACGAACTATACATCACTGCTTGGCTCTTAATACCTGAATCATACGTGCTGTTATTGTTTAAAATCTGCTCTATTTTCTTCCACCTCATTACTTAGTTTTTTCTTATTATCAGCTTGATACAAGCCAATTTCTAAAAAGACCTATAAAAAAAAAAAAATTAGGTGAAGGTTAATATTATTGATATATTTTTGAAGGTCAGTATTATTGTCAAAGTTCATCATTAATTTTGACGTGACGGTAGAGGGAGGAATTTGTGTTGGGCGAGGAAGAGAGACTAAAGCGAGATTAGTAAAGAGTTAAATAGAAGAGAATTTGGAGGCAGTGGTTCAAATCAGTTCAAAATTTGTCAGGACATTTTGATATGAAATGTGAATAAAAAAAGAAAGAAGAGTTTAAAAAATAATGTTTAATTCTATGTATAAAATATGAACACAATGCCCTCTATCAACACAGTTATGAATATAATTGTGATTTATCTATCTATATTACTATTACTATCACGATTTAATTCTTTACAACTATTAGGAGTATTGATATTGGTTCAATTATTTATTTGCATCTGCATTCTTTAATTGTTATTTCATCATATGTGCATTTAGCTCTCTCTATCAGATAATGGTTACTGGGAGTAAATTAAGTCAATTGGATACCACACTCAACCATTCAAAAGATAACTGCAAAGATAAGGATGCAGATTTCAAGGAATAATTGATAATGATAGTAAGTTACATATTAAAATCATACATACATATTATTATATACCCTACCCGTGAACATTAATAGGCATGTCCCATTACTCATAAATACGTTGGACACTATTGTGAGGTGGGATTTATGGTGACTAAGTAGTCACCACTAGCAGTGGGTACCTTCTTCACGCTGTTGGCGAGTATCATATTTACCCAACCCCTCCGCTCGGGGAGGATATGACACAAGGTCAATTTTTAAGCGGAGTTTAACAGGTTTGAATTCAGAGTTTTCCTTCTCCTAGACTAGTTGCCTCACCAAGGCTGAAGAACCTAGTCTGTCCTACTATTTACCCATAGCTGGAGGGAGAATAATTGGATTCATACCTTTCCCAAGGGTATTAGTGCTATGTGAAATGCAATCAGTCTCGTCCAGGATTTGAACTCGTATCGTCGTGTTCAATTCCTACGAATTGGCGAGTATTGTATTTTGTCGTATTCAATTCCTCCTGTTGGCGAGTATTGTATTTTGTTTAATGTTATAAAGATTTCCATTTCATTTCCAACCTCCTTTTCGAATATTTATCATTCAATAACCTTTTGTTAGGTTACAACACATGCATATGTGGCCTTATGATTAAGAACTGCATGATTTTAAAAATAGATAATTTAATCACACAAGTGGGTGGGTACGAAGAAAAAGTTATCTTAGAAGAAATTGCTCAACGAAAACAGTTTGACACAAAATAATTTAAAATCTACACAAGTTTATTTTCAGTTCTCAACATCTTTGATGGGTAATGAAAGGTAGATTATATGATGAATAAGGCATGTTCCAAGGAATTATGGAGAAGATAAGAAACTTGCCTAGTTCTCAAAAAGCAAATTGAGAAAAGGTTTTAAACTGATATCAAACCAAATGTAGAAATGCAAGAAAGAAGCAAGATGAAATTTTAAATTGTCAAGGAAGAATCATTAATTTGCAAGAGCGGGAATACATCCTTGGCTAAAGCATTTCCAGTTGCATAATCATCTGACCCCACGTTGTGTTGTCTCCCTCAGCAGTTTCGGGTAGAAATGTATAAGACTGAGATGGTCTACAATTGAAGAAAAAGGCGAAAAAAACTTGAATAAATGTTGTTTAACAGAATTGGGGGTGTATGTGACGCTTCGCTAGGTAGACGGCAGGAGAAATTCCTTAAATTAAAAAAATTCCTTAAAATTAAAAATGACTATTAGGTTCGGGCTTGATTTCGGCGGATCCTCTAAGTCTTCTGTCTATCTCTCTCTTCTGTGTCTATCACTGTATCTCTCTTGGGTCCTATCTTCTATCTTCTCAGCCTATGTGCATCTCTGTATCTCTGGTTCTCTCTGTATCTGTTCTATCAATCTCTGTTCATTGTGTCAGTTCATCTCTGTGGCCCCTTCCGCCTGACCCTCTCAGTAGCAGACTGACTTTTCTTGTATATATACAGGGGTGAACATTCCTATTTTTTGATTTTCGGCACCCATAGACTGGACATAAAGATATTGCCAGACAGTATATTTCCTGGAAACACTGAAAAGTATATTAATAAAATCATTTAAGTCGTAACTCCACTTTTATCTTACCATTTCCACTTACATCCACTGGGCTGAGTTAGAGATTCACATACAAAAACACAATCAACATAACCACGCAAATATGTCTCGGCCCTATAAGGACTCACACGTGTATACTGTTACGGCCACCGGCCACGGTAGGATTATAATGCAAGGACTACTATGAGAATCGGAAGTGGGGCAGGCGATTGGCGAGTCTTCGAGCCCTAGCAACAGTGGAAGAAGCAGCCGAGAAGGGGCAAAGATTTTGACCCGGATAAGGAAGACACATACCATTGGTCGAGGCAGGGAGGGCGTTTTACCGCCAAAAAGAAACGAAACCCAAAAAGTCAGTTTCGAGCTTCGCCAAGGAAGAGAAAGGTCGCCTTTTCACGGGGTCCGGTGAAAGGGGAAATTCGGCCTATAGAAGTCAGCTCTGTTGGGTAAGAACCTAAGGCTCAACGTAAAAGAAAAGGAAAACAAAAACTGGTGCCTTGCAACTCGTTAATAGGAGATTAACGAATATAAGAAAAAAAGAAAAAATTAACAAAAGAAAGGAAAGATAAAAAAAAAGGTTAGTCAAAATTTTTATCAAGAATAATATACGTAACCTAAATAAAGGTCCGTATCAAGACTATTCCAAAGAAACATTTTTGAGGCTGTTCATCAGCAGCTAGTTTCGGCGGAAAACCTATTTGGTTAAAATTTGTATATCCATAAAGACGAAGAGGAGAGACTCTTGTTCTTCGGTGAAAGAAGAAAAAAAATACAAAGAAAAAAAAATACTTTGTCTTATTGGAAGGACCTAGTCAGATACTATTGGGAGCGACTTGTCCTCCACATTGCTGTATATTTTTTTGTTGTATTCGTTTTGCTCTTTGTTTGTCTGTTGTCACAGTTGTGCTTTCTTTTAAATGAAAAAAATGTATGAATGATACATATATAAAGAAAAGGAGAAAACCAACTCCGCGTTATATTGTTTGTCCGGTTCAGAATTCCCCACGTGTTCATTCATAACACGTCGACCTCTTTAACCTTCAAACCCTCATTCGTCCGTGATCTTAATAACCCACACATAGGACTCCGTCCATATCTCGAAAAATTAAAAATACTGGTGGAAACCCGTTACAATACATATACGTATATACATACTTATGGTCAGCTCACAACCACACACATGTATACACCCGCACATACATACAATAGCGAGCATAAAGAACAAAACGATGATTTAAAAAAGTCTAAATATGAAATAACTTTTTATTTTAAAGCTTCATAGAACATTTTATCAAGGAAAAATTAGGATATAAATATAAATTATATAATTCCAAAATATAAAGCTCTATTAACTTATTTTGATAAAGTTATAAGAATAATTATATAACATTCGAAAAAAATGGATGATCAAAAACATCAGAACGATTAAATAAATCCCAAAAATTTAATGATTATTTTGTGTTATTAAAAAAAAATTTAGGGTAAGAATATAAAATAGATTATTTTATTAAATTACACCGGTCCTCACCAGCTTTTGCATTGTAAACATGGTGAAAATATTTGTGACATCATTGGAACTTACAAAACTGATAGTCAAGTTACGTAATGAAGATAAACTCTCAATTGGGGATATTTCAAAGACTGTGGGGAAATATAAAAGTGTTATTCGTTGTATTTTAAGAAAACTTGAGGAAACTGAGTTGTGTGAAGCCAAGAAACAACCTGGCAGGCCTAGGAAAACTCCTGCAAGGGAAGACAGATGGATTGGTAATTAATCCAAAAAGGATCGATTTGCGACAGCAACTGCTATCCCTAAAAAGCTAACACTAACATTGGCATTAAAATATGAAGGCACACTATTTCCCGAAGACTTAATGAAATAAATCTGAACAGTCGATTAGCTTCTACGAAGCCTTACATTTCTAAAAAGAACCAAATGAGCCGATTGAAATTTACCACAGAACACGTCATATGAACTGAAGAACAGTGTGATTGTATTCATTTCAGTGGTGAGTCAAAATTTAACCTGTTCGGTTGTGACGGGAGAAGGTTCATTCGACGCAGTCCTAAGGAATGATAGTCGCCTCAGTGCGCTAAAAGCAGCGATAAATTTGGAGGAGGTAGTGTGATGGTGTTTGGCATGATTTACGCTGCTGGTACAGGACTTCTTGTGAGGCTACACGGTAAAATCAACGCAACTGTAGACAAAGAGATATTGAAGAAATATGTACCTAATTTGAGAACTGCAATTAACCAACCAGCTGTTTTTATGCAAGATAACGCTCCGTGTCACACAGTGAAGTCTTTTAAGACATTTCTTTCCTAAGGGGGATGTTACTATTATGGAGTGGCCTGTGTTGCATACCACTCATAGCCATAATGATGTCAATCACAACAGTAATACAATACATACATAAATACAAAACACAGGCGGACTCTGTTGTTTCCGATACGAACGGGTTTATTAATTCCTGACTTGGGTTCATGGCGACACGGGGAGAGATACACAATTCTTACAATGCTGACCATACCACACCGAACCCACCCCAACGTGCGGCGCATCTTGTGATGTTTAAGATCTCTATCGGTAGAGATCCGAAAACCCCAACTACATCTTTCAACGGTCAAAATCCAACTCTCGCCTCAATGGTCCACTCTCAACTGATTCTTTTCAAAATCCTCAAATTCTCAGGACCATCTCTTCTGTCCATGATGTCATCCACACTCCAGCTTCATTTCCTGTCTGGGGGTTTATTATGACAATGGTGATTGTCATATCCTTTGCGCGCGAGCGTAATCTGCATCAAATGACTATACACTTGAACTAAGATACTCGAATAATTTAAAGCCTTACCAAACTGAATGATAAAATATAACTAACGAAAAATGAATAATATAAAAAAGATCATTCCTTAATTATATAACACCTGCTCAAAGCCCAGAAATGAATCCGATTGAAAAGTTTGGAAGTTATTAAATGAAAGAGCTAAGGAAAAGAATCCAAGAAACGTCGAAGAACTATGGACTAATTTGAAAGGAGATTGGGAGAAAATATCTGTTGATAAATGCAAGACATTAAATCACTCCTGTAGCAAAAGATGTGGAGCTGTTATTGAAAGTAAAGGTCTACACATCAAGTACTAATGAATTATGAATGCCATTTTCATTTAGATATGATGTATTCATTATAATAGTATGAGTTTGTTAATCATTCTGATGTTTTTGATCATCTATTTTTTTCGAATATTGTATAACTATTCTTATCACTTTATCAAAACAAGTTTATTGAGCTTTATATTGTGGAATTATATCATTTACCTTTATATGGGTGTCCTCGTGGTGTAATGGTTAAAGCGATGCACTGTGGAATCGTAGTACGCGAGTTCGTACTCCAGTCGCGCTATTACGTTCACTTTCGGGCAAATACCCTTGGGAAAGGTATGAACCCCCTTATTCTCCCTCCAGCTATGGGTAAATAGTAGGACGGACTAGGTTCTTCAGCCTTGGTGAGGCAACTAGTCTAGGAGAAGGAAAACTCTGAATTCAAACCTGTGAAACTCCGCTTAAAAAATTGACCTTGTGTCATATCCTGCCTGAGCGGAGGGGTTGGGTAAATATGATAGTGTCGCAGCGAGACACCAATGACTCATTAGGTCACACTTTGCACATTTATAAATTTAATTTAAAGAAAAGACTATTTGATCATTAGGATTTTATAGTTATATTCTTCGGGTGTTACAGACAAAAATTAAATATATATCATATTCAGCAACTCCTCTGTCAAGGGCAGGATGTGATACAAGGACAATTTTTAAGTGGAATACAACTTGTTTGAATGCAGTGTTCTTGCTCCTAGACTGGTTACCTTACCAAGGCTAAAAAACACAAGCTACCCAAATAATTACTTTAAAAATTTAACATATGCAAAATTAGTATCATATGCAAAATAATCGAAATATCTCGAGCTTGTAACACGTGCGTACGTAAAATAAGGTTGTGGAAGATTACTTAGCCTCAACTATTGTAGTAAACCAAGATAGCAGTGAACCAAGGCTTAGTAGGGGAGAGGAAAGAAAGAAAGGTAAAAAAAAAAAAAGTATTGAAACCAAGGAAGAGGAGTAGTTACTCTTTCATCAACCTGCAAAAAAGAGGGACGACTATATTTCTTGAGACCAAACTTTTTCCCACAATAATGAATTTATTCCCAAAGAAATAAATTTTACAAAACAATTCTATGACCACATTGCATATATTTCGCTATACAGGTAGAGTTATACACTCAACTTTTACTTTATCACAAATAAAAAGATAAACATAAAATGAAAATAATACAATTGAATAAAATAAAATAAAACAAAATATATGAAGGATAAGACTGGAACAAGTAAAAGACTTACTCATCGTTGGAACGTAACGAGAAAGAAGTAATATGAAATACCACGCTTGGTATTTAATCCAAAGTTTTTCTTTTCTTTTCTGGTTCGTTTCAAACCACAAATAGTCTGCCTACACCTGAGAAGAACACTCTGTATCTGGTGTTGAATATTTCCTTTTCTTTTTTTTTTTTTTTTTTTTTTGAAAGTTCTGTAAGCCGGTCCTTGGAGGAATTAAAATTTCGTGTTGAATTTCTTCCACAGTCCTTCTTCTCGAAAATGTTTCCCGAAATCTACTCTATTAGAGTACCCTGTAGTCTGCATCTTTTTTCCTGCTTAGTGAATACCTACTCTTGGCTTCTCCACAACTTTTACTCCGTTTCTTTTGGACGGAGGTGTCTAACTGAAAGTATCTCTAGATTTTCAACCTGGTTCAATGTTCAAGCGTTGGCTGAATGGTCGAAACGATGTCTGGCAAACTGGCCACAAGACGCGTTCTAGACTGCTTCCGGATAAAACAAAAACTGACTCCAAAAGTCAACAGAAAAAAGATTTAATGGCCAAGGCCACTCACTTTTATACCCAACTATGAAATTCGATCAATTATTAACTACCGAATTTACAAATTCCCAAATTACCCATAAATAGGGAGAGAACAGATGTATTCATGCTTTTCCTAAGGGCATTAGCGTGAAGTGAAATGTATACACCCCCTTCCAGGATTAGAACTCGGTTTGCCCAGTTCATTTCTTACGACGATAAACACTATGCCAAGTAGGCCTCCTTAAAAATATTTATATGTATTTATTCATATATAAATATATAAGTACACGTGTTGTTTTATTGCAGTAAATAAAAATTTAAAAACAACACCAAACGAATGTAAGTTTAAGGACTTATTTTTAAGAGCACTTTCCAGCAATATTGTATTTGCGCGTGCGGAAATACCTCTCGAAAAGTAGGTGCTAAATTTCCCCCAGACCAATTAAAATAAACCCTAGGGAAACATTACATCGAATCTAAAAACTAATTGAAATCCCCGACACCATAATACCTGATCTCGTGAAAATAAACACTTGAGCGGCTGTAGTATGGAATAGATCATGTGAAACAAACAAACAAATAAACAATCAACAGCAAAGAAAACTGAATATTTGGACCAATCGTAATTGATTTCAAAAGTCTTATATTTTGGTCCCACTTAAACTGAGTTATTTATTTTATCAGCTAAGAAACCATTTATCAATGGTCTGTCAGTCAGTCAGCCAGTGAGCTCTAGGCAGTCCAGTCACGACGATTCATGCAGCTGATTGTCTCAAATCCAAACACTCCATCAGACACAAAGCTCACTCAGAATAGTCGGACAAATTAACACTAAAATTTTTCATCTAGTAAGTAATTTTTTTTTCTTTTTGTATTGTCACAAACAACAACAAAAAACAAATAGCAACAAGAGACTTTTTCATCTTAAGATCATAACCATTCTTTTATAAATACTTGTCTCAATTCAGTTTATTAATTTTAATCTTGTTATTGTTATAGATATTCGTTTTCGACTCCCATTCATGTTAAGGGGAACTGTCATCCGTCCATATTTTCTATTTTTTTCCGTTTTCTCTTTTCTCTTTCGCTTGCTAAGCAGATAAGAAGGCATTTTTTCACGTCCTCTTTAAATAAGGCCTAAAGATTCTATTTCCATAATATTATCACTCTGATTAGATTTATAAATGTTCAAAAAATAAATAAATGAAAGGTAAACGATACAATTATTTCCCTCTTCTTAACGTTCTCAGTAAAATTGATTTTAATTTCTCACTGGTTGCTCTTCTTTTTCTTTTTTTTCCCAGAATACTTTGTCACTGTATTTAAATCGTTAATGATGCTAAAATATAATCGTATTTTTAATGTTACTTTGATCTGGTCAATTTTCGTTTTTGTCTCGTTTTTTACAATATATTTATCGTCACTATTCGATGGTTGTTAAATGACACCATGAAATTTTAATTTCAATTTTCTTTTTCCTTTACTTCTTCATGTTGAGTCAGTTAACTTGTTCTTTGTTAAATGTTACCACACACACATTATTATTATTATTGTTATAGTTATCTTTGAGAGTTTATCACATCAGTGTTAGCTGATGATATTTCACTGGAGTTTGAGTAACAGCAAATCTCCTCAATCCTCCAGGACTCTTCTCAGTATTCTAGCCGATCTCATTAATGCAGTAGTTTGGATGGCCTCCACTCGTCCTCTTATTTCCAAGTCCTCCAGTCCTTGTATTAATCCTTTGGTGGTGACTGTAGCAATTGCACCAATTATTATTATTATTATTGTCTAAAAAGGATCAGTGAATTTTATTCATAAATATTACAAGTAAATTCAAATAATCTATATTCATCTTTATATTGATACTTTGTTTTGTTTTGTCTTTCTTTTTTTTATTTTTATTGTCGCTGTTGTTCTTGTGGTTATTTATTCGTTTATTTATTTCGTAAACACGAAGTAACAAATTGAACTTCATATTGATCTAACGTCTTTACTTAATGAGCCAAGGCCAATTGTAAAATAGACCAACCGATTGTCAGTATGTACGAAGGTTCAACTATTAGAGCTAAAAATAACAAAATTAATAGACAGTATGTGATCGTGAGTGGAAGAAAAGAAAAAGTTGAATAATCGGATTATTTCATTCAGTGAAATAAAATCGTTTTGTTTTGCTTTTTTTGCTAAAGATGCTTTATAGTTTTATTAACATTTAGATTATTTACATAAAAAAAAACAATAGTCAACAAACACTACCAGACATTAAATATTTGCTTTTTTCTTCTTCTTCTCAAGGTAAGAATAAAATTAGAAAAAAATACTGGTTACTAATTCGCTTGAAGTACTTTAGTCTGAGCGTTGCACGATCTCCTGTGATAAGTATCATGCAAATATCAGCTGTTGTGATCTGTAGCAGCGAGTGTTTGTGAATCGTTAACTACGGATGGCCAGACGAAAAATAAACAAAGTTTTTTTATCAGATTATTTACCTTGCCACCTGGTTTTTGGCATGTTTTCATACGAAGTCATTTTTTAAACCGGAGTTGCAGAATTTTGATATTTTCAATTTAAATCTTTGTACCACAAATTTAAAAAAGTAATGATCGGTAGTTGTATATCTCTTAAAAAGGTAAACTGACTAAAGAAAGTAATATTAAAATGCGATTACTTTCAACCAGTCTACAGTTTACATAACTTTGTAAGAACTTTTTGAATTTTTTTTCGAACAATTTCTTCGTTATTTGTCTAAATAAAAATTGGTATTTCAACCTAAGCTTCGAAGAAGTGAAATCATCATTTTTGACGGTTGGTTGGTACACTTTTCCGAGGATGTTATGGCTTGTCTGGTAAAAAGTTGTACTACTCAGCGCTAGATGGCATAAAAGTCTTTACCACCCTTGTCTACCAAATAGTTCTGTTAATGCTTACCAGGTGGTGTGATCAAATCTGATTTAAACACTAACACTCAAACCCAGCCCTTTAAAAAAATTGGCACATACGAGTGTGCTTTTGTCCACAATGGACAAGTGCCTTTCCTCCAACAACCCCGTGTCGCATTGAACACGACAGCATAGAACAATACATTTCTTAAATATGTAAGTATCCACACAGAATTCTAATTCTCTTTTAGGTACGTATGCTAAAGACTTTTCAACAATCAAGATATTTCTCACCATATATTTCCTATGTACAACTTTGTATCTCATTGTTATTCTTGTATTCCTTCTCTTGAATTTGCTCAAGCAATAGAATATGTTGTTAATTTGTCGTGAATTGTTCTTGCATATATATCCCACACAAAGAAATATTAAACCATACTACATTTTCTCTGCTACAAATGGTCCGTATTGTGAGTTCTCAGTTTTTTCCTGTTAGTGCGAGTTATAATTCATCATCCAACACACATACGAAAACATTCTTTAGTCGTTAGTACTATAGCACCCGCAAAACGTAATTTTGTATATGTGTGTGTGTGTGTGTGGAGGGTGGAAGTGGTCAGAGAGCTTTTTAGTTTGATTTTTAATGACTACAAAGCATCGAGCAAAACTGACAAAGTTACACATTCAGAAAACAATTACTGTTGTCACAAAAGGATTTTATCTCATTGCAATTTACAAGTTTTCATTTTCAAAGCTTTGAAATACGTCCAGTTTTTGAAAGTATAGCCAACATAGCTAATATTTACATACGTCAAATCGTCATTCTTAATTTCTTCGGTTTACTTTATGACAGCGATCATAGGATATTCCTCTCTGGCACCAGTAGTCAGTGTTTGAACTCAGGTTAAATTCACTAGATTCTTATATATTCTTTGTCTAAAGATGCAGATCTAACATTTGAAAAATATAGGGTCTGCTGAAATAAATATTATTGCAGAAAATATGAGTAATTTTTAAAGGTTTTTCTGTAAGTACAACTTTGTATCTTATTGTTATTCTTGTATTCCTTCTCTTGAATTTGCTCGGACAATAAAACATATTGTTAATTTATCATGAATTGTTCTTGCATATATATCCCTCACGAAGAAATATTAAACCATACTGCATTATATATATATATAAGCATAGTAATATATATATATATATATATATATATATATATATATATATATATATATATATATATATATATATATATATATATATGCCATTGCTTAATAGGTAATACATTTTTCTGCTCGATAAAGTCAATTTACATTTTTGTACGTATTTACAAAATCTGTCTTCTGGAGTAAATCTCTCTGACACATACATTCAATGTATTGAAGATTTGTTAGTGAAAGTTCTATCTTTCAGACATCTGGTAACTCCATTCATGGTAGTGACGGCATGTTTTAAATGGTAACCGGACGTTTCAGACCCAGATATATTTTACCACCGACAAAAGCCCCACCGAAAATGATTTACTAGACATAAGCAGTGATATGAATTTTTAATGCTCTTTTATAAATATTTCCGAAAACATTTTTTCTTCTGAGCTAATTTTTTTTTTTTTGAAAGAATTAAATTCTCTTTTTAAAGAAGGTTAATAAAATGGGTTAAGATTCAATTTGACGAAAAAAAAAAGGAAAAAAAAAAAAAAAAGCTGTAAAAAAATACTAAACTGGACTTATATTACTGATCTATACTTTATCATTTATTGTACATTATATTAGATTTATATAGTTCAATTTGATTTTCGTGTACAATTTCATCATTTTGCCCCCAAATCCTAAACTATTTTATATATCGTTTTTAGAATGAATGAATGAATAAATAAATAAATAAATAAATAAATAAAAATAAGTTAATTCTTATTCCCTAGCTTATTTCTTGTACACATTTAAAAACTATCTATGATTTTAGATAATAATAATAATAATAATGTAATCATCATCCTCATCATCATCATCATCATCATCATCAATATTCAGCAGAGCCTTTTGTTTCATGTTATGATGACAGATTTAAGTATTGAGATTCTGGCAAATTAAGGAAATTATTTTAAACTGGACTTGATCATAGAAATCCGGAAGTGAAAAGAAATAAAATAATAATAGGCCTTACATGTTAAAACTTCGTTTAAAAGTGGTGATTTGTCCCTTGAAATAATGCCCAGAAATAGATGACCATCTGTTGTCGATTGCTAGGAATCAAACAAAAGTCCAGATGAGTTCTGATTGGTGGGAAAACCTTTTGTTCTGTCACGTGATCTGTTCACTACTGCATCTGCAAGTGATAAAAGTCTAGAGCTTCTTTTTAATGCGATAGAACTTGTTATTCCCTGATCACAAATAGCATCGGAGATGAATATTTAATCTTAAGCTAAATAAAAATCGCATATTTAATGTGGCATATGATCAAAATTTGAATAGTGAATGGGGGAGAGTTTTGATTTACAATATTTCATCTTAAAAATCAGAATGCTACCTGTTGAAATTTGGAAAAGAGTTCTCATTGATGCACTCTATCCTGTAAGAGCTCTCTTGTGTACACTTATTAACAGCATACCATATGAGTGGTGATTCAATTTTCAATTCGGGTTTGCATCAGGATAATCTATTCGTTCATCGCTCAGGAGCCTTGATTTTGGTTCTCATGAAAAGAAATGTTCATCAAAATAAATCTGATCCATTTGTTGATGTTGTAGATCCCATTGAAGCAAACACCCAATTTATTATTTGCTTACCATATTGTTGAACAGAAATTGTCTCATAAGCTGTTCATAGTGATATTGATAATCTATCTGAATTTCTAATTGCATCACCAATTGCTGAGAATGTTAAAGATTAATGAACGATTGTTAGGATCAATAAATAGAATGAAAGCACAACTTTACGTTGGGTTGTTGAAGCCTTGGATTATTTAAAAAAAGCAAGAAATGTAAAAATTTCAGTTATGACACAGAAATTTTCTAATAGGCAATTGGGGCTGAAATATTCCTTTGAATATTTCTACAGTTAATCATTTTGCGTCATTTTGATGGTATTTACTTTGCAATTAAGAAAGTGCCAATATTACCACGAATAAAAGAAAAGAATATTATTGGTTACGTTTTCGGCCATTCTACTTAAAGTAGCTGAGATGATTGACAGGGAACAAGGATATCGAGCCTTTATCAGAATTAGTCAGCACTTCTACCCTCAGCTCTGGAACGCACTTTCATCAATATGTCGCTTTTAGGTCACCTGACGGGAGGATGGCTTTTCTCTCCGATGGGTTTCGCGACACTGCTCTGCGCATGTTTGTACCACTGTAGGTTATCGGTGACAGAACAGTGTAGCCTTGAACAAGGAAAATGATTAGCAAGAAGAATTAGAATGTTAAATTAGTGGGGGGATTAAATTAGTACCTGAACACATTCGAAAACTACGCTGGGTGTGAACCTGAAATGATTTAGTTTGAACTTGGTCAAATGGAGCAAAATTGGCAAACATCAGAAGTTGAAAAAGGCGGCTGGTAAGTATTGGTAGTTGTCAAATAACTAAAAAAAAAAAAAAATGGAGATGGCAGTGGGAATTGAAATTATCGAAAACTCTCGTTCCTTTCATCTTCGTGATCACGAGAGCTGGTTAGCCCACACAAGCTGTATTATGGAGTTTCTTTGTTTGAAAGCTCCATAAAAGAAACCTGATTTCCCAAAGTTTCATAAGTCAAATCGGCGATGCTGCACCTATAGTTCTTGTAATCTGTCTCTGGGTGTTTGACTGAATTCTCAGCGTACTTGTATCGGTAGCTTCCTGAACGTCAGGATGTAAACCTATCTTCAGACCCTTGAAAGACATATCTCGAACTCACACTTCCCTGCCACACGTTTTGCTCAGCTTAAAACGGATTTGAAACTGTTTGATGACGTTCGTTCTTTGCTGAGCCTCTTTCACTCAAATCGATGGAAGAAAAATGACGAGACCGCTTCACGCTCAGAAAATATTAGTCTGCGTAATCCTACTAAGACGGCTATCCTGGCCAAGAATATATTCGATTGACGACTTTGTTGGCGTTGGTATTTTACAAGTCTTTAGTACTCTGTTAATTCGGATTTTAATGCTGAACTTATAAACAAGCGAAATTCTCGTAGATTTTATGTATGCTTAAGGATGTAAAACAAAGTTACAGATTTCTCAATTCGGTAAAGTCAAAACTAGAATGAACGGAGGAAACATGCAATAAAAGTAAGATGACAGTCTATAAAAAAAATTTGTTTTGCATAGCAGATATTTCTAATTCTACACAATTTCCTTTTTTGTCAACGTACTTAAACCAATGCTTCACTATTAATTACATAAATTTATTATTTAAATTATATAGTGAAAAATTAAAATTAAAATGCTACTAATCACTGGATCAAGCTACAAACTTATTGCTCCACCCAAGTACAAACCTAAGTAACGTTTTTTTTTCAAGTGAAGTTTTCGTCTGAGATTCTGGTTAGATTAAAAACAAAAAAACTAGAGATTTCTTTCATTAATGAAAATGATATAGGTTTCATCTGAATGACTATCAGCAAACCCTTTTTTCGTTGAGTTAAAAAAAATGTTATTTTTGAAATCAATTAATCACTAAACTATTTTACTAAGTTTTACCGGCATTTAAAAGAAGATCCTTGAGTGGACAGGTAATATTAAATTTACCTCCACAACTCAAAGATACTACATTTGGTTGAAGTTGAAATACATAAATTTCCAGCAACACTTCATACGACCGGTAGAAAATTGATATTGCGACATATCCTTGTATAAAAGAAAAGGCGCCAAATCGAATCTTTCCCTTTTCATCCAGAATGCAGTAAAAGTAAGACCTAATTTCTATCCTGTTTCTGCAACCCCGTTCCCTAGGGCATGGCAATTGATTTCATTAGTACTCTATACAAAACTACACACTGGACAATATACAATACCGAAATCTTCTTCGCATACAGCTACCTCAACAAAAAAGCAACTTTAACAGCTATGCATTTTTATCACAGAAACATAACTACTTTTTAATCTTTTCACACACGTACGTATCAGCAAACGAACTTTTTTTTCATGGACACATAAAACTCGTTAAGTTCCAAGACATGTAATTGTATTTTATTCTTCTATCAACATTACCTGTTTCAAATGTTATGTATATGTATATATGCACCCGTAGTGCAATGGTTACTGTCGTTGGAGATGGACACGATAACCCGAATTTAAATCCTGAACGCATCGCATAACTCTTATATCTTCGGCAAAGGTAAGAATCCAAATATTTTCCCTCCAGCTATGGATAAATAGTTGGGCAGACTGAACTCTTTAACTTTGGTATAGCAATTGGTCTAGGAAAAGAAAAACTCATAATTCAAATCAGTCAAACTCCGCTTAAAGAATTGACCAAGCGTCGCATCCTGCTCGTGCGGTGGCGGGTGAATATATATATATATATATATATATATATATATATATATATATATATATATATCCCTGTTTATGGTTATGTATGGGAGGTTAGAAAGGAAGAAGTGAAGGCTAGCTTTATGAGACTAACATTGTATTACCGCCATTTTACGAAGCGGGGAAAAGAAATGTTGACAAATCAAGAAATAGGTTAACAAGAATCGGAATATACCAAATTTCCCAATATGAATGTTCGTTTCAGCGAAACTCTAGTTTCCTTGTTCAGAGTTCGGAGAATGGACTTTCCGTTGCGGTCTGTATATCAGATTGTTGCTTGTGTACATGGCACGTAATGACGTAATAAGATCATAATTTGAACCCTTTTTTGGAGCAGATCTGTTCAAATTTAATTTTTTTTTCTCTCCTTTCGTTGTTGGTTTGTTTACTTTCGAGTTTATATTCGTATGATTATTTAATATTCAACAGTTATTACTCAGTCAACCAAGTAGATTGTGGCATTATGCCTTGTGTAAACAACTCGTTTTCCACCTTTTGACTTGGCTCACGATACTTTGGTGAGGCAGTCAAAATAAGCTTTGGAATTTTTTCCCTCTTTAATTGTGGAAACATGCGAAGGAAAGAAGAGCCGCAGAATCGCAAGGCAAAATAGATTTACAAGTTAACACAAGAAGGACAAAATGCTTTTCCTGAGTTGCATTCACAATAAGTTTGGCTTTGGTCATCAAGACAAGTCAATCTTAGTTAAAGGAAAGTTAGGAAAAGAAATTGCTTAAAGATAATGAAACAAGTAACTTGGTTCACTGACAATCGTTGAATGTTTCTTCAAAGAAGAAAAAAAATGTACTGAGGTGAAAATCAAACGTACAACATATATATTGAAAATGCTTGTGACGAAATAACTAGAACGGTTCATGTGAAGACCCTAAGTAATGATCATCGTTTAAGTAACAATCATGTATTTAAATAGCCGTTCGTTTACACACAGCAGCAAATGACATGATATGGCTCATATGAAGAAGCTTTGAGACACTGAAGGCAATGCACAGTAAAACATAGAATGACATTTTTGCCCGGCATCACATAAACAACGGCTCGTTGAGGCACTTGACTTTTTTTCTAGCCGAATTAAAAACTCTGGCTAACAACAGCAATTTTACCAATGTCACAGCGAAGCAGTATAATTCAAATTCAATTCGTGATACTTTTCATCAATGTCATAATGTCAAACAGTATACATCAAAGACTGCTTGAGAATAAAACTCTAGACTTGAATGTTGTCTTTGATCAATCAAATGTTACTTACAATCAACATTGATCTGCACAGCATTTCCAGTATCAGAGCAATTATCAATTCTTTTCTTTACAGCACTGGATTCAAACTCATTTGTTGCTGAATCTAAAAAGTCATGTTGGTAATGATCGCCAACCGAGAAGTCGTTGTCTAGCAAGAACGGTATAAATAGTTGGACACATTGAAAAAATATGCCATTCAACCTCATCTACTGCAATTCCTATTTCAGATTGTAGGGATGATTTTTTCTTGCAAATTTTAGATCTGAAGCTTCTACTGTTAGTTTGAATTCTTCATTTTGTGAGTGTCAAAAGGTGCTTGATAATGACACTTATACAACTGAAATTTGGTTTGGTTTGATTTGGTTTAAAGGCATATTAGCCATCGTAGGTTGTTTAATGCCAAATCCTGTTTATAATATATATTAAATATATATATGATTTGTAAACACATTTTGTTGATAACATTCTTAAACGAGCCTGAGTTCTTTTTTTTTGCACACAGTTAAATGGTTTTAAGTATTGCTATGTAACAGTCACAATTTAACACCAGTCTTTTGTTTGCACACTTAGTTTGTTCTATTTGACCCATAGATAGGAGGTGCCTTTGGTGTAATGGTTATCGTCGTAGGAAATGGACACAGCGACTCGAGTTCAAATCCTGGACAAGACTGATTGCATTTCACATAGCACTAATACCCTTGGGAAAGGTATGAATCCAATTATTCTCCCTCCAGCTATGGGTAAATAGTAGGGCAGCCTGGGTTCTTCAGCCTTGGTGAGGCAACTAGTGTAGGAGATGGAAAACTCTGAATTCAAACCTGTTAAACTCCGCTTAAGAATTGACCTTGTGTCATATCCTGCCCGAGCGGAGGGGTTGGTAAATATGTATAGATAGGACCCTAACAGGTACTACCACTCCGGGCCAGATTGGACCTGGTTGCAATGGCAATGAAGAAGTGCCTCACATTCCCCAAATCTCCAAGGCTACAGTCTCGCCATCAGATAGTTTAATGTCGTATGCAGGACATTCGTTGTGGGGAGGGGGTGTCTTACTCTCATTTGAGATGCAATCGGCGTATTCTACAGCCCCAGCCGACTGGGATGGCTGAAATTTGATTGATAGAGATAGCACTGATAAAAGTTATATCAGTAATAAATTAGTTATTGAATCTAAAGATTATTCTTTCGAGTTGTATGATTAGAATGGCTTCTGCTTTTCTGTCAGCAAGAACTGTGAGACATTGCTATATATCTTTCATTTTGCAAAATAAAAATATAAGAAAGTTAAACAGAATATGTTAGAAAAATCTATGAACTGATATAATTCTTGGGACTAATTTTCAGGAACTCCATGAGAATGCCGTAGCCTTTAAAAAAATTGAATTGAGTTAATATAAAAATAAATCTTTCAAATCTAAAAATAGAACAGAAATTACATTCACAGAAGTGTCAACTTTGGAGAAGAAAACAAACCCACGTGGACATAGTTGTAAGCAAACCACGTGATTCTAAATACAACGTTTCTACTAATGGTAATAAAAACAAAAGTTAGAACCTGTTGGTTTGTTATAAAAGCCACCCCGGAAAACGTCAGCGATAGAATAGAACACAATAGCAACTAAGAGTGGCAAACCACATCTGACAACTGATGCGTATTAGCTACAATATATCAACGTAGCCAACAGGAGGTGCCCGTGGTGTAATGGTTATCGTCACAGGATATGGACACGGCGATACGAGTTCCTGGACAAGACTGACTGCATTTCACATAGCACTAATACCCTTGGGAAAGGTATGAATCCAAATATTCTCCCTCCAGCTATGGATAAATAGTAGGGCAGGCTAGGTTCTTCAGCCTTGGTGAGGCAACTAGTCTAGAAGAAGGAAAACTCTGAATTCAAACCTCTTAAACTCCGCTTAAAAAATTGACCTTGTGTCATATCCTGCCCGAGCGGAGGGGTTGGGTAAATAGGATCAACGTAGCCAACAGGTGAACTACTGTTTGCTGCCACACACAAAGGAAAACCGGCAAAGACACATTCATTCATGTATAACGCAAACGACTGGGGTTGAACCTGGTTACAGCAACGAGACAATGCGACCCTTTGATGAAGGGGCCATCGTCGGTATTGTGTTGTTAGGCACAGTTCCGTTTGGTTTGATTGCGTCGGTGTTCTTTATGACCATCGACCTCTCTGCCCACGTTGTGTTTTTATGGCCAAAGTGAGAAGCTCACTTGATGAAGTCTCTGAAGTGATGAATTGATCGACGGCCAGAGATTACGTCAAAATAATTCTCCAACATAAAAAACAAACAATTAAGTCAACACGGGTTAGAAATGTAACAACAGTTTTTGTTTATACGATTGTTGTATACGGCAGTTTTAACCCTTCCCATTCGGTCCTAATCGTGCGATAGAGAAATACACGATACTGTTATAAACAGTCTAGTTGTAAGTCGAATATTTAGTGTTTGAAGTCTGACTCAAGGTCTCGGTTCAAGAGCAATGGTAGACCGACTATCTCTGTTTCAACTCTTCTCGGGCTCTCTACGGATCCTCTATCTGAGATTTCAAAAACTCAAGCTTATACTGAGTCTGATGTCCAACCGGCGTGTGGCTATATTATTTGCCCATCTTTAATGTCAATTTATCACTATTTAGTTTACTTTAAAACAGATTTTCCATATTTATATTTACCCAACCCCTCCGCTCGGGCAGGATATGACACAAGGTCAATTTTTAAGCGGAGTTTAACAGGTTTGAATTTTCCTTCTTCTAGACTAGTTACCTCACCAAGGCTGAAGAACCTAGTCTGCCCTACTATTTATCCATAGCTGGAGGGAGAATAATTGGATTCCTACCTTTCCCAAGGGTATTAGTGCTATGTGAAATGCAATCAGTCTCGTCCAGGATTTGAACTCGTGTCGCCGTGTCCATTTCCTACGACGATAACCATTACACCACGGGCACCTCCACAGATTTTCCATATTGGGAATTTTTCAAATCCCCTTTTGGTTGTCATAGGGCTGGATCCACCTTTTCAACTCCAACCTACTTTAATTTGTATCTCTCACTAATTCCTGGTATTAGCAAGAAATATTATACAATTAAGATTTTCCACGCGGACATCTTAAAATGAAAACAAGGTGTTCCCTTTCTGATGATTTTCTTCAATGACTTGATATTTTTGTCACTAAATTTTAGTCGTCCAAACGATATTAAGCAATTAAGATTCTCTTCCTGGTGATTCCCTTAATAAAAACAAATTCGTTCCCTTCTGACAACAAATAAACCAGACATTTTTTTCACCTGAGCCCGATGATCTGTCCAAGTCTTCATATCCTTTGATTCTCCAAATGATTTTCCTTTGTCCAAATAATATTTAAGCAATGAAAATTCTTTTAAGAGTACAACTCTTATCTCTTTCATTTAATCTGCTTACATTCAATTGATTAATCCGCTTTTAAACTCCAGTGTCACATAGGTCATTATATCTTTTGGATTTTCAAATATTTTTCCTTTGTCCAAATAATATTTAAGCAATTAATATTCTCTTAAGAATACAACACTTGCTTTTTTTCACCTGTTTGTTTACTTTTAATTAACTTCCCTTCCTCTATGTTCCAGTGTCACTTATGGACAGGCTATATAACTTACAAAATAAGATTCTCGCCTCGTAAGTAATAACTTTCTCTAAGCTTTTTGCTTAGATATAGCACAAGACCGTATGAATGAACCACCCAATGAAACTCGAACTCACTCGTGTAGGTTTGCTAGTCTAGCTTGCTAACCATTACACCACCTGAGGCGCCTATCTCTGATTATCGCCAGTAAAACGCATCACGTGATCATATGTAAGATTTTTTTCCCGAAAGACTTTTTCTCTTGCAATAACCCACTCACTGACATATACCTGCTCACAAGGAACTTTTTCTTTACAGTTAGGCATTTATACATTTTCTTTCGGATTATAAATTTCCGTCTTGTAATTATTGCGGTAGATTTGTTGTCAACTTATTCGTGTTACTCGCAAGCTCTTTTTGATCTTCGTTCGTTCTTTTTCTCTTTCAGCTGGCAAGCAACTGAATTTTGCATACTTTCCCTGAGAATGCGGCTGAACAAATACATGTTTAACTCTGCAACAAGTTCTTAAAACTGAATTATCAATTTTATTTGGTTATCTTATTGCAGATTACAATACAGTTGTTACTGAAGCACGAAAATGTAGAAATAGCTATTAAGAATATGTTAAAAAGTGACGTTCACTGCCTTTTGGAGTTAGATTTATTGAACCTCCCAAATCTACTCGGCGTGCTTAAGTATTTATTATAAAGATAAAAGAAGTGGACTTTTCTCAAACTATTAAAAAGATACACAATTTGGATGTACATTCTCTTCCAAATATGGACAAAATAATCAATGAGATTGCTTAGTACCAAGAGTATAGTACCAGTGATCTTTACAAATCCTACAGTTAGGTCCCACTGTATGAGGCTGATTGTCCTTTCATTGCTTTTGAAGCTGATGGCTGACTCATGCGATTCGAGTGAATGGTATTACTTTGGCGTTACTTATGGCGTTTCTTGTTTTAATAAAATCGATGAGTTTATATCTAATCGTAACTTATCGATAATTTTTCTTTTTCATTCTTAGATAATGTTACAAAATGTAGTCGTAGCTATTTCTAGCAGCAGCAGCAGCAGCAGCAGCAAAAATTGATAATCTAACTTTCAACAAAAAAAAAATGTATTTTTCCAGTCACATCCATTTATCTTATAGATTACCGTATTCAACATAAAAAATACAGCTAGATCCTAATAGACTTTGTCTTTTTCTAGGTCTATCATCGCCTCAGGATAAGAAATCATTGCCGAGAGTTGTTGGCATGTTTGTTTATTATGCCAAGTGACTAAGCCATTGTTCTGACTCGGAGTCTCCGGGGCGTAGTGGCTAACGTGCAAGACCTCGACATTGTCGTTAGCGAATTCGAACTGCAGTCGTGCGATTACGTTCACTTTCGGACAAATACCCTTGGGAAAGATATGAAACCCCTTATCTCCCGGCTATGAATTAAATGGTAACACTACTGTCCTTTAATAAAGATGGCTTTAGCATCAAATAACCTATGAAGTTTGATATGCTATTAAAACAAAGAAACCAATTTAAATCAAACTATCATTCTGACAAATTAAACTACTGAATTCACTTACCGAGTTTCCATTGAAAGACTGGGAAATTAAATAATATGAAACTAAAAAATAAGTTACTTGGTTAAGACGACGCAAGCTGTTGATGAGAATGTACCATTTACTGTCGAGACTTGTACATCAGTTTTCGCAATAGCGGCCAGTTTGAGTCAAAATGGGATTCTGTTGCCTTTCATTCACGTACATTTTAAGGGGGTGAGCTGTTTCATTCTTCAGCTGAGAAGGAGGCACTCGATATAGTTAAATCGATTAGTCGCTGGCGATATTTTTATATTTGGTAGATATTTTACTCTTATCACCAATAACGTAGCTATCAAGTAAAAAATTAAAATGATAAAATACCACTTTGGAGAGTCGAGATTTCTCTTTATTGTTATAACGTACACTGCATAGGGAGGCAAAATGATTGTCTTTTCTTGGCTTGGGGCGTGGCTTTCCACATTACCTACCCGTTGGTCACGTGTGAATTTAGTCTCCCAAATTTTCTCTTTTTGGTTTCATTCTTTGAACGGTTAACACCTGATTTTCTGTTTTCGCTCGTAGAGCAAAATGAACATGATTTTTTTTTTTTATTTCTGTTAGATAAATAGAATGTAATTGTTGTTTCCATCTCTGGTGAGGTACTTTATTTCATCTCACCATGAAAACTATCCGAGAAAACAATTGAATACAAGTAAGATATTTACATAACTTTTTTCGGGTCTCGACATAGACGGAAGTGGTATTTTTTAGTACTCTCTTGCAGAGCAGAATGAAAATTTTTATTGCTGTTCGTTGAGCTAAATGGAGACGTTGTTTCCAAATCCAGTATTTCTTCTCGCCATGAAAACTACCAAAGAAAGTAAGACATCTATATCTACTCTTTTTGAATCCCCTTTCATACATACTTGTTCTGGGAGTAATGTTGACAGTCTGTCTTGGGACACGTTGCAAACTGCTGTGGCATTTGTTATATTACTATATGTACTTATTAAATGTTTTTATTGTGTGTAACCGGACATTGGCATGACGGTTAGAGTGTTCGCCAATGGCCCGGGAGACCTGGGTTCAATCCCAGGTCGAGTCATACCAAAGAATAAAAAATGATACTTGATGCCTCCTTGCTTAACACTAAGCATTATAAAGTAAGGATCAAGGGTAAAGTGGAGCAATCCTGAGAAAGGAGTAGCGCCCTCCCCTACACCTTGGTGTAGTAGCTATCGAAAAAGGAGCCTTCGAGTCACCTATGGTCGCCAACTTTACTTATTTATTGTGTGTATGGGTTTATCTCGTCCTTCCTTTCGGTTAATTCAGTGTTAGTGTATCACTAGATATATCAATGCAAATATCAGAACCTGGTGAGTTAGAAACAACTAAATATTCTTCGTAGCACCAAATAGCCGGTATAAGTTACACCTGACATAAATCATTCTGACAATTGATAAAGAGAATGTTGCCGCTAAATTATGTGAATTGTGCCATAATACGTTCTGAAGCATTGTATTTTCTGCAATCAACTCTATTTTGCTTAGGTGAATTGGAACCATTTTTGCAGATTTTGGTTGAAACAATTAAACAGAGGCGATAAATTTGACCAAACTCATCTCAAGAAAGCAACACAGTCCTTCGAACAGATAAATCTGGCCTCTGTTTAACTGTTTGAATTAGAATAGATAAAATAAAAACTTCAATTCACATTGTAAAAGGCACCAGAGCGCCTAAATTGAACGGCAAAAACTCAAACCGTAAATTAAAAAAACTAAAAATATATTGTATATTTTTACACCAATCAAACGTCTATATTTGCTTAAGAATGTTAAGCTTAAGCCATCCTACACATGTTTCGACCAGCAGACGAAGCTAGCAGGATCCCTGGAACAGAATTCACTAGTTACTTTCGACTTGAAATAATCAACACAGCTTTTTTTTTTTTTGCTGTTTTAACAGAACTGTGCACATTGTAAATTCTGAACATTTGACATCAACGTAGAATTTACAAATAAACTTCGATTTCAACTATTTACCAGATAAATATGTTAGCATTGAGAAACAAATTCTATGCACTAGAGGAGAAGACAGAAATACGTACCCCGAATGACGAATATGAGAATTTTGTCAACGCACACCTAGAGGCAGCAGCGAAATGCATACCAACAAAACTTAGAACTAAAACTAGAGTCCCATGGGAGACATTAGCGGTTAGAGAAAAACGTGCAAACGTGAAAACTGCTTCCAAATGCAATAGGAAGAACCCAATGAACATAAATGCCCTGAAACTCAAAAAGGCACAAAATGAATTAGCAAGCATATATCTAAAAGAACAGACAGAATACATACAAAATCAGACAGATAAGATTAAAGACTCAGTGGAAGATAGGCAATCTTAGATAGCGTGGCAAACGATAAACGAAGTGAGCAGAAGGAAGAGCACAGCCAAAGCTAAACTGAAAGCTACAAACCAACAAGAAAGAATAAAACTGTGGAAACAGCATTTCGAGAATCTACTAGGAAACCCACCGAAAGTTACGCATGAACCAATCACAACAATTATTAGTAAGCAATTAGACATTAAACTAGGACTGTTTACTCTGGAAGAACTCGATTCAGTACTTAGAAAAATTAAAAATAGGAAAGCCGCAGGGCTCGATGAAATTCCCCCAGAAGTATGAAAGACCAGACAATTCGACGACATACTGCTCCGACACTGTAACGCAGTTTATAATCAAAATCCGATAGACAGAGGGATGAAGAGATGCACCCTCCCTTTCCCTAAAAAGGGTGACCTCGGATTAGCCAAGAACTACCGAGGTATAACACTGACATCCATAGCAGCCAAAATATACACGAAACCGCATACAACCCAACATTGAAAACATTCTTAGGAAAAACCAAAATGGCTTCCGAAGAAATAGATCCACGACCTCACAAATATTGACTATCTGTAGAATCCTTGAAGGCGTCCCGGCAGAAAAAAAAAAAAAAAAAAAAAAAAATACAGGCGACAATACTATTTTTCGACTTTACCAAGGCCTTTGATTCCATTCACAAAGAGAAGATGGAACAAATTCTAGTAGCATACAGCATACCAAAAGAGACCGTCGCAGCAATAATGATTCTCTATAGAAACACCAAAGTGAAAGTACGTTCTCCGGATGGAGACACAGACTACTTCGACATTGTAGCAGGAGTACTGAAAGGGGACACGCTAGCCCCATACCTCTTTATCATCTGTCTAGACTACGTGCTTAGAACATCAATTGATAAAATCAAAGAAAACGGCTTCGAGCTGACAAAGAAAAGAAGCAGAAGGTACCTCGCAAAAACAATTACCGACGGCGACAACGCCGATGACATAGCGATTTTGGCAAATACACCCAACAAAGTCGAAACACCACTGCATGGTCTGGAACGAGCCGCCACAAGCATTGGCCTCCATTTTAATGCACATAAAACGGAATACATGTGCTTTAATCAAACAGGCGACATTTACACACAAGGCACTAGTTGACAAGTTCACCTACCTAAGAAGCAGTGTCTCATCAACCGAAAAAGACATTGACACGCAACTAACAAAGGCATGGACTGCAATCGATAGGTTATCGGTCATATGAAAGTCAGACCTGACCGATAAAATGAAACGCAGTTTCTTCCGAGCAGCGGTCGTGTCGATACTGCTATATGGATGCACTACATGGACACTAACTGAACGTATGGAGAAAAGGCTTGACGGCAACTACACAAGAATGCTGCAAGCAATATCAAACAAGTCCTGGAGCCAACACTCCACAATGCACCAGCTGTATGGCTACCTACCTTCCATCACGAAAACTATCCAATTTAGACGAACCAGACATGCAGGACACTGCTGGAGAAGCAGGGACGATCTCATAAGTGATGTTCTTCTATGGACCCCCTCATATGGCCGAGCAAAAGCAGGACGACCAGCTCGAACCTACATACAGCAGCTCTGTGAGGATACGGGATGTAGCCCTGAGGACCTGCCGGAAGCGATGAACAATAGGAAGGAGTGGCGAGAGAGGGTCAGGGATATCCGTGCTGGCGGCACGACATGATGATGATGATGACCAGGCCAGAAAAATTACGCAAAGTTAATCTTGTTATAGAAATAAATAAATAAATAATGATAAGACTAGGTATGCGAGGTGATCAATTGGGAATTGTGAAAGAAATTGAAGTTTGATCAAGCTAAAAAATGGTTTATGCATATCCCAGAATCAGTCCGGAAGAATGAGATGCACAAACTCCTCTGGGATTCTGAAATACAAACTGATCACCTAATCTCGGCCAGACGACCAGACTTTGTTATAATCAACAACAACAACAACAACAAAAAGAAAACTTGCTGAATTGTGGACTTGGCTGTCCCGGCTGACCAGAGTAAAATTGAAGGAAAGCAAAAAGAAGGATAAGTATCTGGACCTTGCTAGGGAATTGAAAAACTGTGGAACATTAAAGTGACGATAATACCAATTGTAATTGGTGCTCTTGGTACAGTCACCAAAGGATTGGTACCAGGACTGGAAAACTTGGAAATAAGAGGAAATATGGAGACCATCCAAACTACAGCACTGTTGAGATCGGCCAGAATACTGAGAAAAGTCCTGGAGACTTAAGGAGACTTGCTGTCACTCAAACTTCAGTGAGAAAACATCAGCTGATGCTGCTGTAAAAAAACTCGAAAAGGAATAATAATTATAATAATAATAATAATAAGGCGAGACACGACTGGGTCGGCAAGGTGATCCACTGGGAAATGTGCAAGAAATTTAAATTTGACCATCAAACCAAATGGTATATGCACAACCTAGCACTTGTCCAAGAAAATGACACGCATAAACTCCTATGGGACTTTAACATACCAACGGATCATCTAATCCCCGCCAAATGACCAGACCTTATAATAATAATAAAAAAAAAGTGAATTTGCAAAATTGTCGACTTTGCTGTCCCGGCGGACCACAGAATAAATTTGAAGGAATGTGAAAAGAAGGATAAGTACTTCGACCTTGCTAGAGAATTGAAACATGAAAGTGACGATTGTGCCAATTGTGATTGGTACTTTTGGCAAAATAACTAAAGGATTATTAAAAGGCCTGGAGGACTTGGAGGTTGGCGAACGGGTAGAGACTATCCAAATGACAGCATTGCTGAGAACGGCCAGAATCCTGAGACGAGTTTTGGAGACTTGAGGAGACTTGCTGTCACTCAAACTCCAGTGAAAAACCATCCGGTAACACTGATGTGAAAATCTCTGAAGGAGTAAATAATAATAATAATAATAATAATAATAATAATAATCCATCAATCACATAATAAGCGAATGCAGCAAATTAGCGCAGAACGAATATAAGACTAGACACGACTGGGTCGGCAAGGTGATCCACTGTGAGATGTGTAAGAAATTTAAATTTGACCACATGAACAAATGGTATATGCACAACCCAGCACCTGTCCTAAAAAATAACACACATAAACTCCTATGGGATTTTGACATACACATAGATCACCTAATCTCGGCCAGAAGACCAGACCTAATAATAATCACAAAAAAAAAAAAAACAACAGAATTTTCAAAATTGTCGACTTTGCTGTCCCGGCTGACCACAGAATAAAACTGAAAGAATGTGAAAAGAAAGATAAGTCCCTCTACCTTGCTAGGGAATTGAAAAAAAACTATGGAACATGCAGATGACAATTATACCAATTGTAATTGGTGCGTTTGGAATAGTAACTAAAGGATTACTAAAGGGACTGGAGAACTTGAAAGTTGGCAGACGAGTGGAGACTATCCAAACTACTACATTATTGAGAACGGCCAGAATACTAAGAAGTATTCTGGAGACTTGAAGAGACTTGCTGTCACTCAAACTCCAGTGAAAGACTATCTGCTAACGCTGATGTGAAAAACTATAATAATAATAATGATAATGAGGTGATCGGTACATGGCTAAGAAAAGGAAATCTGAAGAGAGAAACCTAATCTCTTTTTATAGCATCACAAAATAATACCATAATTTGATAATATGCAGAAAAATAGCAAGTATAGCTTATGTGAACAGAGATGAAACAGTTAATTACATAATAAGCAAATGCAGCAAACTGACATAAAAGGGGTACACGACTGGTTGGGAAAGGCGATCCACTAGGAATTGTTCAAGAGAGTAAAATTTGGCTATATTGACAAATAGTATATACACAAATCAGAATCTCTCCTAGAAAATAAGACGAATAAGAAATTTTCTGGACTTTGAGATACAAACTAGCCAATAAATTCCGATCAGATGACTACACTTATTATTAAGAAAAAAAGAAGTGGTCATTTTTCTGAATTTTACTGTTCCAGCTGACCATAAGGTAAAAGTAAAAATGAAAAGATAGACAACTACTTGGATCTTACCAGAGAGCTAAAAAAAAAGTTGTTGAATGCGTTGGTAACCGTGATGACAATTTAGTTGGTGCCCTTGTATACCACCTCTGGGCCCGGCCCTCGATTACGGCACCAAATATAACCCCTCAGGGTCTCAACCTGGTTTAAACGATACCACTTATGGTACCCCTTTGCCACAACCTTGTCCGCCTCCCTCCAGTCTCTCTGCTACAGCGTGGAAAAACAGATCGAAAGCTCCCTCCAGGAAAGTGACCATACACTGCCCTGCCCCACGTTGTGATTCTTTAAAAGAAGGGCCGATGACCACGTCTGAAAGGAAGAGGGTGTACTGGCAGCTGAAAACTGAAATCCGAAGGGTACATATTGTAAAACAAAAAAAAAATTACAACTCCGATTTCTGCAGTAGGTAATAATAAAAAGGTTTTATAATCTTCAAAGTTACAGATGGCGACAAAAATCTGCGGGTGTGACTTATAATGGTCTAAAGCGGCGGTTTGACGAGGGTTAAGTTTTCTTAGCAACAATTTGTCCCAGCGGCGGACTGGCGATATATGAGTTGGCAGGGCAAAGCACAATTCCAATTTGTTGGTCCCTGTCTGGTCTTCGTCTGCTTTGTCTGGTCCCAACTGCTTCGCTCTCTGCCACCAACTGCTGAGTTAAAAAAATCAGCTCGTTTATATAATAATTGCAAATATTCTGGGGTAGGTTCTGACTGCGGCAGGGGTGATCTCTATAACGTCATTTTCAACTCATTTGACATCCATCATGTCTTTGTTTCAATTCTCGTCACCAGAAAGGGTCCAACCCCCTTTTCACTACTTTCACAGAATAGTCACTCTCTACGGGAGGATAGCTTTCCTCCTACCAACATAGTTTCTCTCATTTTACGGCTCATGACGTCAGAAAGGGCCCAACCCCTTTATGCCCAAATATGCTGGACTGTCACTTTTGATGGAACTGGTTTCAAACCTACGTAGGCGAAAGGGCTGGCCTTCGTCCAGGCTAATTGATAATTCCCTTTCAGCACTGATAAGTAATTTCGGATAATTTTGTGATCCCTTAGCCAAAGCATTTCCCTAAATGCCAGATGGCCTTCCTCTCATCAACAAAGACTTCTTTGTTCGTTTCTGAGTCCCATCTTTTAACTGGAGTGCACGTCACACCTTATCTGATCCTTTGTGCTGTCAAATCCTCAACTTTAACTTTTTCCAGGCTCGAAAATTATCTTAGTATTAGTACTCTTTTCATTTTTAATAACAATATTTTTCTTCCTCAATCTCTGCCTGAGCTCTGTAAACAACCTAATCTTCTGTACCTGTCAACATCTTTCCAGTTCCTGTTTTGCCTATTGTCAAAAGTTCTTTCTCAGAATTTTCAATTCTTCTCCCCAGAAATTTCAATTTTACACTTCTTGGCAATTATATTTGGCTGTTCAACTTTTTGGTTAACCCTTCATGTACCGCCATTGACAAATATTGTCACACTTGAAATAGGCTTCAAAGGTCTGGAAAAGAGACTGGGTGAATTTAGGATCAGAAAAATAGTTGACACTATCCAAACCATTGCAGTATCAAAATCAGTGAGGATACTTAAAAGAGTCCTGGAATCCTGAGGAGACTTGCTTTCACACAAACTTTAGTGAAAAACCACCAGTTAAAACTGGCGTAAAAAGCTAATTAGGAGTAAAATAAAAGTCTTGCTGTATTGCATATTTTATATTTGAAAGTTCCTTTGAATATGTTCGAGCATTCTACAGTAATTGAAAAATTAAAAAAGAATAACTATTAAATCATGACACAACGAGAATTTCCTCTGGCATCTAAGATGTATTAACAAGAAGGAAATTTTTTTTCGTAAATCAGAAGAAAATGAAACACAGTAAATCCAAGATTTTGGATAAGACTTTTCTTTTGATTAAGTTTGCAAATTCAAGCAATGATCACTGCAGCTACTAAGTTGATGAATTCATCAAAGCTGTTAAAAAATTGCAAATGTAACTTGCGACGTAGAAATTCAGTGCATTTTCATAATCTTTTCCGAAACCGCAAAGTTTCAATGCCGAGCCGGTCAACACGTGTTTTCGCTCCTACTACTTAATCTGTGTGATACGAAAACGCACTGTCAAATCAAATTTTTTCTCTCTTCTCAAAAATCTCAGTGAATAATGGCTGAGTCCCTATTGGCTGATCTCTGGGAATGTGGTAAGAAAACGCACTGTTAAATCAAAAAGTGGTCGTTTTTTTCCCCTCTTAATTTCTGTGAATAATACTGAGTCTCTATTGGCTGGCCAACGAGGATGCACTACGAAATGATCCGTAATTGGCTGTTCAATCAGAGGGGTTAAGGTTTACGATTTTCTTCTCTAAAATATGGGCCCCGAGGATGTTTTAAGAGAGATCAATGAAGAAGAAAACACTCCGAAACTACTGCTAGAGGAAGTCCTGCTAATTTGCATGAAGCACAAATGTCTCTTAAATTCCTTACCGTGTCTTTTCTCCCTTACCGAGTGTGCAAAACTTTTCTTTACAACTGTAAAAAATTACATTATCATATTGCAGTAAAAAAGATATATCATTGACGGAGAGTTGCTCGTTCTTGAAGTTGCCAACGTTTTCGGCAATTCATTCCTTCTATCCTCCCGACCTGTCACGAGTAGTTCCAAATAAGAAGCGTAAATCCCAGTTCTGTGGATTTTCTTATTGTTTTCTGGGTTGGGTAGTCAACTTAGTGTGTCAGCAAGGATCATCTCGCTACCTGGGCAGTAGATTACCCTGTTATGGTTGCCCTGGATTTTCAACAGCATGTATTGTAGTCGGGGTGATATTGAATACAATGACTTTGTACATATTGTCACCAGTGGTTTGTGATCAGTGATTACAGTCAACTTTTTTGCATAAAGGTAGGTGTGATACGGCTGAATCCCATATACGGTTGCTAACATCTCGTTCTATATTACTGTATCTTGATTGGCAGTCAGCGTCTTTGATCCATATGCAACTGGTTTTTCAGGTCTTTTTGTGATACGTCTACTTCTAGTAGTAATATATCACCTTGATCTGCGATGAACCCACGAATTTTGTTGACAGATACATCTGACCGTAGGTAAAATCAACAAAACGATCCCGGAAACAAGCCTTGTGTGGGTTTAGGCTGTGACCAATGAAAGGCAAGCATTGCGTGAGTGTAGGCCGTGACCAATGAGAGGCAAGCGTTGGGTGTGGTCGCGTGGGAGTTATAAGATCGCTCTACTACTCCACACAAGTGACTCGTCGACGAATAAAGATATAATATTTTATTTTTATATATACGTGTTCCTCGTAGTTATGGTTAAGACCCAGCGGTAGTATATGGATACTGGTTTGTTTCGTAATGGGAGAAACATGTATTGCCAGAGATCATTTCTTTTAGGTAGTCATAGCATTTCTGGTGGTCAGGGTTCCAAGCCCATGGTAATTGGGACTTAAGAAGACCCCGTAGTGGGTGTGCCTTCTCAGCAAGCTTTGAGAGAAGTAATCGAGCATTCCAAGGAAGCGCTGTAGCTCCTTCTTGTTTTGTGGGGTTGGCATTTTCTTTTCATCGTACACTTTTATATGGTTTGATTCTTGTAGGGGTGTAAATGTTGCCGAAGAAAGATATGCTGGTTTGTTTAATAAGGTATTTTTCGCTATTAAAGACAAGATTAGTTTCGGTGGTACAGATCATGATGTTGTGTAGGTTTTTGTCATGGTCCTCGTTATTTTGACCATATACAGCTATATCGTCAGCAATATTGACAACACCGCCTAGGCCTTCAAGAATTTGGTCCATTTTCGCCTGAAAGATATCCTGTCCTACGTTGATGCCAAAGGTTAAGCACTTCCAGCACACTCGTTCGAAAGGTGTTTAGTATGTTGTCAGCAGTTGTGATGCTTCGTTCTAGTGGACTGACCAGTAACCTGCCTTGGAGTCGAGCTTGCTAAACACATTATCAAAAGCTGGATTTAGTTCTTCAACTGTTGGAATTTTATATGGGCATCTCTTGAGGCTAGCATTGAGTTTTTTGTGGGTCAATGCATTTTCGGAGAGACTCGTTTTTTTTTTTCTGCAGTAAACTAAACTGGAACACCAGTCTGTATGTTCTTCCACTTTCCTGAGCACATCTCCTCAAGAAGCCTGTCAATTTTCCCCCTTCAGTTTAGTTTTTAGGTGGATACTGTATTTGCATGGGGGGTGAGGATCAATATAGGATTTTGGGTCGTCCTTTAGTATAAGCTTTGTGGTCCCTCTAAAATTGCCAATCCTGTCGAATTGCTCTGGGTATGTTGGTTGATAGAGGAGTTGGGTGTCGTTAGTTTTGTTTGGTCCTTTTTAGAGCATCCACGTGTATTGTTATTAGTCCTAGCTTTTCACTTGTTGGGAGTCCAACAACAAATGACCCAGGTTCCTCTACGACATAGTAGGTCGCGCATATCCACTCCGAGTTCCTGTACTGACACAGGATATTGATAGTTCACAAACATCAGATTCGGTCGCCACTTTATGAGGTGGGTTTCACATGTGGGGTGGGTCGCAGGATGGTGAGAGCCTTTGGTGAGGTTCCATACATTGGTTGGAATGTCCTGAGTGGGAGTGTGTTACTTGATGCACCGGAGTCAATTTTCATATGGAGTGTGTGATGTGTCCTGTATTTTATGTGTGGGTGGTCTAATGTTCTAGGTTGTATAGGCTTCATCCCTGGGCTACCCAGTTATACTGTCCATGCATCTTGCATGGACATTTATGGTGTGGAAATACTGTGGGTGTGGTCGCGTGGGAGTTATAAGATCACTCTACTAATCCACACAAGTGTCTCGTCGACGAATAAAGATATAATACTTTATTTTTATATATAAGTGTTCCTCGTAGTTGTTGTTACTCCCGACGTCGATGTGGTCGATGTTTTCTTTGCCTCTTTGTCTCCTGAGCTCAATTCTCCTCTGGTTATGATGCCAATAGTCACGGGACTTGCTCCTATGATGTCTGTTTTGTCTCCTAGCTTCCTTTTGGGTGTTTTGTTTTTCGTCAGCATCTTGCCCCGTGTTCCTTGCTTTCACATGCTGAGCATTCATCATTGTATGCTGGGCACTGTTGTGGCTTGTGGGTGGTATCGCAGTTTCCACACTTTCTACTTCGTTTTACGCTATACATTTTTTCAGCTTTGGGCATACCAAGTTTGTTCAGCTAGTCCTTTTCTGCTGTAAGGGCTTCATATTTTCTGCCTTCGGTGCGCACATTGATTTACTGTAGAGCTCGTTGCAGAATGCACCATATGGTGTTAAAAATATGATGACCTCAATGAGTCTTTCACTCATCTTCTCGTCTGTAAAGTCACATTTTTGTGCGAGTGTCCTGGCTATAGTAATGAAGTCGTCTAAGGACCCGTTAGATTTTTGTCGGTACTGCATGAGGTGAAGTCTGTGGATTCTGAAGTTTACGTTCACCCTCAGCTAGCTTTCCAAAAAGTTCCAATGGTTTTCTGGTGAGCTTTCCTGCTGTTCAATAAGACCACTGGCGTTTAGACGTCTTAATCAATCCTTGGTCTCCTATACCGCGGCAAATTTTTCTAGCTTGCTTTCGTCCGTAATTTCTTCATCCTCAATGCATAGGGTCGTTTTCTTATTGAAAAGTGACATCACTTCACTCAAGTTTAGTTCAGACTAGTTAATCGTCGGTAAATGACGTGCTATGATGTATTTGTGAAAAGCTGTGCCATTGGCAGGGAAGAGAGATGATAGTATAGTCTCCGGACTTTTTTCTTTTTAGCAAGTATTGGTATTTCTTTTCTCCCGACAAGGAATTGTTATTCAAAAAGTATATTTTAAACAATATTATGAAAGAAAATCCTTCAGTATTAGGGTTAGCAAATATGGCGTCGATACCTTCTTCCCACTACACCTGCGTTGTAATTCTTCTTTTTTTTCACCTCTTTAGCCGGAAAGTTTTCCTTACTGGTTCTAGGTGATGTGGTAGTCTCTTAGAGCGTCCTGTTTTCCACTGCTGCCACCATGAAGTGTTATGTGTTAGTATTTATTGATAATAACAGAGCCAGACGGTGGAGCGTGTTAACAGTAGCTTTATTTTGGTAGGTAGGAAACCAGTACCGTTACATCCGGTGTGTGTGTTTGTGTGTGTTTGTTTGCGCAGGCAGTGAATATTTTTGGTGTGGTATTATAACAATTTATGACCTGTGATGGGTCGAGATTAGTTTCGTTGAACTTGTCTCTGAAAATCCATTTTAAGTATTTTCCGGTCCTTTGGTTGGCCGAAAAACATTTCCTTATCTTTGGAGCCAAGAAACCTTCTGAGACCTCTTTTTCCAGAAATTTGTTTAATCCTGCGACCTCAATCTGCCACGATACTGGTAGAGTTTTGACCATTTACGAAAATTTCTTCAAAAAAAAAAAAAAGAAAAAAAAAGAAGCTCCTCTCAGGCTCATTTTCCTGAATTTTTATAACGATTGAGAAAATATTAACAGTAAATATTAGAAAAGTATTATGATAAGTGTGGGATAGGTTCATTAGTTTGTTGTGTTTAACGGCATATCAACCTGTGTAGGTTATTTAATGCCAAGTCCTGTTAATACATATACATCAAATATATATGATTTCTAAACAAATGATTTGTAGGTAACAATTTTAAACGAGCCAGAGATCATTTGTATGCAAACATCTTTTCAAGTGTGGAGGAATTATGTTTATCTGAGATGTAAATTAGAGAGCCAGTTTCACAATATACAACACAATTTGTACAAACAAACGTAGACGAAAAAAAGTTTACAAAAACAAGAATGTTAAAAAAACAAACAATTTTACTTTATCACAACTGGATAAAATAACAAATAAAAAGGTAGTAATGTTCATAAATTTGTGCTATGTATAGAGGTGTGTGTTTGTATGTCAAAGCAAGAATAATTTTTTTTCAAGAATAAAAGAGAGAGGTCACTCGTACTTGCATATATGTGTATGTGTGTGGATATGAATATTTACCAACCCCTCCGCTCGGGCAGGATATGACACAAGGTCAATTCTTAAGCGGAGTTTAACAGGTTTGAATTCAGAGTTTTCCTTCTCCTAGACTAGTTGCCTTTCCAAGGCTGTAGAACCTAGTCTGCCCTACTATTTACCCATAGCTGGAGGGAGAATAATTGGATTCATACCTTTCCCAAGGGTATTAGTGCTATGTGAAATGCAATTAGCTTGGTCCAGGATTTGGACTCGTGTCGTCGTGTCCATATCCTACGACGATAACCATTACACCACGGGCACCTCCTGTATGTGTGTGGGTATGTGTGAGTTCTATGTCACTTAATCTATTTGGTCATTCAAGCCCACTGTTGGCGAGTTAATGTATTTGATTGTGTCTGACTTTTTCTTCCATGTGTATCGTATTCGTGTCGTCTATGTCTGCCTGAGTGTCGTCTCCTCCTTTGAACTAAAAAATTCTGGGTTCTTATACTCTTTGAGTGGATCGAAATAAGATATTCTAAGTTTACGCGGGTAGATTTCATTTCGGGTCAACTCAAGTTCAAATGTACGGACGTATGAGTAAACACAACTTGTGACCTAATCTAACCAATCAGAATCGTAGAAATTTCTTATTTTTAAGGCGCCTATTTTTTGGTTCATTGAAAAATCTTTGATCCGTTTTTTCGAGAATGTTCTAATCTCTATGTGTTTGCTGATTGGCTTTAAAATATTCTCAGTAAGTTTGGATCTTTTTGTCTACAATATTCTGATTTACGTTTTCTTAGCTAATTTAACTAAAAATAAAAAAAAGTGTGGATCCTATACAAGTATTGCCATCTAATAGTAATAATTCAATTCAATATTAATCATTTGGTTGCGCACAGTTAAACGGTTTCCAGCATAATAAATGATTAAACATTTCTATTTTACCCATAGATGGAACCCTAACAAGTATTAATTCTCCAGGTTAGTGGACCTGGGAGTAATGGTAATGAAGGGGTACTTCACATTCCCTAAACATCCAGGGTTGAAATCTCACCATCAGATAGTATAGTGTCATATCTAGGAAACTCGTTGCAGGTCTTACAACCCTGCAAAGATGCAGTCAGTGTATTGAGCAGTTCCAGCCGACTGGTTTGGTGCGCGATAGATAATCTAATGAAGATTAAATAAGTCTGCCATGTTTTCATTTTGTTCAATAACGTAAATAACTATATCTTTTTTGAACGTTGGTGTAAAAAAGAAAAATTGAATCGAAAAAGTCAGAATGTATTGACTTCTAGTTAAATTTTCTATTCGAAGCAAAGAAATTTGATATTTGAAAAAAAAAAAAAAAAAAAAAAAAAAAAAAAAAAACAAGTTCGAAAGAAATATCCGAAATAGTTTTTATCCCAGAACAGCATGGGATCATTTTAGCTTGTGTTTGTGATGACATGTTAAAAAGATTTAGGCTTGCTTGTCTAATGTCATAGCAACGTTAATAAATTTGGTTTTTATATAAATGAATTAGAAAATTTTCTTTTTTTCTCTCAGAAAAGCGGTTATTTTAAGAAATAGATGAAGCGTCCAGGTGACAGGAGCGTGTTTGTAAGCATATTTGAATGTATGCATGTTGGTAGTGACCAGTTTATCTATGCGCACATGTAAACATTAGTTTAACGGCAAGTAAGGTGGTTTTATTGACTATTCGTAAGAGTCGATCCTCACAGGGTACTCCACGACTGTATCTTTGATAGAGTAAACTAAAAAATTTAGGCGTCTTCTAGGTTTTAAATTGAAACACTTTTTATGCTGGAATCATTTACATCAATTGATGAGTGTAGATAAATTCTTGGAAGTGTGAAGAAATTTGCTGTACCTCTCAGCTAAATACTCGCAATTTCTGTTAAGCCGCAAGTGTAGTGTGTTAATAAATGAGAACTTTGTAACTATTTTGCGCATCCGTAGCTGATGTTTACACTGTTTCTCAAACTTTGCTGTTTCTAGGTCAGTCACGGACCGTTCTACTCGAGGAAGTTTTGGTGTTGGGTGACGAGAAATCATCTGTTATTTATGTTACTTCCCAATTCATATATTTACGACATACACAATGTAATTATCCCAACCGCTCGTAATAATTTGGCAGTTATTTATTTTACTTATTGTTAGAGCTGGCATTTTGTAAAACCAGTCAACAAGTACCAGTATTTTTGCAACCATTAAGATGAACTGTTTGCATTTAACAAGAAAATGAATAAATTGTGAGTACCTACCTGTTTGTGAGTATTACACATTACAAAAGCAAGGAAGTAATTTTTGTTGTTTTTATTTTTAAATTATCATTATTTTGAAGTAATTTGCTTAGAGTTTTCCCCCGTTTACCTACGCCGTAATCATAATTTTCTCTCATCACGTTTCATTTTTTTTTCTTCGTTTGTATACGTGTTGTGTATTTGTACTATGTGTTGTTTTTGTCCTTTTTTGTTTGTATTAAATAATCTGTGTTTTCTTCATTTTTTAATATGAAATGGAATTAACTTTTTTCTTTTGTCAACGTCCAAAAGTAAATAGTGTTTGTGTGTGTGTGTTTTTTTTTTTTTTTTTTTTTTTTTTTTTTTTTTTGTGTGCTTCGAAGTTCAATTATATATATATATATATACCTGTATTATAGAACTCTGTCAAAATTTCAAAACTTGACATTCAAGAAAATAGTGTAATATTCAGCTTTGAAATATAATGAAATGATATATTTGAATCTTATTTAAAACTTTTTTCTTCAACTGACTTGAAATTTAAGAAAAACAAAACAAAAACATAGTTCAATTGTTACTGGCCTTAGTTAAATGAAAAGAAAACGGTAGAATTATTTTTAAATTTTATTTTTAGCTTTGTAGAAAGAAATTCAGAAATTTGTCTCTTGTTTTATTTATATATATATATTTCTCTGGGATACTTGGACACACATATCACATTAATTTTGGACAGCATTTTTTGGGGGGGAGAGGGGTAAAAATTCCCGTTACATGTTAAACCCACCTCCGATATATTTTAGTAATTACTGACCAGTTTCTTTTAACTTTTTTTTTTTTTTTTAAATCTGACTTTAAGTCACATTACAGTTTATATCTTCCTCTATAAAACTTTAATCTACATTATGTAATATTTTAGAAGTATTTATAAATATTTGATGGAAGAGGATAATGCGAATATTTGGATTTTAGCAAGGCATTTGGTATGAGATCTTAGTTTATTTGAAAATGAAAAACATGTATTTCTACAGGGAAAAAAGTAAATATTGTAAGATACTGTCACAGAAAGTAAAAACTAGTAATAGTTTTTATAAAACGCAGAATATATCCCTCCGGTGTTCCTAAGGGTTCAGTCGTTGCCCCCCCCTTTTTTTTTTTTTTTTTTTTTTTTACTATTCATCAGTGAGTTACCTAATGTTATAAAGTCAGAACTAAAACTATTTGCTGATGGTATCTAACTACTTGTTTGACTATTGTAATAAAAAACAAATGGATGTAAACAAATTGTCATATTTAGAAGATATTTGGAACTTAAGATTTAATATAGAAAAATGTAATGTACAACATATTCGATCCAAAAACATAAATTAACAGGGAAATCATTAGTAAATGAGGAATGCGAATTATGGGTTGACTTTGATATATTAAAAGCTGACAAACATATTTCGTCAATTGTATCGAATGCTAATGGAAAATTTGGCTGTATGGTTCAAAATTTTATTTCAAGGGAGGCAAATGTTTTAAATGTATAAAACCCGAATACCTCATATCGAATATTGTCCTATGCTCCAGACATGGAACTTAGTGTAATATTGATTGGGAAGGCATTCAATGAACAAATTAATTATACTTGAAAAAAGAATAAGGTTATCTGCTTGAAACTTTAAAAATAATGGAATTTCTAATTATGGTACCCACCTACTTTTTTTTTCCCTTCGAACTGGAAATTTACTGTCGAAACAGATTTTAAAAACAGTCTACTAACCAGTTGGATTATTTTTTTTTTCATTATAGAGATTTCTTAATTTGTAACAAATTGCCTAATCAGATAAAAAAAAAAACAAAAAAAAAAAACGTGAAAGTTTTAAGATTAAATTGAATTTCAGAAAAAATACTAAGAAAAATAATTTAAGAGGGTTGTTGTTTTTATTTATTTATTTATTTATTTTTAAAGCTGATGTGAGAAGGTAGTAAAAAGCGGAGATACCGAAGTAGGCATAACTAACTAATCATAAGAATAAAATAGTTTTGATTATATTTGTATGATAGTAGTGTAGTGATCTGATTCGCCAGAATCAAACTGGAAAAAAAATTTCATCCGAGATCAATACATTTAGCTTTAATTTCTAATATTAAAGATATCTCTAATTTATTTCTAGTTAACAACTTTTAATATCATCTTCATTTTTTTCCCCCTCTGATAACAGTAAATTTAAGCGCACAATGAAAACCAGTCTCGTATGTATTGACACTCAACTCCTCCAAAATGCATATTGATTGTGTGTGTTTCTTTTTTTTTTTTTTTTTTTTTTTTTTTTTTTTTTTTTTTTTTAAAGATGGAATGTTTAGAAAAGTGAAAAAACTACTACATCTGAAAGTAGGATATGTTTTAAAAACTTCTATCCTTTCATTTCAACCAACCGTAGGTCCTTGTTAATCTTATTGATTTGACATTTTTCTTGTAAATTAATCCTGTTAGGACTTAGCAACCATTTCACAACGGTTGACTTTCACCTAAGCCTGAATTATTGCCAATAATTTATTAGTTTATAAAAATTGTACTTGGTTTAAACTTAAAGTGTATTTGTTTTAGAATGTTGATTGTATTTGTGTTGCCCCCCTTATTTTTAAACAGTTTAAAAACTACTGATCCACTCGGTCTTTATGATAACCAATTTTAAAATATAATACCAACAACCTTCAGGACTTTTCGTGTCCGTCACACAGATAATTTTTTTTCCCCTCTTAAAACTTTTCATTATTTCACCTTCTTTTTAAGGTGTGAAATTTTGAGTTTCACAGTAATAATATCTAAAGCTATTTGATCGATAGATAGATCGGTGAAGTTTAGTATGTCTTGTGAGAGATCTGTTTTATTGTCAGTGTATTTTATCTTTCATTCATGTTCAACGAATACAATGTAATGGTAAAACTGAAAACAGAATATTTGTTTACCCCAGCCTCCTTATTAGCTCAATGAATTCAATGTGGATTTTGCTTGGTCGGTGTTAAGTTCTTTAGTTAAATTTTCGACAATAACCTCTATGGTGTGATGGACTGTAAAACCTGCCAGATTTTGCGAAGACCTCATCAAAGCACTAAAATAAATTTAACTGAAAGAAGTTAGACTTAAACATTAAAATAAACCATTGATAAGAATTAACACGACCGAATAAATAGCAAAGAGAATTGCTGCTAAACCAGAACTAAAGATTATAAGTGGCAAATAAATTTAAAATCTTAAAAGTTTATCTGAAATAAATTAAAATTTTATCTTTCAATCTTTTATCATATTCTACCGCTTATCTTTTTCTAATGACCAAATAGCTTTTAAAAAACATTTTCGTGGTCGAATATCCGAATTTTATATTTGGCTGAATGTTGAAATTTAACATCTTTCAGTGCCTGGAGAATAATCTTACAGATTATGAAAAGCTGTGTGTTTTAATTTGTAATTTTAATTCTGTTGTGATTTCATCGAATTAAATCGTACGTTTGGTTAACTTAGAATAGATTGTGAAAATCAACAAAATACTTTTAGAAATATTAAAGTGCCGAAAATTGTTGCAATTAGATTTTTGTAATAGTAAATCTTCCGTGTTTTTTTTTGTTTTTTTTTTTTTTTTTTTTTGTCTAAAACTTGCGTGATATTTTTATTACGTCTAATGTTTTATACAATGTAAATTGTATCAACAACTTTTCAAGCACACAAAATTCTTAGACACAAATGATTTTTATACAAACTAATAAAAATAAAATTTTCTAAAATTTTGGGGCGTATTTTTTTCTCGTTACAAGCATGTAGAGGTACCCAAGTGATTGAAATACTACATTTTTGTAGTCAAATGGTTATAGGACTTTTCGTCTGCGTTATGATTTAAAAAATTTTTTTTAATGACGAATTAAATTACTTGAGATGCCATTAAAATACAATAAGAAATATAAATCTAATGCCATGTTCATAGTTTTTTGTCTCTTACTATTTAAACTTTTTACCAACTTCAATGATTCGGTAAAATTCTACACGTGTACTCGATCAAATTCACCGGAAAAAATTTTTTCTTGTAACTTTTTTGCAGGCTGAATTAATTACTTTTAAACTCCCTGCAAATTCCCCCCCACCATTACTTTTTTATAGGGGAATTCACTTGTACATTTTCATTCAGTGCAGAATGATCACCCATTTTGAAATAGCGTTGGAAAAGGCAAATAATCAATCAGGTTGAAGTATTTTAATTTTTTTAAATACTTGTTCAGGAAATGGGATAATCCCCCTCTTTTAAAAAATGTGACTTTTTAAAAAAAATTTTTTTATTTCTCAAAAAAAAAAAAACAAAAAAAAACCACCTTGCGGTAAGTTAAAGGGTCAAATTAGTTCAAATTGTACACAATAAAATTAAAAGGATTTTTTCCCCAGTGAACTTGCACAGGTACACGTGTAGAATTTTTTTTCCGATTTCATTGTTCCAATTTTATAAGTAAACTCAAATTGTCATTATTAAAATTTTTTTACAATTTACTGTTTTTCAAATTAAAGATTACTTCTCTTGATTATCTTACGTAAAGAGCCATTATTTGGATTTGTTTTACGACGTACATTTTTTTTCTCCCTTCCCCATATAGTTTTATTATAAAAATTCACAAATCAAGAGCTTGAGCAGAATTTTGAAGCGAGTTGTGAATGATGTGCAACTTGGATTCTTATCTTCAGCTCCATCTAGGTCGAGTACATAGTTATTTATGATCACAGTATTTAAAACTTGAATAGTTCTTTCAAGTAAAATTCTTTAATGGCTTATTTGAACCTTAATTTAACCCTACTTCTACTTTTAATCTCAGGGTAAGCTTAGGATTTTTATTATTATTATTATTATTTATTTTTATTTATTTATTTTTTTTAAATAATCCTATTTAGGTTTAAGACTAAAATTTTATTTTAAATTAAATAGCTCCATTTTTATCGGAATTTTACATATGTAAAATGTACAACTTTGTACATCAAATTAGAAGATATAAGACTGTTTTATCTGTTACACGGATAAACTGATTGGAAAAAAAAAGTTGTGTAGGAATGAAGACATGTACGAGGTGAGAAAAAATTCTATATTACTATAAGACATATTTTAAGAAAGGAAAATATAGTCAGGAGATAGTTAAAACAAACAAAAAACTCACTGCTGTTTTGTGTCTGAGAATAAACTCATGGTGGTTTGAAATTTTACACTAAAATGTTCTCTATGCAAAGCTTGGTCACTAATTAAAGTATTATTTCGTCTTTAAAATCTTAGCACAGACGAAACTTCCTATAACCATTCTTGGGGCTGCAGAGGGGTAAGAACCCCCCCTCCCAAACGAGTGTCCTGGATATGACACTAAACAATCTGATGGTGGAGTTCTGGGGAATGTGGAGTACCCCTTTATTGCCATCTCTTCCCGGTCCACTCTAGCCCAGAGTGGTAGCACCTGATAAGGGTCATATGGGTTAAATAGAACTAACTGCATACTTATGTTAAACTGAATTGTTTGAAATAGAAATGTTTTGACAATTGAACCGTACTTACATTTAAACTTATGCTAAACTGAATTATTTAAAATTGAACTGTTTTTGACATTGAAACTGTACTTACATGAAACTGAATTGTTATGTATAACTGCTTTAATAAACTGAATAGTTTGAAATAGAAATGTTTTTGACAGTTAAACTGTACTCACGCTAAACTGAATTGTTTTAAATAGAACTGATTATTTACATAAAAATGGATTTGGCTTTAAATAACCCACGAAGCTATAACCATTCAATTTCGATATTCGACCAAAAAAATGTTTTATTTCAAACCACCTAGGTACCTTTACATAATAGTAACGAAAAAATCGTCCCAAAATTTCATGTTATATCTTATGAAAGCAACTAGAAGTATCTTCTGACTTGTTAAAAAGGACCCTTTTCTTAGATGTTGCAGGTATTTTTTCCTTCAGAAGGCTGAATATTGGAGGTAAAAAGGTAACAATAATCTTGCTCGTCTTCCTGACTTGTTAAGAATAGACAGTCCTTAGAAAATAAATCAGTCGTTTTGCTTGGTGACAAATTAACAATGGTTTCTTCTTCAGAAAGTTGTCTTCCAAAGGACTGAGTTTGCCACATTTTTCTATTGAGATGACAAAGTTTGGGTCAAGATCGTTTCATGCCAATTTAATCAGACTTATATAAGTTGGCTCCCTTTTCAATAGCTGCTACACTGAAGTGTGGGGGAGGGTGCTACTCCTTTTTTTTTTTTTTTTTTTTTTTTTTCTTTCTTCAGACAGTTAAATTACAACTATTTCTTTCGTATTGAACTTTTTTGACTTAAATGAAATTATGAATTAAGTTTCAGTCGTTATTTTGGGTTCAAGTTTCTGGTGATTCACTTGCAGGTGAAATTTTTAGAACTGGGAGAGCTCTTAGATTTTTTTCTTTTTTAACGTAAACTTAGAACATTATGAAAGTTCTGTGTTGTTTATGGATTTTAATTCTATTTTAATTTTTTAAACTTTTTCTTATCCGTAGTCTCTACTCCCCCCCCCCAAAAAAACAGTAACCCATTTACTTAAAACTTGAACTTAACTTATTTTTAGCCATTTGGTAAATAAATGCTGACCATTATTTTTAAAATTTTTATTTTACTTTTTCCAACATGGAAATGGTCAACGTTTATGGGTAACTGGTTTGGAGTAAAAACTAGGTGTATGTATGTGAATACATCTATCACCAAATAAGATGAATTATATTACATGTTATATATTTATCATAGAGGCACTTGTAAAAAGTTTTTAAAGATATTTCTGAAATACAAAAACAAAACCGAACATGAATGATTGTATTAGATTTATCTATTATGATTGTATTGTATTTCAAACTAGCAGAAGAACCAGACATAAAAATAATATACTAAAGTACATTTTGTTAAACAAAAATTAATTCTATTTGCATTTTGTACAAAAAAATCTGTCTTTTCCGTTTTTGCAGTAACGCTTTAATTTGCTTTCTGAATGAATTAGACCTTCCTGATCAATATTAAGTTAAAATATTCTGAGTACTTCTAGAAGTATGGCGGATGCTCCCCTGTCCAGCAAATATAAGTAAAACATTCCTTGAGGTGAAAGTTCACATATCAAGTTTCAAGATTGGACCATTTGCCTTGGAATTCATAGATAACTAGCAAGTAAACAATGCAAATTATGTGTACTAGCAGTGGAGATGGCTTGTAAAGGCATGTGTTCATTTTCACAATGGTCTTTCTTGTGAAGAACTCAGTTTATCATGTTCGTATGTTAATTTTCCAAGTTTCCTTCGTTGTTTTTCTTTTCCCATGTGCAATTGTACAATTTTCTTATTTCTTTTAATGAAGATTTACTTGAGAATTCACTCCAGTGTTTCTTTAAAAAAAAAATGGTATAAAGAATTGACAATCAAAGTAAAATTTTAATCAAGGTGAGCATTTTTTAAAATCAGGAATTGAAATTAAAAAAAAACAAAAAACGTTCAAATAAGGAAAACTAACTTTGTAATTGAGATTTAATATCACCCTCTTTTCATTGTGTAAAATAAATGTCATTACTCGTGTGTTAATTTATCAAATAATAAACTCCTTTTTAAAAACGGTTTTAATTTCTAAAAATAGTATTTAATTTGGTCAATACGTGACCAAAGTGATGGCCTTTAATTCATATGAAATTTCTCCCGTTAATAGATCTACTAATTTTAACACCAACAATATACAATACTGCAACACCTAATTATCTCCCTTTGAATGACGTCACTTCGTATGTAGTAGTTAATCTAATCTTTATGTAGTTGATCTATCACTTATCAAGTTCGTATTAGGTGAACTTTAACTCTCTAAGTGCCAGAATAATTGTTCGATGTACTAAGCCATGACAGTGGGTGTAAGATTGATGTGGTAGGTGAAATTTGGACATGGAGGACAAATGCAGAGTTGCATTGTTCTCGCACAAAAACTGGATGGTATTACTGCGTAAAACCATCGTTCTATGGAACCAGAATAAAAGAACAATTCATTGATTATATATTTGTTCAGGGCAGATTCGGGTAACCACATAATTCTAATTGTTTTAATTTGTAAAATGGTATAAAATAAACTGATTTAATAGTTTAAAAATGTTTCAAAAAGGTATTTGCTGTTTTTGAACTGATCTCGTTGCGATATATTCCTTTTTGCTTTCTGTTGTCGTGAGCGAGGTACGTAAAAGCTATCAGTTGTGTGTATATTCCAGGAAGGGACAATAAGGAATGCCAAGAAAAATATATAAATGAATCCTTAAAAACAAAGTCCTTTTTCTACCCTGTGGAAAAATTAGCAATTGATGTATTAATTGGCAGATGTTGTCTCTCGGTGATTACTAAGTTTTCTCTCTTTCTCTAATTCTCGAGGCATTTTGGGTTAAAGGGGGAAAATCCCTTGGGTTAAATGGTAAAAAATTTACCAATTTTTGTAAGTTTTGTGAAACGAGAAAATAAATACAAAAGAAAACGTTTACTTAATTTCTTAAGGTTACGTGTTTTTCTTCGTCACTATTAATATAATAGTAGATAACATTTTTAGTTCCACGCTAATAATCAAGAAAGATCAGTTTCATCTTAGGGTTTCAAATTCGATTAACTTCTATATTTATTTTTTAATTTATTTTTTCAAAAAAAAATTATGAACTTTACTCAAACTTTCTGCAGAAATTATAACAAAAAGTAATATTTCTGTGTGTGTGTGTTTATTTTATTTTTATTTTTTTATTCGTAATCCACCTACCTTCCTTAAAAAGATAATTTGAATTGTCTGATTTTAATATAATAAATATAATTTGATATAATTAAAACTTGAACAGAGCTAATTTCCTATTATATTTGTACGTCTTCAAGATTTTCATTTTTAGAAATGAAAAATCTTAAGGTGAGTGAATTGCGTCTATTTCTCTTTTCCATGAAGATTTAATTTATCATGGCATTCTTGATCGATACACTCTTCGATTGTGAAATCGGTAATGAAGCAGTACAGTAAAAGAAATAGCTTCCAATGAGACTTAAGCTTGTATCCAACACAGTTGGAGCCTTTATTTTATTTTATTTTATTTTATAGAAGTCGCCCTAACTACTTGAATGATTGACGAATGATCTCAATAAAAATAACACGGTTGTTTACTGTTTTATTTTAATTTTCAGTTTCTTCTGAATATGTATACTTCTCTTAGTACAAGTTTCAAAATATGGTTACGCCCCCACCCCTCAGCTCTGCCCATAATATAGGGCTTAGATGTTGAACTGAGCAGAAAAAATGCTTTGTCTTCCTTTTCACCGGATTTGTCGCTATGGCAACTCGGTTGTCTCGCCATCTAGCATCATCGCAATGTCCTTCTGCAGTTATGAGCAGATAATCCAAAGTTTTTTTGTGTGGTGCAACAGCTCCAGTTTATTTTACTTTTGTGACTTTATTCCAAATTAATGTATGTATCAATTTATATGACTGTTTTTTTTTTTTTTTTTTTTTTTTTTTTTTGTTCTTTCAAGAACATCAATTTAATTGGCATACTAATTTTTGAAACTGAAGAAAATAACACGAGTTAAGCAATTATTCAGATTAAAAATTTACATTCTCTTTATGTACTCTGTAGTTATGTTAGTTTGAAAAAGTTTGATTTAAAGTCAATATGTATGTCATTCTCATTATTATAGCTGATGCAAGAAATTCATATCCAAACAATATTGAAGTTTTGTGATAAAATGTTTGAATTGAACATTAATGAAACTTTTTTTTTTTTTTTTTTTTTTTTTTAAGCCTTTGTGAGTTGTTCACTCATAAAAATAATTTTGTTTTTAATGTACAAAAATTATATGGAAATGTAATACATCCAAGGAGATGAGAATAATTTTCAGACATTTGTTTCAAATTTATTTCTTATTTATTTATTTATTTATTTATCTTGAACTTTTCTTAAATCTATAAATTACAAATTGGTCATTGGTTAGGAAAGAGTAAAGAAGTATGGCCAATGTCTGGCAGAAACCAGTTATAGTGATTAATAGATATGTGAGTGGCCTTGGATTACTAACTTTACAGTGAGACCAGTTAAAGTCTAAGGTTTGTCTTTTGTCTGCATATAGTTTTTCCATATGCTTAATGGTTCTGTAAAAATGTTTTGGATAGTTTGACAGTCCATTTACTTAAATAAGTCTGCCAATTGTTATGTTTATAGAAAGAGCAAAACTGTGCTAATTGTGGAAGAGTCATGATGTATTAGAATAACCTGATTATGAAGTGATGGCATATTCCTTTGTAGTGCACCAGCTTCCTGAGATTAGTTTTCAGCAAAATATCCTTTGGTCATTTAAGTGGACCTTTTAATTGGTCCATTAATGTAATTTGGCTTGAATTTTTTTTTTTTTTTTGTCAGGCACTCTGTTTTGGTTGGTATGCCCAAGAAAATGAGATTGCATTTTTAGCAGCCATATTTGATGACTGACTGTACCTGCCTCCTCACTTCTAAAAGTTTGGAGATCAAAAGTATATTCAAGTCAGATTAAAGTGTTTTTGATTTGCATTAACATTTGGATTTATATATAGCATGTATAATAATGGCAAAAAGTAAGTTTTAATTGGTTGACCTGTGTACTACTAGAAACAGCTGATAATACCAGAGTATAAGGTAAGAAACGGATCATTTTTTTTTTTTTCTTTAAGTAAATAGCTGCAGAAAAGAAATGGTGCCTTTAAATGCTTGCTGATTTCTTTATCAAAAATGTTGTACAATGCAAAAACCATGTTTGGAAGAAAATTTTTTTTTTCTATATCAGCCACATTTATTTATTCATAATTATTTAAATAACAAAATTTCTGTTTAGTGTTAAAAGTAAAAAGTTAAACAAGCATTTGAAAATTTTTAACCTCTAAAAAAAAAAAAAAAAACAAAAAAAAACAAACTTTGTTTTTTTTTTTTTTTTTTTTTTTTTTTTTTTTAATTCAAGCAAAAGTAAGACATCCATATGCATAATTGCTATATTTTGTTTTAATAAAGGTAACAAAAATTAATTTCTCCATGGAATTATTCTTAAAAAGAAATAATCAATTTTTTTTCCCCCTGAATCACAAATCAACTAGGTGAGATGATTCTTATATTAACAAAAGAATGTTATCTCCAAAAAGTAAAAACATAAAAAATTGTATTTTGAATAAATGCTAAAGATTTTATCAAAATCTGATAATTAGTTGACTTCTTTGTTTATTAGTAAAATCAGTTCTTTTATGTTTGACATTAAAGATAGTTTGCCAGTGGGTTTTGTGTTAATCAGGTCATATTTAAAGCTTGAACTGATTTGTGAATCTGGAGTGACACTGTTCATCTGAATTTGTTACTATATATTCTATATGGCTCAATAGTTTCAACGTTTGGATTTATAGGTTCAGAAATTTTGGGGATTTATTTTTATTTGAAAATTTTCTTTCTTTTTTAACATTGTCTGTACTTTGGCCTCTCTCATCAGGATTATGGTTGCTAGGGCAATATGAAGTAGGTTACAAGTTTGCATTAATTTTAAGTTATGTTTTTTGCATAGTAATGACAGAAATAATAATTGTATAATGGTTAAAAGATAACCTTTTTTACTCTGATAAAGTGATCAAATAAAATAAACAATAAAGGAATAAAGATTTATGAATTTAAATTTTGTCATCACTTTTGTTTTTCTGGTAGAAAGTTCAAAATTATGGCCTGCTGCTGCAATAAAAACATTAATGGATTGAGATACTGAAAATACAAATCAGTAAAATATTTGCCCCAAATGTAAAGCATTCCTTGAATATATTGATTGTAACATAAATTCTGCGGTATTTAAAGATTTTTGTTCTACCTATTTAATTTTATCTTCAAATAACTGAGAAAAAAATCATTTGAATTTTAAAATTCCAATTAGTGTTATGAAAAACAATATAACAACCAGCTTTATAAAATGGTGGTCCCCATGGTGCAGTGACCAAAGTGCTGGATTGCTGCCTTGAAGTGAGTTAAAACTTCAGTCACACTTAGGTTTACTTTCAGACTAATACCCTTGGTAAGGTATGAATCCCTTATCCCTCCAGATATGAGTTAAATAATATCACTGCTGTTCTTCTATTGGGGTGGTTTTGGTAAACCTACAGAGGTTGAAATGCCATAAAACATTTTGGCATTTCCATAAAACATTTTGGCATTTTGGTTCCATAGAATAGTTCAAAATTTAACCCATTACTTTTCATGATAATATTCCCTAACTCTGAAATAATTTCAATGTAATTTTCCTTCAGTTTCAGATACAATTCTGTTATAATTGTATTTTGTAAATTTTTCATGTTGCAAATTTGATGCAGTAAACTATCATGGAACTAGTATGGAATTTTTTTGTACAAGTTGCATAGTCACTATCTTATCCATCCACACAAGGAAAGGGTTTCATCAAGAGGATAACTAACAATAATCATTGAGTAGCCATGCTACTGCAAGATAACTATTTATACATTAAATAGGGAAGAAAAAAAAGAATATCTTAAGAGAATACTTTTTCATATTTAAACAATGTCGGTATATAGGTATTTCTTAAAGTTGGAGATGAGATAATTTCGTTATTACTTAGGACTAATGGTGGGAATGAAAACAGAAAAAAAATATTTGAATTGATAAACCTTTAAGTGTCACTAATTTAAATTAAAGATATTCTACAAAACTCTAAAATATTTCACAGAAGTTCTAACTTCATATAAAATAAAAGCTATAATTGGTAAATTTCTTTTCTGTTAGGAAGGATTTGTTTTATAGTATAAATTAGTTTGTAACCATTTGGTATTCATTTTTAATTAACAGCTATGATTGTGAAATGAGCAGCTTCGATATTTTGATCAAGATGATATAAATTACAGATGCCCTAAATGCATTTAAATTTTGGTATTTCCCTTTTGTTTGATGAATATATCTGCTTAATTTCCTGGATTGTAAGATTTAGTAGAGGATGAATATACTTTAGGGAGTTGATCAATTCTACCTTATTACAGATCTCACTTGTGCAATGTTGATCTCCTTCCAGACTGATATCCTATCTGATGATTACTATGAAAAGAATAGGGGCACAACAATTTTTTTTCCTCAATATGATTAAAAAGTTTTAATGTTCATTATAAGTGACTCCTAATAGTATACTCAATCACCATTTTTATGTGTTTTTATATATTATATAATCTTTATGGTTAGGTCATTTGGTTTAATGGCATATTAACCTTTGATAGTTATTTAATGCCAAATCCTGTTTATACATATAATTTCTAAGGGACTAGTTTATAGGTAACACTTTTAAATGAGCCTGAGCAGTTAAATTGTTTCAAGTATTGCTATCTAATATTAATAATTTTATTTAATCAGTTATTTGTTGGCACAGTTTCAAGTATAGTAAATGATTAAGCAGTTCTGACCCATTGACGAAACTCTAAGAAGTACTACCACTCTAAGTTAGTGGACTTAGGTGTAATGGCAATGAAGGGGTACACCACATTTTTCAAAGTTCCAGGACTGTCAATCAGATGGCTTAATGCCATATCCAGGATGTGCATTGGGAAGGGGTCTTATCTCTCTGCAAAGATGTAGTTGGCGTATTTTATAGCCTTTTATTTGTCGCTGCCTCCCACCAGACACGACTTGACACAAGGTCAAAAGCCTGAAGGCTGATTAAAGTGGGGATAAAGGGGAGGGGAGATCGGGAACGAATCGAGACTAACCCTGCTGGTCAGTGCTGCTCATCGGCTCACTTAGTGCAATGTGAGCCTGATGAGGCAAGCAGTTTCACGAACCCAAATGTGGGTCCGGGCACGTATGCCAGTTTACGGCTTAAACTAGACGATTGGTCTAGTGCCATACATGGGTGACAAAGGAGACAAAAATGCAGCTCGCCCACCTGAGGGTAGCCTAGTCGAAACTAGGTGCCTGATAAAAGGCCCCAAGTCTGCCATTGTTCTTTTTGCAGAGCCACGCTCCAGACCGAAGTCCAGAACAGGCTCCGAGGCTTCGCAAAAAGCCAAGAGCTAGTGTATTTTATAACCTCGACCAACTTAACTGCATTTATACTACAGACTTTAAATTTAATCTGTTCTTATTAAATGGAAATTCAAATTTTTAAATAACCGCACTTCATATCAGAATCAGTTTTGCATCTAGAGAAAAAATACATTTTTTTTTTTTTCTTTTTTTTTTTCTTTAATGAATTTTTAGCAAGGCACCTTTCTCATACTTCTATCAGTTGATTTACATTGCTCCACTGCTAAAAGCAGGATGTGACACAAGGTCACTTTTTCTAAGGAATCCTTCATATGCATGAATTTATGGTTGAGGATGATAATGAAAATAGAGTATACCTGCAGAGCTAAACTTTTTGGGACACATCAGGTTAATAAACTTGACCCTATCCCTTTTAGACAAGGGGGCAGGTGCTGCCTGTGGTGGATGGATTCCAGAAACTTAATTCATTTTTTATATACCTCACCTGGCACGAATACCAGTATTGTTAGAGTATAATCTACATGTGCTATGATCTAATCTCTTCTCACTTGCCCTCACTACTACTCATATGCAATAATTATTAGATTATTTTGTATTTCTAGTTAAACACAGCCACATATATATAATTCACAGCTAGGCAAGATTACTATCAAATTTGCTTATTCATTCCAAACGCCTCTTTTCGCTAATGCAGTTTACTGTTCTGTATCGTGTGTTGATCATATTTTACATAGCAATACATTTTGGAATTTATATAAATTAATAAAGTAACATTCATTATTTGTTATTTTATTCTAGGTTCAACTATAACCCAAAGAAGGAAAGGTTGACTAAAGCCAGGAATTACCGCTAACAAAATGGATATTTTCATTATTTTTTATCCCTGAAATAATTGTATGTGGTTATTTGATAATTTATTTTGGAAGCAGTTGTTCCTATCTTTTTTAAAGTTCTTTTGCAAGTACGACTTATCACCATTTTCCAATTCAAGAGAAGAGAGGTTGTGATTTTGCTGTTTCTAAGCACAATTCATTATAATGTTAACAGATAACAACAACGAAACAGTAAGCAGCAGCAGCAGCAATGCCAACAACAATATGAACAACCCTGTTACCAACAATAACAATGAAGATGAAGAAGGGAACAAAGATGATGAGGACTTAAGAACAACTTGTCAAAATGCTTCAACCACTGGTAGAAATGGCAGTGGTGGCAGCAGCAGTAGCAGCTGCAACTTTATTGAATTACCGTCCGAAGATGTCTTCAAGAATCTGAAGAATGCACGTGGCTTTGCTATTGACATAGGTAAGTAAGGATATTACACACATTTTAAATTTTTTTTTTTGTGAATTACTTTCTATTTAAAATGTTAGTTACTAACAGATCTGTACTAAAATATTAACTTTTTTGTGTAACCTATTAATTTTGGCGCAAAGAAGATATCACTGATAAAATTTTAACTTTGGTGTTTTAATCCAAAAATTTAACTCTTGCACTAAAGAAAAACCATCTTGCCGATGACTTTTCTCTAATCCATGACAGCTCTGAGTGACTTGTTGAATTTCATTATTAGTACACAGATTAGAAAAGAATTGTGTATCTATTGAGGTCAGTTCAAACTCCCTGTAGCCTTAAGCAGTTTGAGAGCCAAATTGCTAGCTGTAGTATTTATTTCATACTCTTATCAGCCAGCTATTTTTTATTTTAATAATCTCCAAAGTAACAAACTCACAGGTATGATCTGGTGTTAAATTTCACTTTAATATTTAAAGTAAGTCAGCACTAAAAAGCATACTGGAGGTAATATATTGAAAAGTATCAGAATAGATAACACTATATTTACTGTAAGCAAGTTAACCACTTTAAAAAGTACTAAACAGTTATCAACTAAAAATGAAATTAAATAACTTAGATAAATTGTTCCTTCTTCAATAAATATTAAAAATGTAAATAATAATATAAAATGAATTGAAGCAAGCCATAATGATTATGGTTCAATAGCAAAATATAAAGTTGCCTAATTATTTCTAGACTTTGCCCTGTTGGCAGGGCTTAGAATACACTGACTGTATCCTCTTCTATCCAGGGTATAAGTGCCCCCACCCCAATAGCGGTGTCCTGAGTATGATATTAACCTGTGTTATATTCTGAGTTGTTGATATCTGTGATATGAATGTTGTGGGCGAGAAATGCGTATGGTTGCTAAACAAAGAACGTATAGATACTCACAATAACACAGTAATGATGTTGTAGAAAATTTTTATAAATAGATTAAGCACAGAGAATAGAATGGAGAAATATGTTCATAGTTAAAGAATGAATTCAGGGTGATAGTTACAAAGTTCATGCACTGTACTTGTCTCGTGGTGAAGGGATGGTTTTCTTGGAAACAAGGGCAGCGTTCCTAACGGCGGCGATCGTTTGAAGTATCGGATGACAGGTGCCGGTCAGTGGCGTAGAATCTTTAACATGAGTAGTGTGAAGGAGCAAGTCTGACTAATAACTATTTGGTCTGTCTATTTATATATTTTTTTGTAGGCTCAGAAACGGCAATTTTTGTGCCCTGCGGGAAGCGTTCCAATTGGATATCTATTAATGTATTTTTTTTTTTTTTTTTTGTTAATTTATCGCAAACAGAAGTTCTGCGCGGAGCCGATGCGTGAACAACAAACTTTTCATTTTGAGTTGAGAACTCGAAGTGGTAACTTCCGTTTTTTTTTTTTTCTTTTCTTCTTTTCTCCTTTCTTTTTGTTTTTCAAATCAAGGCAAGATCTCGTCTTGTAACACCTGTGTCTGATAAGTATTAGGTTACCCCCTTTATTGCTGTTACTCAGAGGTCTTCTCTGAGAGTAATTGTACCTGTAATGTCCTATCCATGGATCAGATCTTTTTAAAATTAATTTCATTAGATAGGAATACTTGATACCATATAGCTGTGTGGAAATCATTTGTATTGAGAATACGCCGACTGCATCTCTGCAAAGGAGTAAGACTCCTCCAATGAGTGGCCTGGATATGACACTAAACAACCTGATGGTGAGGCTCCAGTAATGCTGCAGCTTTGGGGAATGCGGAATACCTCCTTATTGCCATCACTCCCAGGTCCACTCTGGCCTGGAGTGGTAGCACCTGATAGGATCTTATCTATGGGTCAAATTGAACTAAATTGTGAACTTAGGCAAAACTGAATTGTTTTGAAATGGAACAGTTTTATATTTAACTGTATAAATAAATGACTGATATTTAATTGATCTGTTAGTGATACATAGCAATATTTGGGACCATTTAACTTTATTGGCTGAACTGAACAGCTTGAAATAGAATTGTTTTTGATAGTAAAACTGAATTGTTTGAAATAGAACTGTTTCCCTGTATAAAAATGGATTTAGCATTAAATAACCTACAGTGGTTGATATGCCATAAAACCAAACCAAACTTGAACCCATATAACTGTATGGAAACAAATGACTATTAAATAGAAATAGTTACTTTAAACTATAACTTTGTATAGATTATTAGTATTGGATAGAAATGCTTAATACCGTGTAACTGCAAATAAATGAGTATTATTAGTTTGGAAAAGGTGATTTAAAAATAAATGATTGTAGTAGAATGTTGAAAATATGATTGTTATTCATTTACAAATGAATCAAATTTCAGCTTTAAATAACCCATAAGTTGATATGCTGTTAAACAGATAATGAAACCAAAATGAACTAATTTAATTAGAATGTTTTTTTTTTTTTTTTTCTCAAAGCTGCTATGCAGGGTTCAATCCCAGGTCGAGTCATACAAAAGACTCGATAATAATTGATGTCACCTTGCTTAATGTTCAGCATTATAAGGTACGGATCAAGGGTAAAGTGGAGCAATCCAGGGAGTGGAGTAGTGCCCTCCCCTACACCTCAGTGTTGTAGCTATTGAAAAGGGAGCCTTCGGGTCAACCTTGACTAAGGTTGCTAACTTTACTTAAATATATTCATTTATCTGTAAACATATGACTTGGTTCGTTATGTCTTAAAACAAAGTAATGAGTCGGTGTTTAACTTGAAAGAACATTGGTCTAAAGTACAAAAAGATCATAAAGAAAAAAAAACACTGCATAAACTTTAAAAGCTTGGCAAATGATAATTTTCCTGTGTGTTTTATTATTCCTCTATAAATGACTTGGCTGAAAAAGGTGTTGGAATAGCTGATTAATCAAATTTGTCATCTAATCAGTTGGGAGAAAAGTCAGTTAAAGATATCTACATAAGTGTGTATATTATTATGCTTCATCAACAATTTTGTAATTTAGTACTGATTGTGTGTTAAAAAAAATGTTTTTTGAATTTGTGTGTCAAAACATGGCTACCTTTTTTTATAAAATACTATTTTAAACAAAATTGTCATGAAAAATTTTTAATTTTAACCTCTTTTTATTTCTTAGCTTGTTTTATTGTACCTACCTGTAATGTTACTTTTTATATATATATATATATATATATATATATATATATATATATATATATATATATATATATATATATATATATATATATATATATATAATATAAAAATAAAGCATTGTTTATTGATAACTCGACTTTTTTAACTTTTTTTTTTTTTTTTTTTTTTTTTTTTTTTTTTTAGAACAAAATTGTCATTAATCAGTGTCACTCAAAACATTTCTTTTGAAATGAAGAAAACAACTATTTATTGAATAAACAAATCATTTGAATTAATCTGCAAAATTTTCCACCAAAAAATGAGTGCTCATTTTTAATTTTTAGCATCTTTTTGTTTAAATTTTTATTTAGTAAAAGAATTTTTCACTGTACCTCAACAATTAAGAATTGAATTTAAGTTTGAGGTTTTTTTTTTTTTTTTTTTTTTTTTTTTTAATTATGGAAAAATAAAATTCTCAAATCTGTCATGATTTTAGGGATACAGTTTTTAGAATATTTTAAATGTAAGCCAAAAACTTACTAAAATAAAAATTCTTAGATTCTTTAAATTTTTTGGGTGTAAATAAAAACTTGAATTAAAACTGTTGCTTTCTTGAAATTTTCTAAAATTGTTCAGTAATTGAGCAATGATTAAATAATAATAAAAAAAAAAAAAAAAAAAAAAAAAAAAATCCATTGCTGACCAAAAACAATCATGAAAATGTTTAAGTCTTTCATCAGTGTAGGTTATATAATCTTATTTTAAATGAAACTAGAAAAAGCAATTCATAAAAAGTATACTTCTCATTTGAATTTTATAAGCAAAGTCTTTTCACTATAAATAAGGGCACTTTTTTTTTTTTTTTTTTTTTATCTCACTTGCTGGTATTCATAAAATCATTCCACTCCAGTCATAGACTGGGTACTTCTGCTATATCTTAGACTCTTAAGCAAAGGATGTTTTGGCTTATACATAAGCTTTTTTTTTTTTTTTTTTTTTTTTTTTACCTCACCCTGCCAAAAAAATCTCTTTTCCTGCTTGTTAAAATTAATGTTAAAATTTTTTTTAATTATTACAGGTGGATCTCTTACAAAGGTTGCTTATTGTTCAAATGTTCAAAGAAAAACTTCACTTGTATCAGATGAGTTTTCTAGCCAGGTAAGATTTATTTGTCAGTAGAATTACTGATAAGTATAATTGGCTTAATTTTTAAATGTTCTGTAGAGCAAAACAAAATTTGATCGAATTTGAACTAAATCTCTCAAACGAAATCAATCTATATGTAAGTTTTGGTTCCATTACAAAATAAGATGTCAGCTACACTACTTATTTTTATAAAATTACACTATAGCTGCTTTGAGAGATTAGGATGACTTAAAAAAAAAAAATGAATTATGAATGTTATAAAAACAAGATGTGGTGATTGTGAGAAAAAGTTCAGATTTTATACATTCTAGAGAAACAGATTCTCAGTCTCTTAGTTTTTGTCTTGCAAAGATCTTGATTATATAAAAATGTAAAATTTTCAAGAATACCAGTTTCAGTTTCCTCAAACAGTTGCTGGAATAATAAAACTGCAAGTACCATGGTATTCCTGTTAAAACCTCTAAACAATAAGCTAAACCATAGTGAACAAAAATCATTCACTGGAATATGCAAGTTACAAAGTTTAACTCTGTTGAATTAATGCTTCTCATCATGACTTTACTTACCAGCAATTATTTGCTTATACGAAACTTTAATAATAGCATTATGAACATAAACTCTATGTATAAACATTGATTGAGCTTTAGGTGGCACATCAATAATTATAAATAAAAGAAATAAAACACTGCAAAATTAAACTCCAAACATACAAGCTATAGCAATATCTGCAATCCTCCACAGAAAAATAACTAGATACTGTATGTATGTAATGTATGTAGAATCGGTTGAAAAACTTAATCCAACACCTGCCAAGGTCCTTCATTATGATGGGATTTCAACAACCATAATAAAATATGAAGCAGTAAGGAAACCAACTATAGGAGAATCGTAGAATCCCTAATCAATGAGAGGCAATTACTCATGCCATCATCCAGCAACAGGCTCTGACTCTGTTATGGACCTCATTCTGTCAACCTACCATATACTCTGATTATAATTGGAAAGTCCATGGTGGAAGCAATCCCTCTCTCATCATTTTAGAAAATTCTGATCTTAACTACACACAAACACCATATTGGAATACCAAAAAGGCTAACCGGGGGAAAAATCAAGCAGTTATGGGAGGTACCAGTTGGTTCTAGAATTAAATATGAACAATGAGGATCACACCATAAATTTTGCTGAAATAATTTTATCCATAGCCTAAGAAGTTACCCTCAAATCTTTTTTTACAAAACAGTAAACCATGGTTTAATGAAGAGTGTGTAAAAAAAAAAAAAAAAAAAAAAAAAAAAAAAAGGCTGGAAGGGCATCTCAAGCAGCCTTTAAAAAAAAGTTTCATCCAACGAGAGAAGTTTAGTGCTTTCCAAAATTTTAGTGCCAAAGCTTGTCAAACACTTACAAAATCTAAAAGAATAATAGGGAGAAGCTACATATCCAAAATTAACACTAATATAAAAAGATAGATGATCTGAAAAAAAATTTGGAAACATCAGCACCCCACTGAAATATCATCCACAATATTAGAAAAGCTACAAACTAGTCATAGCAAACCTGTCAGAAAATCTTGTACTTAACTCGCACTCGAAACTCCACTTAGTCTGTTGGGGCTGTAGATTATGCTAACTCTACATTTACAGAGGAGCAAGACCTTCTTAACAAGGCCACTTGTTGGCTGTGGGTGGCAACCCATAATGCGTCAGGATTGTATCCTGCTGTCTGAGCAGTCGATGACCTGGCATCCAAAGGGTCATGTGATCTGCAGTGCTCTACCTGGGCTAGATGGGAGGTCAGAGGCCCAATCTGATTAGTTGGCTAATCATGTCAAGCTTTAGCATCTATGATTCTCAACTGTATTCAAATTGCTCTTTTGGTAAATGAGTGCCCAACCCTATTTTATCTTAAAGGTGCTGGAAGACAGTGGCTGAAGGTCAATTTTGCTGAGATAGCAATATTTGAAACCAGTTAATTGTGTGCCAATAAATGAGCTTTAACTCATTTAAAAATAAACTTCCATACAAACTATTTACTTAGTCTCTCTCTCTCTCTCAATAGCCTACATGTGTTGATATGCCATAAAACATAAGCTGAAACATTAAAATTAGTGTTTTTATTTTATGTATTTTGACTTTCAAGCAAAATAGAATTGGAAAATAACCTTTTTAAATGTTTAAAAATTTTCTTTGCTTTTTACACAGAATTCTGACAAGTGCAGCATTTATGAGATCTTTGAGAAGGATGAATTAGTGTGTCGCCTCCATTTCATCAAATTTGAAACCAAATTCCTCAACACATGCCTTGACTTCATTCAGCAGAACTTGCTGGAGTGCAGTTCCAGCAACAAAGACAGGACATTCAAAGCAACTGGAGGAGGAGCACACAAATACAAGGAATTGATAACAGAAAAATTGGGACCCCAGTAAGTTTAACCCTTGATATAACTGGGTACGAGTGAGTCATAAGTTCACAGCTCTGATAATAATTTTTTGATTTTTAGGAAATTAATTTTCCTAACTCTGCAGTGTGGATTTTTTTTTCCTTTGGGAGTATTAAAACATACATTTGTAAGAATTATTTTGGAATACAGAATCATTAAATGAATTGAATGTCTGTCAAATTTCTAAAATTCTGCATATTCTTACAACTTGCATATAATTCAATTTTTCTATGTTACTGTAACACAGCAAAAATGTGAAATTTTTGTTAGCACAATATGGCTAAAATGCTTTAATTTGGAGAAAACAAATTCCAGTTCAGTTAGCAACTTAATATTGTATGATCTGATCATTATAATCCCTCAAGGTTTAAGAAAGTTAACTGTTAGATGCTAATCATGGAGAATTTCCTGTTTGTTTTTGTGATTTTAAGTTTTATATAAATTCTCTTAGTAACATGACACTTGGCTAAATGGTTGCCAAAGTCAACCTTTCAGTGATTCTTATGGAAATTAATATTAGAAAATTTAATTTTGAACAGACTAAGAATATTGTTGAAATGATTAAAGATTCATCTTTTGAGCTGACTTACATGCCATTTTTCTTTACAAGTAAGGGATGAGAATCTCATGTTAAACATTGACATATATTTGAAAAGAACATTTCTTAAAAATTTATTTTAATGTATTTCTCTAAGCTTGTTATAATTTTCCTTTTTATCTATTTGTTTTGTAGTATTTCTAAAGAAGATGAAATTCATTGTCTCATCAAAGGCTGTATCTTCTTGTTGAAGAATATACCTGATGAAGCATTCCTTTACCAAAGATATGGAAATCCAGAATGCAAATTCCAAGGAGTTGACCCAGATATCTATCCATTCCTGCTGGTCAACATTGGTTCTGGTGTCAGTATTATTAAGGTAGGAGTGTGACTATTTAGTACAAAATTCTTTTTATACTCGAGTGTATTGCTTAAAGATATAAGAAAATCAAGATGTGTAAAATAATTTTCTTGTTCCTCACTTTTTTAAGGATTATTAAAATGTATTTAAAATACAAAATATTTGCATTTTTCCATTTCCTGTTAGTGCAAGGTAATAATCCTTGTCAGCCTAATTTTAGATAGAATATATATCAAGGTGCAAAAAGGTTTTTAATATTAGAATATTTCTTTTCTTTTTCATGTAAAAAGAACTTTGTATTTTGATTGAATACTTTTTAGTATTTCATTTTAAAATTCTTCTAGACTTCTTCCATTTATTGGATAATTTTGCTGACAGATTACATCAAAGGCTTAGCAGCCATGCATGTGATGGTCTAAATTACTATTAACCTATAGTTTAGCCTAGTTGACTGGGGCTGTAGAATACACCAACTGCATCTTTGCAATGGAGTAAGACTCTTCCAACAAGTGTCCTGGATATGACATTAAACAATCTTGTGGTGAGGCTTCAGTCTTGGAGATTTGGAGAACATGGAGTACCCTTTCATTACCATTGCTCCCTGGTCCACTCTTACCTGGAATAGTAGCACCTGATAGGGTCCTATCTATGGGTCGGATAGAACTGTTTGACATTTAAACTGTGCAAATGAATGACTTTTGCTAAATTGAATTATTAGAAATAGGACTGTTTCATTATTTAACTGTTTATAAACAAATGATTGATATTTGATTGAATTGTTAAAGATATATAGCAAAAAAACCCCAAAAAACACCATAGTGTCTTCCTCTGCAATTCCTTGAGGAAACTCAAAACATCACAAGACCAACATCTTTGTCCCCCAAATCCTGGTCACAAACTCCATGACCTTGGTCATTCCCACAACACAGTTTGCCTGGATTCTCTATAACCCTATACCAGCCCTCCACTATACAGGATCCTGGTGTTACTGGGGGCATTTCTAAAAATTCAACAATATCACCCTGGCCCCAAGCAATACCACAAAATGGCATTATAAATGTGTAGCAACAACGAAAATATAGTCATCTATCAACAATCGATTTTCTTAATTGCTTCCAATTATTTCGCCATCCCAAATCCATTTGTTCAAAATTTTGTTTCCCCCCCCCCTGCCATATTTTCTTGTACAAAAATGAAAATCTTCACATCAATGGCTTAAGAAATTGCCATGAAATGAGTTGGGGTGGGGAATTCAGAAATGTTGCCTTAAATCAAATAATTATTCCCTTCCTGGGAAGACTGGGGAAAAAATTATCAAAATTACATAACACAAAACAAAATGAACAACCAGAAAAAAGTTCACAACTGAAAAAAAAAAATGTCAAAAGTTCAGAAAAATGTTCGTTTATGACAGTTCAATTTTTGAGAATGTTTCTTCCTCTTTCTCATGCAAAGTGTCAGATCTCTGCATGTGTCAACTGTCTTTTTTTTTAATTTTTTAAATTTTTTTTATTTTTTTTTTTTTATTCCTTTTTCCCATTCCTAAAAACGTTGCTTTCTTTCAATGCTGAGTTGCCTCTTTGCTTCCATATATTTTTCTTCTATTGGACCATTTCTTTTTCTTTTCTTTGTGAGTTTCTTTGTCTTTTTGTTTTCAAAAGTGAAGCAGTTATTTTAAAAAAATTATTTTTTTCTTACACTTTAATTTTCATATGCTCATCTTTTTTTAAAATTTTCTCCTACAATTGCTCAGTCTCTGTGCTCTTCACTTTATAAATCTTTTAGGTATCCTGGACTTTATCACAAATTTACAATTTTTTAAAAAATTATTTAAATTTTATCGGCACAAAATTTTAAAGATACACAGAAGTGGTACCCAAAAATGTCGATCCCATTATAGGAAGACCTTCACAAAACACTTCTGAGTTCCAACAATGTTTTTGCACTTTCTCTGGATAAAAAACATCCAAAATCTGATTATAAACGGAACAGTGTCACCCCCCCCCCACCAACCTAACTGTTGATCCAAAGGTACATGAGCATTCTCTTGACAATAACATGGCTGGCTGGAATCTTCTGGAGCTTGGAATCGGACAACCAAAGAAATCCCAATATCAAATCAAAACGTTATGATTAGCATTCACAAGTTACCATCAAATTTCATTCATAAAAATTTTGAATAAAAATTAAAAAATTAATAAAAAAGCCACTTTCTCCATTTACTGTCAAAGTCCATTCATGGAAAGTTACAAATCCCACTGTCCTACAAATTCAAAGTTTATTAAACTTATCATTTATGACATGATAGAATATTTTCTATTTTGTTCACACGTTCCTTTTTTTTTTTTTTTTTTTTTTTCCCTTTACTTCTGTTTCTGTTAACCCAAAACAGTTTTCAGTATCAACTCGTGTAAAATATCCTAGACTTTATCACAGATTTTCAATTTAAAAAAAAAATTAAATTCTATCGGAACAAAATTTTAAAGATATACAGAAGGCAAAAAAAATTTCTTCCTTAGAATGAGCAATGTACTTACTACCCCTAAATAGCGTCTTTTTTTACCCTATGATTTTTCTAAGTTTATTTTTTCTTTTCCTTTTGTGTTTTTTCATTTTTGTTTTTTCTTCTGTCTTGCCTTTTTCTTCGTTTGTTCTGTTCATTTTTTTCCCTCATCTCTCCTGTGTTTTTTTTGTTTTTCCCTTTCTATTTTCATTGGCTGCTTTCTTTGATCTGTAGGTTCAAAATCATCCCTATATCCTTTTCTTTTTTTTTTCTTTTCCAAAAATAAAATGGCATGTCATTGCACACCAAATTAATACCAATGTTGTATACCATACTGGTATAATGAAGAGATGAATGTTGAATAGGCATGGAAGAAGAATGACCATAACAATTTTCTTTATATAAATGTTTCTTTATTCCTTTCAAAAGGGGGTTGAAACTTCTGTAGTGTAAGACAGACAGGGAGATAAAGACAGACTGCCATATTGACTTCTTCTCTTGACCATACCATGCTGTTATCTTCAGGGCCTTGTACTTTTGCCTCTTCTGCTTCCCAGCCAGCGGCTACTGTGGACTATTGCCCTACCAGGCGCCTGGCAACTGGTCTGTGATTGACCATATTTAGACCCAAGACTCCAAATTGAAGACTGACTCCTGCAAGACTCTTCATATTTGCAGTGGGCTGCCGTCTACCCTGGATGGCACCAGCAGCTGCTGTCCATAACTGACTGAAGACAGACTCTGTTACTGTGGGCATCTATGTATATATAATTTTATAATGCCTATGCATTTTTGGTTCAACCCACGTGAGCCACCCACACACATGCATCTCTGCTTTCCTGTTTACACAGATGTGTCCTGCAATTACTTTGTTTACACAGCTGGAATGTCTTTGCTCTGTCAAGGCTCAATATGCAACAATACTTGTAACCACTTCACTGTGTGCAAACAAATGACTGATGCTAAATTGTGACAGTTATATCACAATACTTGAGGCCATTTAGCTGCTAGCTAATATATTTGATGTAGTAAATATTTGAAACCACTTGGCCCAATAGTGTTCATGGGTTCAATCCTAGGTCGAGTCATACCAAAGACTCAAAAAATGGTACTTGATGCCACTTTGCTTTACACTTAGCATTATAAGGTAAGGATCAAGGGTAAAATGGAGCAATCCGGGGAATGGACTAGCACCCTCCGCTACACCTTGATGTAGTAGCTATTGAATAGGGAACCATCTGGTCACCCTCGACAACTGTATTGTTACACTGTTGATGCTGGTATGGTAGTAGTAGTAGTAGTATACAGACAGCGCTCTCTGTTGGTGCCTATATGTGGACACCTGAGTAAGTGTGAATACATTTGTGTGTCGTTATAGGGACCAAAACACTTTGTGGGAATCTCTAATTCAGCTCTGCAAGTATAAGTGGAGATGATCTGATAAAAGTGGAGCCACGACTCAAAAAAAAATGTCATCCCGCCCTTTTAGGGTCTCCTGGAGACATTCCTGGCAGTATTTTTATGTCTGGTCTATGGGTGGCTGAAAATCTAGAAATAATGTTCACCCTTGCATATATACAATAGTCAGTCTGCTGCTTAGAGGGTCAGGTAGAGGGACTAGATAGATACAGAGATGGGTTGACAGAACAGATACAGAAGAGCTGAGAAGACAGATAGATGAAGATAGAAGATAGGACCAAAGAGATATATGGAAATATAGAGATGAACACAGATACAGAGAACCAAAAACGTAGCAGTCAGCCTTAGTATTCAGTTAAGGGAGATTTACCTGCCACTTGTGTGGCAAGGGTGGGAATTCCTCAGGTTGTCATTTTGCAAAATATCACACATACCTCTTACTCTGTTAAACAGGATTGATTCAGCTTTTTGTTATCACCTTTTTCTTCCTTTGTGGAACCATCTTGGACTCGCGTATTTTGATCTGAACCTGCTGAGAAAGACAACACAGCACTGGGTCAAATGATTATGTAGCTAGAAATGCATTCCCAGTGTGCAAAAAAGAAATGAGCTCGGGCTTGTTTTAAAATATTATCAACAAAATGTTTTAACAAAACATATTTATAGCAGGATTTGGCACTAAATAACCTACAATGGTTGATAGGCCATAAAATGCAACCAAACCAAATAACCGACAGTTAAGAAAATTTTCAGCAAAGAACTGGTTAATGATAACTATAACTCTTACTAAGAATTAGTTATTACTTATTGATCAGAGAGTAGTAAAAATTTATCTATACAAATCAGTGATTTTAAACTTTTACAACCATACTTATCAAAGAAGCATAAAAATACTTTAGGAAATAATGAGACTTGGAGAGATTATAATTTTGGTTTATTTCACAAGTTTTTATCTGTATAGTCTTAATACATTATTTGCTTTTATTTATTAAAACAAAGAAAATACTTGTTTTAAAATTTTAGCAAGGTAAAATAACTTTAAAAAAACCTTTTTAGTACTAATTCTTGATTGCCTTATTAGACTTGATTAATAATTCTTGAAAAATAGATTTGAAAATATAATCCTATGCTCCTTGCTCACATTGAAATTATGAATTTTGTTAATATCTGCAAGTCTTTCATTTGACATTATTGGTTATCCTGAAACAGCAAAATACTTATTGGAATTTTTAAATCACCAAATGCTCTCTGACAATAAAATGCTGTATCATTGAATATTTCCCCTTCTCTAGGATAGTTTTTTTTTTTTTTTTTTTTTTTTTTTTTTTTTGTAACATGACCTGTGACATTTGAATATTTTCAGGGATGTTAAGGGATCAAATGTTTGACATGCTATTTCATCCAATAATTATCCACATTTTGATCGGTTATATTCTTGAACATCACCTTTCAATTGAAGAATTTTAAGAAATGATTCCTAGTAATTGGTATAGTCGCTAATTATTGGATATCACCACAAAGACTCCAATTGCATGGCTACCAGTATTGATTATTGAGAAAATTCATAAGATTTTGACAACAATGTCAAATTTAGAACTATTGTACTAAATCTTTTGCTAAAGTAAAAATTAAACCCTTTAAAATCTTTAGAGATCTTTTCAAGGTTTCCACTGTCAATTACAGTATTGTTGTCAGCAGTTTTCTCCCTAAATGAAATATAGCAGGTTAAATCTGACTTTTATAACTATTGACATTGATTGTTTATTTTGATTATATCCAGGTAGAATCTGAGAATAACTTCAGTCGGATTGGTGGCACATCAATTGGTGGTGGCACGTTTTGGGGACTTGGATCTTTGTTAACTGGTGGAAAGGTAAGTATTATTATTGTATCTGGAATTGGACTATTATTTTATCATTTTCATTCTTTAAACTGATGGGCTTCCAGCCTCTGAAATTTAAAGTAAATATTCTGTTTAACAAAAACTGTAAACAAAAACTGGTTAAAAATGATTCTGCACCAGGGACATTCATTTATCATTTTTGTTCGTAAAATCTCATGTCTTCAAAATTATTAAAAAAATTTTTTTGTGAATCAAAAATATCCGAGTTGACATTTTAGGCAAGTAATATTCTCAGTGTTAAGGCATCTTCAGATTTTTCACTTGGTCTTTCATTTTTTTTTTTTTTTTTTTTTTTTTTTTTTTATATATATATATATATATATATATATATAAAATTAAGCTCTGTCAATCATTACTATTAATAATATTGACTAACATTATTCTTTATCCTCTTAATAAAAAAGTTACTACATTTGGGATTATGAAGTCAAAATTATCGGTTATAATGATTGGGCATTTCTTGGTTTTTATTTTAAGATTTGATATATGATTAGTTTGGATTGTGTATCTCTCAACCAAAAAGTTCTGTTTGAAATGTTCAGGTTATAAGATATATCAAATGCCTAATTACAGCCACAGACTAAACAAATTTGTTTATGGGAAGTTGTCATTAAATAGTAGTGGTAACACTTATGTTAAATAAAGTATAGGAAACTACATCATTTCAAGATTGAAGTACAATTTTTTTATTTTTTTTATTTTTTTTATTTTTTTTTTTTTTAAGGTGGTGGGGTGTCCAGATTATGCATTTTGGTTGTTAGCTTCTGTCAGATACTTTTGCAGCCACATTAATTGGCTGCCTTTTCTTTTTTGATGGGTGCCACTTTTCTAGTCTTCACTCATGTTTTTATTATCAGAACTAAGCTGGTTCTTTTGCCACAGTATCTTGCACTGTGGTACTTGACTTTTTTCTAGGATTTGAGTTTCCCTTTTTTTTTTTTTTTTTTTTTTTTTGTATGCGTGAACTTGGGTAATACAAACTATTTTTTAAGTGGCTCTTGTTTTTATTTGGGGAGTCTAATTGCATTGTCCTTTCCTCCTAATTTCTCTTCAAGGCTTTGTGGCCATGATACCAAGCCAGAAAATGTTTGTGACCATATCAGACAACCTATTCTTAAAGAATCTAACCCAGGGGATTCTATTTTTTCCTTTTTGGAGAAATAAGACTAAATTAGTTCAAACAATGACTTACCTGAATTACAGTAGATAACTTGATATTACAAAAATTATTTGATTTTCTTTAACATGTTTAATTCTGTCATAATTAACCCTTTAAGGTCATTACAAAAATTTTCTCCACTCATCCAAATAAGTAAATTTTAAATAGATTTTCATTAAATTTAAAGAAAGACTTTTCTAAAACACTGGTTGAATGTTGTCAATTTTAGTCTCATACAATATCTGCAGACTTCTCTTAAGGAATTTCTTAGTTACAAAATGGTTTACTGAGTTTTTGTTGCTCTTATGATTTTTCATACAATTTACAAAGTTCATTTGATTTTGGTATTTGTTTTTATGACCCATCAGATTTACTTCCTCAATCCATTTAATTTCCTTTTGACATAAATATCAAATAATTGTCTTAAAATTTCAATTGACTGATTTACCTTAAATTCTATGTATATTGTTGTTTTCAGAGTTTTGATGAGCTAGTTTCTCTAGCTGAGAATGGTGACCATCGGCAAGTGGACATGTTGGTGAGAGATATCTATGGGTCATATTCTCCATTGATAGATTTGCCTGGTGATATTATAGCCAGCAGTTTTGGCAAGGCAGCTCGTTCATTGCGGGATAGAACTGGTGTGTATATTACGTCAAAGCAGCTAATATCTTTTTGTGTCATAGTATTTGAATTCAATTTCTCTTTTTAATACTTATTGTGTAATACTTTACTCTATGAAATTACAAAAAATTCCTTTTCTATTTAAGTCTTTTGGACAAGTGTTGCCCATTTGTTTGGATAAAGATTTTTACTTAAGCTGAGTTTTGTTTTCTAGTTTCAAATCTTCCCTGGAATGTAATCTGGTCTTTACATAAAAAATTAATTTTGAAAAATATTTACTAAAATTATTTTATGAATATATCTAGAGGAATAGTGTTGTATTGTCGTGGTAAATGATACAGAGAGAATGAGTGCTTAATATATTTATTCAGCATTGGTATCCAGTGTTCCCTGATACTTACGAAAAAAGACACAGTACAGTAAGTTACGAACAATTAAGAGAATTCACAAGACATTGAGGGTCAAAATGCTATATAGCCAAACGAAATAAGATCAGTCCAAAACTTAATCAGCTTATTAAATCAACCCTTGAAGTCTTTAATTGTAGGCTATTTATGGCTATAAGCCAGTCCATCTAGTAGAGTGTTGAAGGGGTGTTTAGCCACTCTACAACAGATTGAAGTACAACTTACCCTCTTATGTTTTCAAAATGATTGAGAGTCTCTGTGCTGTTGTTGCTAACATGCTGGACTGTGACATTGTAATAAGTGAGTTCAAATTCCAGTCATGCTGTTACATTCACTTTCAAACTACCCTTGAGTAAGGTATGAATTTTCTAATCCTCTCAGCTATGGATTAAATAGCACCAATACCGTTATTATATAAGGATGGCTTTGGCATTAAATAACTCATGAAGGCTGAAATGCCATTAAACTAAGAAACCAAAAATAATGATCAGATGTATGAAATAACTGAAAGTGCATAACTTTAGGTCACCATTTGATAAGACATCATACCTTTTAGTCCAGAGTTTATAATTCAAAGATTTATCAATGAGGATTTTCCTTCAGTAAGAAATGGATGTACTTACATATTGATTCTTTCCATATTCTTCAGTGTTTAATTTACTAATTTTTTTTTTTTTTTTTTTTTTTTTTTTTTTCATTTAAAATTAGATGAGCAATTCAAGCAAGAAGATGTTGTACGAAGCCTTCTTTTATGTATTAGCAATGATGTGGGACAAATTGCCAGCCTCTATGCACAGTTGCATTCTGTGAATAAGATCTATTTTGGTGGAGGATTTATTCGCAGCAACCCTTTCACTATGCACACTTTGTCATTTGCCATCAACTACTGGTCCAAGGTAAGCAGTTGAGACATCAGATAAAATTGTCCTTTTTCATTTTATGAAATCACTTACTTACTGCTGTTATATTACACTTTGCAGAATAAGTTCCTAATAAAGATAAGTCAGTAAATTGCTTTTTATTCAAAAACACATTACCTTAATATCATTCAAGTTGATTTAATGTATAAATAAACTTAAAGTTTACATATATGAAACCTTTATAAAAGATTAAAATCAGATAACTTCTAATTTGAATAAGTTTAAGATTCATTACCATTTATTCTGATGTGACTTTTAGACTAGCATCTTTGTCATTTTTAAATGGTGCTCTTTACAACTTGCATCACATATGTTTTAGCCATTTTTTAAAAAAAAAATTTTATTGATTCTTTAACTTGGGTGTAGATATTTCAAGCTCTTGTCAAATTTGATCTTATGAAAGATTAAATGCAATTTATCTGTTACAGTGCAAGGATATCTTGAATTAGAGAATAAAGAAATTTCCAAACCAATTTATGATTTAGTGTGCTTAATAAACAAAGAAATAAAACATGAAGATAATAGTAACCTAGTAAATATATACTATTATCACATTTGAAATTCAAATTCATAAATTATCTATTCTGGCTAGAAAAGTTAAGTTTCTGGAATTTTAACTTCAAAGTAGATCTTGACTGTTTACCTTTCCAAAGACCTGTGTAAAAAAAAAAAAAAAAAAAAATTTTTTTTTTTTTTTTTTTTTTTTTTTTCAATGCCACACTCTCATCTTGTTTTCTCAGCCTTTTCTCTGAGTTTGGGCCTCTCAAATATTGTTTGGTTTGGATTCACTGGAGGATACACAGGTCTTGCAAGGAGACGAGCATTTGAGATTAACTTTGGAGTTTGAGTCCAGAACTTTGTCAGCCCCCGCCCCAGTCAACCAACTGCATTTTAAAATGGCTATAATTAATACACATGAAGGATTCCATCTCTTGGAGTTCCTGTTACTAATTCTCCAGTTTATTTAGCTTGTGATGCATGTTACTACTGAGGTTGTTATGTAGAGAGGGCATTGTAAAGGATTATCCCATATATGATGGTGTATGAGAATTCATTGCCAAAATAGTTTGATACCCCCACTCCCCAACTTGGCAGATTTTTAACAATCTTTACAATATAGCATTTAATCATTGGTGAAGTTGCTAATTTTCCTAAGTTCCCACAAAATACGTCAAACGGACAAATGTGAATTAAACTTTATTTTAGTTTTAATTAAATATCTTTTTTATTTTTAAAATGGAATTTATCATTGGTTATGTATTTTCTATTAACATTTTCACCCTTACATTTTTTTTTATTTCGTTATCAGGAGAATTTCATAACGTTGACAAAATAATTGTCCTGAATTTATTAAGGTCATAGCATGTATAAAACTTGATTAGTAGCCCATCACAAATGTGGAGAATATCTGAATTTTTCGTCACAATCTAAATTGATCTTTGCTTAATCAAAGAATCTGTAACTTTGTTCTAAATGATAATTGTTTCTATTCTCTTTTCTCCACTTTAGGGTCAAATCCAAGCTTTATTTCTCCGTCATGAAGGTTACCTTGGTGCCATTGGTGCCTTTCTTATGGGAGCAGAGGAAGAGCGTAAGTTTATAATTACTTCCTTGTTGTGACCATATTTCTTTATACCTAATCATTTTTTGTAGTAGAGAATTAGTATTATTTTGATTATTACTCCTTCACTGTCATTATATTAAGATTATTTGCTGACACGAACTTAAAGAAAATATTCTTTTTTTTTCATATTTTCTTCTAATATTGAAACTTAATATTTAATTAAAAATTTTGTGGATAGTTCTTGTTGGGATTGAATATACCTTAAAAAAAAAAAAAAAAATACCAGTCATGAAATAATGGAAAAGTACTTGTTGGATAAAGTTGTCATCTTTTCTTTTTGTCAACCACAGTGATTCTCTGTCTTTTACTTTTCCATGACGGAAAAGTAAAATATATTTTTAGTCACATTGAGCAACTAATTGATTAGAGATAATAGAAATATTTAATTTTATGCTGACTTGTCCATCAGTAATAATAAATTAGGTCATCTCAACGAATAATGTCTACAAGGGGAGTAATGATACTGATGAGTTAAATAGATAAAAAAATGACTAATTTTATTGCTAATCAAAATTATTGGATTTTTTTTTTTTTTTTTTTTTTTTTTGACTACCGTTTTCTAAGTTGAAATAAGTTGTCTCCCCTTAACAGAATCGGTTATAGTGTACACATCCCAATTAGTTCCATTGTAGTATAGATGCAGCTGGAATAATTTTGAATTGAATGATTTGATACTTAATGTTTTTAGATAAAACCTTACATTTATTTGTAATGTTTGGAAAATTCTACATGTTTTTCAACCAAAATGACAACTGTTCATTTTGAATTATTTAATTTGAAATGTATTCTGGAATGATCAAATTCCACAAACACACTCTATGAGCATTAGTAAAGACAATTTTGATCTAAAATTTAATGCTTCAGAATATTTATATATAAATAATTTTAGGCTTTCTGGGTTAATGAAGTTCAGTAGTAATGTATTCTATTAATCAAGAATTTTTCATAAGTTGACATTATTGCTTAATGTTCTTAATTGATATTACTCCTTTCAGTCTTGTTTTTAGTTTAAGAAAAAAATGTTTAATAAATAAATAGAATGCACAAATGTTAAAATTACAGATTAAGTAATTAAATTTGAAAAGAAATGAGTGATTATTGAAAAGATAATTGACTAGTAAATGTCTAAGATTGATTTTTATTGCTGTTTCATGACTTTTTTTTAAGATGCTGAGAATTATTGCTGGGGTGAAAACTTTGCAAATAGTTCTGGACTTGCAAGTCCTCGAAATCCTCGAGAATCATCCTGTCGCTCCCAAAATAGTACTGTGAGTTTTCTTTTTGTATCTATATTTTAATAGAAACTCTTTCCTAAATCTGAGGAAAAGTTGACTTGCTTATACTGTTTTGAATGTTGACAAAATCATACCAACCTTTTAACTGTCATATTTAGTAACTAGATATAAATTTGCTCAGAGATACTGTCTTAAGCTCATACGTGTCTTTTATGGTGACTACTAATATTCATCAGGTTTATATTGATGTTGCAGCTACCTGTTATTGACCTTTTTTGTTCATATTCCAGTTAAAGTACAATCTTTGTATATTGGAGCTGATGAACTCTTGTCCCTGTAGCTACCTTCACTTGATCTTAACCCATCATCCACTATGGTTACTCTGGTGTAGTCCCCATAATATACTAGTTGCAACCAACTGAGAGTGGTTGGGGGTTTATTTGCCTGGTATGAAGCCATCCAAGAATTGAAACTCTTGTTTTGTTACATTTAATGAATACATCACACATGCCAATCATGTTACCAGAGTCGACATATCTTTTCTGATCAATATTTGGTATGTTATGTTTACTTCTAATGTTACAGAAAGCACCTGTTTTATTAGTGATTACTCTGCTTCTCTTACAAGACTGAAGTTCTTTCCTGGGTAATCTATGAATATTAATTTCTGCACGAATTAGTGTATGCTATTATCTCCCTTAAGTGTGTGTGTTGATGGTGGCAATCACTTTTCGTGTTTCTTGTATTGCTACATTTAATGTTTTTATGAACAGAATTTTGAAAATATTTATTGTAACAAAATTATGCTCTTGTATTGTAGTAGTATTAAATGAATCAGTTATACTATTCTCTCTTCATTGCCATCAACAATAATTATAATTCTATGAATTCAGTTTATTATTGAATGGCTGTAATGAATAAAAGAACAATTTTAGCTTGATTGAAGATTTGTCTGTATTGAAAATTTATTTAACATAGGCTGCCTATTTTTTTCAAATTCTGCTCTGTTTAATGTATATATTTTGTTTGTAAAAAAAAAAAAAAAAAAATATATATATATATATATATATATATATATATATATATATATATATATATATATATATATATAATCTCATATTTTGGAAATGGACTACATATATAAAAGTATTTGTGTGTACTTGCTTATCTGCAAATGACATGCATATCATTTCCTACGTTTTTTGACTAAAACAAATTGTTACAAATTTCCTGAAAAAAACTTAATTTGGTTTTAATCAATAAAGTATATAACGAGTTTTCAGTTTCAACATTGGAATATATTGGCTTAACCAAAAAATTTTCTGCTTTGCATAAAAATAAGATAACTTTTCTATTTTCAACACTAATTCTATTGAACCAAATATTGAACTTAAAAGGTGTTTAATATTTTGTTCAGTAGAATTAAATGTTATATACAGGTTGGTTGGTTGTATTTTATGGCATATCACCACTTGTATGCTACTTAATGCCAAATCCTGTTTATACAGATATTTGTAAATGAACAGATAGTAGGTAACAATTTTTAAGAACCAGAACTCATTTGTTTGCTCAGTTAAGTGGTTTCAAATATTGCAATCTAATACTAATAGTTTTATTTGTACAGTTAAATAGTTTCAAGAATAGTAAATGATTAAACAGTTATATTTGACCCATAGATGGGATCCAACAGGTACTACCACTCCAGGTCGGTGGACCTGGGAGTAATAGCAATAAAGGAGTATTTCTTCATTCTCCACAAGTGATCATCCTAAACACCATGATGCAGACTGTTTTTTTTGGTTTTTGTAACTATCCGTACATATTTATTCTGACTGCATCCCTGCACAGTGGGTAAGCCCTCCCTGAATGAGTGTCTTGGATATGACTCGGAACAATGATGTTGAGGCTCCAGTAATGCTGAAGCTTTGGGAATATGGAGTATCCCTAAGAAGACATATTCCACTATATATATATATATATATATATATATATATATATATATATATATATATATATTGTGAATCCTAACCAGTTCGAGTTGTGAAAGCTTCACATAATTTATGATGGTTGAGACATGTGTCACCCTGCTGAAGATTCCTGATGACACATGGGAATCGGAGTGGGTCCTTTCACTCATCTTTTTCTGTGGTTGTTCAGTCGAATTCAAGCTGCTGCTACTGGGTTTTGGTTCACTACAAACACTGCCATAAGCAAATAGATTCATGGCAAAATTTGGGTTAGAGACTGGAAAGTTTGAGTTTCTCAAAAATCAGGTTTAGGCCTGTGCAGGCTTATTAATGTACTTAGCTAGTTGTAATTTTGCTTTTGGCACATTCAGCAGAACATGCTAATTTTTTTTTTCTTCTAGTTCAACTAGGCCTGCTACACAAAGTTCATATTACTAGATAAAAGTTGCAGTTGCTACCTGGTCCACTCTGGCCCAGAGTGGTAGCACCTGATAGGGTCCTATCTATGGGTCAAATAGAACTTTGACATTTAAACTGAGTGCAAACAAATGACTTATGATTAATTGAATTGATTGAAACAGAACAGTTTGATCATTTAACTCTGTGCAAAAGAAAGTTATATTTAACAGAATAATCAGTGTTAAATAATAATACTTGTAACCACTTTCCTGTGTTCAAAGAAATGATTAATATTGAATAGAATTATAAATGTTAAATGGTTTTAATTATTACCATCCGTGTAGAAATAATAGCAATACTGATGTGCAAACAAATTAGTTGTAACTTGTCTAAAAATGAAATTACTGACAAACTAATCTCTTGTATATCTATTTAAATGTGTACAAACAAATGACTGATATTATATTATGTTACTGTTACATAGCAATGCTTGAAACCATTTAACTGTGCCAAAAAAATATGCTTGGGCTCATTTTAAAATGTAATCCACAAAATGTTTAAAAAAAAAAAATCATTATATATATATATATATAGTATTTGGTATTAAATAACCTACAATGTTTGATATGCCATAAAACCAAACCTACCCAACTTGGTACATCTTGTGGGAACAGCAAGCCAATGGTTGTTCTGTGAGTTCATCTGATCCTGGCAGAAACGTTTCTCTTCTGAGAAAAATCAAAGCATGTTTGGTTTGGGAGGGAGGATACTTAGCTTTATTCAAAAACTTTGTAGCATGTCTTTTGTCTTATCTTACATTGATGCAGTAAAAGAATTGGCCCGTTCTCAGAAATATTTCTGAGAAATGCCAAATCTCTTCAAACATGACCTATCTGATAAGAAACCTAGACTCCCCTTTGTCCCTGGCAATGGACTTGACTTGCTGGGTTCCTTGTCAATCATGGCTTTGGATCTCGTCAACAAATTCAAAAGTTCATTCTCATCAGAATGGTCTGAGTGAGGCTTCCAAGCTTTTGTCCTTTCATAATCACCACTGGATTTGTCTAATTCTTTTCAAATCCTCTATGCTGTTCTCAGATTGACACAAACATTTTGAAATTTTCATATTGTTGCTTTTGGTATAAATGCTTAGCAGTTCAGCATGATGTTTCCAAGTTTTGGGAGGAAATTGCATTATGATGCTGCTCTCCTCTTAGACAGTGCCCAACTGACTCTAGTTTGTTACACAGTAGACCAAACCTGAAATAAACAAGTGCATGTGCAAAATTAATGATTTAAATTGGTGGTAATTTACCTATCACACTCTGTGTGTGTGTGTGTGTGTGTGTGTGTGTGTGTGTGTGTATATATATATATATATATATATATATATATATATATGTGTGTGTTATTGTTAACAAAGAACTTAGGTGCTTCTTGTAGCCTTTAAACTTTAAAAAATATTTTCTTCCAGAGAATCCTTTAAAAACTAGAATAAATGTTAATATTTGAATATATAGTGGATGGTGGGTTAATTTCTTAACCAAACCTGTTCTCCAAAGAAATATGTCAACTAATATTCTAATAAAATATACTTTTCATAAATAAATTGCTTCAAGGTAATTTTATAAAAGTTGATTGCATTTGGAATAATATTTATTGATGTTTAAAAGTGAATGTTCATAATACACCTAATAGTTTTTTTGTTTTTTTTTTTTTTAATTTATTTTTTAAAATTATTTTATCTGCAGTTTGATTTGCTGGAACTTGACCGGTTGAACTGTGAACTTCTCCCTTGCCCACTCTTATTGGATGCGTGTAGCTACAGTCCTGACACAGTTGACCTTACAGAAGACACTGCAGCTCGGGAGTATTGGCTCAAATGTCTTTCTCAGACTGTAGAGAAGGTGAAAATCTTTTAGTTTTTTTTTTTCTTTTTATTAAACATATTTGTATTAGATGAATCTTGAAAGTAGCAAACAGTGGAAAAAAAACTTAGCTTGATTTTATTATTTTACTTTTGTTTTAAGATAAAATTGGATATGATTGCTTATGGGGAAAGAATGTCAAACTTAAATGTCAGTATATTTGTGTTATTTAACAAATGCAAATATATTTGTATTCTCCCTGAAGATTCAATGCTGAATTTCAAACACCTGACTTTGAGGAAAGCTCCTTGTTTTGATTTACAAGATTTTCTTTCTTTATTTTCAGTTGCTGAAATGTTCATTTGATGCAGATCAGCAAAAATGTTTCGATTTCATACCAATAAATTTTCTTATTCAATGCCAGGAGTCTAGTGATAAAGAAAAATTTTTGGTTTTATAAAAGGAAATCTATCCAAACATGGGGCTGCGTTGCTTTTGACCTACAATAGTGTTGGTTGTATGTCTATTATAATGGAAGATTTTGATATGCACTATCTTTTAGCTTGCCTTTTCATGATCCAGGTATTCTATTTTTATAGTTATTGCTATGTCACATGTACACTATGACATCTAAATTATTTCTTTGATATTCAATTATTTAATGTGTGTATATATGATGTGCATGCAAATGAAAAAGAATTATCTAAAATAAGGAAAATATCAAATAGGATTTCTGTCTAGTGGTAGAAGTGATCTTTTGTTACATTCATTTGTTGTATTCTCTTAAAATAGTGGGATTTGATAAAAATATCTTTTAAAGAGTGATAAAATTGAAGCCAGATGCTACTGCTGCACTAAGAGCCAAAAACGAATTGCTCTAAACTAGTGTTTTTTAAGCTTATTACATTCACTTAACTTTTACTGAAATTTTCAAGATTTTTTTCATCTGATTAACAGTATGAGAAATGTTTAATCCTGTCCAGAGGTGAGAATATTATCAGACATCTAAGTAATATCATGGGTTAGGTTTTCATGCCAGCTGCAAAGATGATAGAATGTGATAGAGCATGCATGCTTATTTCTTCCAAGCCATGGCCTAATGAATAGCGTTCAATGGTCTGGGAGACTGGGGTTCAATCCCAGGTCGAGTCATACCAAAGACTCAAAAAATGGTACTTGATGCTGCCTTGTTTAACACTTAGCATTATAAGCTAAGGATCAAAGGTTGTGGAGCAATCCAGGGAAAGGAGTAGTAGCTATTGAAAAAAGGAGCCTTTGGGTTACCCGCGACTATGGTTGCCAACTTACTTTTTTACTTACCTTTGCCAAAATTAACTGCAAGGTGAATGGAAAACAGTTGAGAATCTCAATATCTGGTTGCCCAGATGACCATAAGAAACAAGATTAAACTTTTAGGCCAGAATTAAATTCAGACAAGATTAGTACAAACAGATGGTATGTCCAGCATATCTCCATTTTTGCTCTTTTTAGGACAACTATCGTTGAGATTCATTGGCCTGGTGGGTAGAGTGTTCACGAGTGGTCTGGGAGACCAGGGTTCAATTCCAGGTTGTCATACCAAAGACTTAAAAAATGGTGTACTTGATACCTCCTTGCTTAACACTCAGCATTATAAGATACATATCAAGGGTATAGTGGAGCAATCCAGAGAAAGTAGTGCCCTCTACATCTCAGTGTAGTAGCTACTAAAAAGGAGCCTTTGGGTCATCTTCGACTACAGTCGCCAACTTTACTTATCATTGAGACCAAGTTTTTATCAGTACATTGACTTTTGTTTTTATTGCCAATAGATTGAGATTGGGTCTAAATCATGAAGAGAAACTTGATAGACCCTTTCTGTACAGCTAAAGGGCCCATTTAGAGGAACTACTAACTTTATAATTAACTAGCATATTGTTAGTTAATCTTTGTGTGTGTGTGTTTTTTTTTTTTTTTTTTTTTTTTTTTAGTGCCTTTCTTTACTTTTTAATTATCTCCCATATGACTTTAATATCTTTGTTTCAAGATACTAAGGTAACATGGTTGACCCAGGTGGACACAAAGTTTATATGCCATTAAACAAAGAAACTGAAACCTAATTGGATACACTAGACAAACTCAGAACTTATTTTGTCCACTTCTCATGTAAAGAAAGTTTGATATATCAATTGTTGGATTCTTTTCCCTTTATAATTGTTTGGGACTAAACAAGCCACTAATGATAACCTACCATGATTTTTTTCAATGTTTGTTTGCTCAAATTTGTAACTTTGTGTTTTGGGTCGGTAATTATTTAAACAATGATTGCTCTTCTTTAATCAGTGTAAGTTATCTTTTGTTGGTTACTTCCCTTGTCAAACCAGTTTTTGAACACTGTCTCAAGTATATATTTTCTTTGGACAACCCATTGAACCATGATTATTTGTTTCTGCTGGTCTTGCTCACTTACCTCCTTGATATCACTCAGTTGTTTGAAATTGCTTGGTATAACTCTAATCTTGTCAAGTCTTGCAATTTGCTATAAAATAACTGCTTGTCTTAAACTTTCCAGTTAAAGTTGTGATACTCTTTAAAGCCAGTATAAATACTGTTTGTTTAGCCCTTGTTCTGTCGACTTTTTTTTTTTGCTTTTTAGCTTGACAACTTTTTTTTATTTTTTTTTTTTTTTTAATTTTTTTTTTTTTTTTTTTTTTTTTTTTTTTTTTTTTTTTTTTTTTTAGATCAATCTTATTTTCAGTGCCTACATGTTAATTATCTCGCATTTCTCTTGTTTTGAGTTGGTCACCAGATGGTAACTGGGTTTTGATATGATCTATCTTGTTTACTAGATCAGAACACAAGCTGTTGAAAGTCAAGAAGGGACACAAGATGCTGAGGAGAGAGCAGACAAATTCAAAGAGAAATATGTCAATCGGTTAAATGAATTGGCTAAAAATCCTTGGTAAGTTTTGGGAATTTACTTCTGGAATTTTTTTTTCTTTGCTAGCTTTCTTTAATCTTTTTGACTTTGGCTACTGTATTTAAACAAGAACAATTTTGCTATTGGAAAAAAAAATGAGGATAATGACTTCAGTTTTGCTATCACATTGTCTCTATAGTAAGTTGAATTTTGTTTGAAATAGTAGTGAAGACAAAATTTATTCCAGTTTCTTTGTCAATAGAAAGAGCTAACTTTGAGACCATAAAATAGGATTAACATTTTGAACAGCTCTCCAAACAAGTGGCTATTTCAATTAGTTTCTTTTTGGAGTGGGAATCCTGTTTTCTATATTGACTTTTAGTCATATATATATATATATATATATATATATATATATATATATAATCTCATTTGGTTAGCTGCAGACTCCTCTTTTCTCAGTTTCAATCAAGAAATGTTGTCTGTTTCGATCTGATTTTCAGCTAATAAAAAAAAAAAATTGTAGATATTTTATTCAGCTTGTGTTTTGGGAATTAACCTAAGATTCTTTTTGTTTTCTTTTGAAAGTTTTCATCTGACATTTACTTATCTTTTAACTATTTCAGTGCCTATGGTTCTTTGACTGTTCGATCTTTGCTTGATACAATTGGACAATTTCTCAAAGAATTTATGTTTACAGATCCATATTCTCAGGTAAATATAAAAATGTAATAACTTTGTTGCATTTTATGGGTGAGAATTTTTAGAAAATATTTGCTTTTATTATTCCTGATCATACTGAAAATGATATTTTCAACTAAATGTTTAAATGTAGGCTTTGCTCTAATGCAACACTTCACTCTAATTTTTTTTCTTGACTGTATATAAGACGCAAGTATATATACACACACACACACACACACACACACACACACACGTGTGAATTTTGGATGTGTGACTAGTTTCCTTTTTATAGTAAAGATTGTTTTGATTTTGTCTAAATTCCAGATTTTGTGTCTGATAGTCCAATTGGAGTTAATAGTTTATGAACATTTTTGGTTATTTTGTTAATGACCATAGTATTTTGTGTGTGAGAGATATGTACATATGCATAAACACATTTTCTAGGGCATTGGGTGTATTTAATGTGTCAGTGTATTTGTCCTATGCGTCCATACTGCTATATGGATGCACTACATGGACATTAACTAAACGGATGGAGAAAAAGCTTGACGGCAACTATATAAGAATGCTGCGAACAATATTGAACAAGTCCTGGAGGCAACACCCTGCAAAGCAGCAGCTATACAGCCACCTACCACTCATCACGAAAAATATCAAAATTAGATGAACCAGACATGCTGTACACTGCTGGAGAAGTAGGGATGAGCTCATAAGTGATGTACTCCTGTGGGCCTCTTCATGTGGCCGAGCAAAGGCAGGGCGACGAGCTCAAACCTACATACAGCAGCTGGGTGTAGATACCGGGTGTAGCCCTGAAGACCTGCAAGAAGCGATGAATGATAGGGAGGGGTGGCGAGAGGCTCAGGGATATCTGTGCTGATGGCAGGTGATGAGATATATGTGTAATTTTTTTTTAAAGCTAAAGTCAGTGTTTGTGTGTTCATGAATGCATCTAGTCAGGCTTTGTTTAATGTTGGTTTAAATTTATGAAATATTTTTATTTGGAGTAATGAGTAGTTATTGGTCTGGTATAGTTTCCCTAGCTGCATTCATAAAGGTGTTTTGATACAGTAAGATTTCAATTTTCTGGTAATGATACTTCTTTTATGTAAAAAGACTCTCTAAAATATATAAGAAAGCTTATCTATGTTAGATGGGTGAGAAGTTTATTGGCTGACCAAGATACTCTCATTGAATGTGACCAAATGAGGTTTATTTTTTTCAACACAGTCTCCTTTGTGATCCACTCACTTTCATTAGTGTTGCAGTGCTTGGAATCCATTGGTCAAAAAAAATCATCAACAGCATCTGTCAACATGATTCTTTCAGCTTCCACTCGTATACATTTTCTTTTACTAAATTAACATTTCAATGACATAATAAATTTTTTTATGTTAAACTTGATGATAAATAAAACTCCATGATTATTTTGTAGTGAATGCCCAGTAATGAATTTGGGACCCCAAATTTGGAACTTTATAATAATGGTATTCTTTCTATTACATGATGATTCTTCTTTACTTGATCAATGTATCTATCATCTTTTGCTGATTCAATTTAAAAATTAACACAACTTTAATTTGCATCCTCCAAATTAGGCAGAGGATCATTTGAACTTTTACTTTTTAATATTTAGGAAGTATTGAATATAGAGCAATATAATGTCTTTGATATAAGTATGTTGCAGTTGCAATTTTTTTTTTTTTTTTTTTTTTTTGTAGCAGTAAAAATTAGGATTTTCATGGACTGATATTTTGTAAGATTGGGTACAGATACTCGCTTTCCATTTGATCAGCTATCATTTTTATGATCAGATTAAAATCTCCTTTAAACACTGGTTTGTTACTGTAACTAATTCTGAAAGTTACTTTGTTTAATTTTGTAACACTTTAAAAAATCGTCTCCTTTTTGTTTTTAAAACTTTGTTTCTTATAAGTATTTTTGTGTTCAATGCTATTTTTTGTGTTTGTAGTTGAAGCAGACTGAAAATGAAGCCTCCTTTTCACATTTTGTTGAACGATTAAGAGAATTAGATGAGCTTAACTGGTCAGAACGTCAGCTGTCTATTGTAAAAGGTATTCTGGCTGGAAATGTTTTTGACTGGGGGGCTCGAGAGGTGGTGGACATAATGGAGAATGGACAGTTTGGATTCTCTGAAGCCATCAATACAATTCAAGGTATGATCCCCCACCCCTCATTTTTATTTACCTCCTGCTTTGATCTTGCTGATAACTATCAACCTAAACATGCTTTTACATTTATTGTAGCTATGAGCATGAACAAGGTTTAATATACCTGTACATGTTTATGAATTGTTTCCCAAATTTCTTAATCTGGAAACTTTTTCTTAACTTATGTAATTCTTTCTTATAAATTATGTAGAAAATAATATACAAATTTTTTATTTTTAATGATTTTTTTTTTTAACATTGAAATATTGACTTGGCTCTTGTAATTGTAAAAAGACTTGGCCAATGAGTATATTATTTGTATTTGGAAATGAAATTGATAAACCATAAAATGAATATTATCATTCTTTTATCTTTTATTTTTTACTTAGCCTTTTGGAAATATAAAACTTTGAAAATCTGAATGTTGAACAACCTAGTTGTAGGTTTATAAAATGTTTTATTACTGTAAATGGTTGTTTAAGAGGAAATGTATAGATTAGCAGTTTGTAATGAGTCTTGCATTAATGATCTGTAACATCATCCAAATAAATTCTTGTTTGTATAAGCAACTTTGCTGCTGAAGTCTGAATATAATTATTGAAAGGTATAAATGTTTTTTAAAGGAAGATTACATCTGCCTAAAAATAACTGGTTTTCAAGTTATCTTTTCAAGTCTCAAATTTTAACAGTGATGACAAAGTTGAAAGTCCAGCATTAAAAAAAGGTTTAACTATGCCTATTTCTGTCATTTTACTTACTTTTTACATAACTTATTTACGTTTTGATGATACACTTATTTCTACCATATTTTTAACACTTAAGCTAATTGCATTGATAAAATTTCTTTGAATGTTGGTCTTATTTTTATTTTCTTTTTCTTTTAGTAGAGGAATTGTGAATTGAATTACCATGACCAGAAAATCTGAACCCTTATGCACGACATAGGGAAACATTGGACAGCTGTTTCGACCTACATATGGACTGTTGGCTCAGTTGTAGAGTTTCGGCTCTGCAATCTGTGGTCACTGGTTTGATCTCCTGTGCTGAAGATCGCGTATACACTACTGATGAGACCTAATAAGGTCGAAACAGCTCTCCTATATTTCCATATGTCATGCCTAAGTGTTTACCATATTTTTTGGTCATGGTAATTCAGTTGGTCTTATTACTCCCCCACTAATTCACAATGTGTATGTTGGCAAACTTTTTTTTTTTTTTTCTCCTAGCACTTGGTTTGACTTTTGTTTTTAAAATGAATTGCTTTTATTTTCTGTAGATCGCCCTTGGCTGGTGGATGACTTCAGTGCTTGGCTCCAACGTAGGCAATCGTCTCCTCCATACAAATGTGCTGCCATTTTCTGTGATAACAGTGGAGCTGATATAATTCTTGGCATCTTTCCTTTCATCAGAGACCTTCTTGCTAGTGGTACAAAGGTAACAACCAAACTGGTTGATTCATTAGATTCCCGTATAGAGTAAATTAATAACTATTTTATATGTAATGGTGAATTCATGGAGTTAAACATTTAATAGCTAATACTGTCCTTTTTTAGTTGTTCTAAACTTGTGTGCACATTTTTTTTTCCTGTGGTCCTTTTTGAAAATAAGAGATGGAATATTTGCTGAAAACTTTAACACACACACACACTTAATCATTAGTGAACAATATAGATATTTATTAGAATAGACTGAGGCAAAAAGGACATCTAGTGAAGATGAAGTTTAACAGGCTATTTCTCTTGTTGATATAATAATAATAATAATAATATAACAACCCTTAGTCAAAGAACATTTAAGAGCTTTTAAAAAAGAAATGTTATGTTAACCAATGTGCCAGAGAATCATTCCTCTTGCCATTCATATATTTTCTTTTTATTTCAGGTAATTCTTTGTGCCAATTCTCGTCCAAGTTTGAATGATGTTCTTTATAATGAATTGAATATTTTAGTGAAGCGAGTGGCCGCTCTCTGTTCACAAATAGATGAGGCATTAATAGACGGCCAATTGGTTATCATGGAGTCTGGCCAAGGATCTCCATGTCTTGATCTCAGGTAAATAAAACACTAGGAATAGCTTTATCTTTTTTAGTCTGTAACATTTTTTATAAATACTTCACTCTGATTCTTGCCAGACAAATGGGGGAAATGATATTAGACAGTGTACATATTTGCTGATTAGGGAATGGTGGTTTAACTGAAAAACTGACTTTTTTTTTTTTTTTTTTTTTTTTTTTCCGGTTTCATTTTCACACAAAATCATTTGGTTTAGTGCTATCACTACTAAGTGAACATATCCAAGGAAACGCTGTTGAAAAAGACTTTCAGATTTTAATGAAATTAGATTTTATCAACCTTTTTTATACAATTGTAAGAGGAAAAGATGAATAAAAATATAACATTTAATTGACTAGTTTTTGGAAATGTGAAATCTTTGTTTTTTACAAAAGGAATCAAGGAAAAATGACATGACACTTGGAATCTTTTGTATCATAGAATGTTTTCAAATAGAAAAAAGAAAATATCACATGTCTGAACTCTTTCAGTTTTCAAAAAAATACTTTTTGTGGTGAAATTAAGTTAACATAACAAGTTAAAAAAATAAAAGTTACCTGTTACACTTTAATGTTAGATTTTATTTTATTTAGAAAGACTATTTTATTTTCTCTCAGCTATATAAATATTTTTAAGATTGAACTAAAAATACATGAGAAATTGCAAGTTAAACAGACCAAGTTGCAAATTTGTCAATCTCAAGCAAAATCAGATATTGACTGGAAATGTTTTCATTATGTAAGAAAATGAATGGCTTCCTTGGACAGCAAGAATATTAAATTAAAAACAAAATCTAATCAAAAACTCTGGTATCAAGGAAAAACCGAAACTGATAAATAAATTCCAAACTGCTCAACTCTATTGCTGATTATTGGTAGGAGTATCAAATAATATAATAATGAAAAATATTATGAACTCTATTTATATTTAAAAATTGAACTCTGTTGTAAAAAGCTACTTGAATAAGTATTTTTGCATTTGGTTAATTTTACGATGGTCAAGATTTTTCATTGTGGCAATTGACTTTAATTCTGAAGAGAGGCACATCTGTTTTATTGTTTAATCCAAAGTCCAATATATTGTCATTGCACTCTGATATGGCAAAAACTTGTATGCAAATCTGAAACATTTTTTGTTCCAAGATTGCAAGTTATGAGAAATAACTTTCATTAATACTGAACTTGACTTGTGTATGATATATATAGGTGTTTATGAACTTTCAAAATACATTCTTTTAAATGTAACAACTGCTACAGATATCTTTTCTAATTGCAGTTAGTTATACAATATACTGAAAATTTCAGTTATCAACAGTGGGACAGTTTAATTTTATATAAAAGATCCATTCAAAATATTTTCAATTTTGAGATAATTTTTCTTCTGTTAATTAGTATAGTTTGGACCAAGTCTTTTTGTTAATGCCCAGTGTTTTGTCAATGTACATAATGAATAAAAAAACTTATAAATAGTAATGATTTATTGTCATGTTCTATGAAAAGACATACATAGGAAATAATCGAATTGCCCATTGCTTCAACCATGGCCTTCAGAGGACTTTAGAAACTCCTACAAGCCTTTGCAACAGTCTCTTTAGTAAATTCTGCTGTTATCTTTGCCTTCAGTTCATCTTCAGTGTTGTATAGTTTTGTTGGTCTCTCACTTCACTGCACACCACACTTAATTATTAAGGAGATTGAAACCTGGCGTTAGATGACCAAATGTTAGGGGTAATGCTGTCACAGAAATTTTCTGACAGGCATAAGAACCCAGTCTTGGCTATGTGACATAACAGTCCTATTGCCCAGCATAGGGTCTTCTAACAGCCACCCTCTAAGAGATCCAGGGTAGTATTATCTCCTCCCAGACACTTGATGTAAACCTTCATGTTGAATCTTTTGGGAAGATGAGACATAATGTCACCATCACTTGTGAACATCCATGATGTGAACTGGATGTTTGGATTTTTATTACTATCAGTAGATCTTGGAGGACAGAGCAAGCCAATGGTTGTTCTGCAAGTTCATCATCTTATCCTGATAGAACTGTTTCTCATCAAAGAAAAAACAATGTTCTGTTGGAGGGGATGGTTGAGTTTATTGAAGACATTTTAAATTGGTATGAAATTTTAAAATTGTAATATGCAATGATCTTTTTAAAACAAAACTACTTATGCAAAAATATACATTAATGGGTGAGCATTGGTTGTTACCATAACAAATTAATAAAAAAGTTCATATACAGATATTTATTGAGTCTAAAAAATATTCTTTATTAAGAAATTGAATGTCACTTTCGATAGCATTGTTATATTCTGTCCTATTTATAGAATTTATATAATAATTGCAAATAAAAGGAAGTTTATCTCCATTAAGAAAATATTGGTGAACTCAAATGCAGACTCCAAGTAGCAGATTGGATGAGAAATTGCTTTATTCCATTAGGGCAATATCATTAAAATGTTCTAATGTGTCATTTTTGTTGACTTATTTACAAAACTTAGATATGCTTTAATTACTTAAAAGTTAAATCAATATTTTCACATTTATTTGACCAAATTTATGAAGCAAATTCTAACAACTTATAAGAGACATAGGATTTTTTAAAAATATAATTTCAGAAAATTTGAAAATTCTTTTTTCATCAGTTATTCTAAGATAAGATGTTAACTAGTCTGATTAATTTACTGTACAATGTTTTCATTTAATATTCCTCTGCAGATGTAGATTTAAAATTTTATTCCATTCAGTATAAAAACAAATATATACCAAAAAAGGCAAAACCTACATTGAAACAAGTAGGGCAACCCTTATTAAGAAAGAATTCATCTTGATTGATGGATAAAACATCAGGTTCAAGATAAACTCTCCAGTTGCAAGAAACTGTTTCAGGTCTTAATAAGTATAAAACTAGAATCTTAAAAACTATGGCAAAATTTAGGAAAGACGAAGATATAGAAGTTTCAGTCCCAAAACTATGTTTAGTTAAATATCAGTGTACATGAATGATTTATTTCTAGAAATAAAAACATTCAAACATGAGGGGGGAAAAAAGTTTTTGTAATTTTTCAACTATTTTTGTTATTGTTTTAAAGTCTGAAAATTAATCCAAGTCAGTTTTGTTTTAGCAATTTCATTTATTTCTATGAATTAAGTCAATTACTTTTGCTTTGTTCCATTTTATGTATTAGTATTTTATGAAGCTGTAATATCTTGAGGCAGCTCCACAAATGAATGTTATGCTATGACATGTTTCATGCATAGATAGAAATTGAAGTTGTATAATAATTAAAAGAAAATGAGAATTTAAAAATCTAATGTTGATTAGTCAATGTTTCCACAAAATTTGTTAAAAATGAAGTGCATCTTTTGAAAAGTTTTGACTTTTTTTTTTTTTTTTTTTTTTTTTTTTTTTTCAGATTGATTGATAAGAATTTAGCAGACACTTTAAAAAAGTATAAAGCAGATTTGATTGTTCTAGAAGGCATGGGCCGTGCAATACACACAAATTTCTATGCCTCCTTTTCCTGTGATTCTCTGAAAGTGGCAGTTTTAAAGAATAAGTGGCTTGCCCAACGACTTGGTGGCAATCTCTTCAATGTGATCTTCAAATTTGAAACGCCAAGAAATGTTATTGGGGTAAGGGGGGAAGCGTGCTAATAAAAATTAGAAATTCACATCACAATCATCTCATCACAATCATTAATCTCCCTTCAATTTTTTTCTCATTTGTTTCTTTGCCTTTTTTTTTTTTTTTTTTTTTTTTTTTTTTCTTTTTTTCATGGATTTGCAATTTTTGTCCTTGCTAATTTTCCATTTCTTTTTTTTTTCTCTTTCACTTTCCTTTTTTCTTTTTTTGCAAAAATATCTCTATCAGCTACTATATTTTCCTTTTTACCCAAAATTTGGTGCATCAAATTTGTGAATGATAAGACTTTTTTTTTTTTTTTTTTTGCCTGAAGAGATGAGTGTTTTACCTTTCTTCAAATTGTCTACAATCACATCTGAGAAGGATTATCATTGTCTCTCTCTGCTAATGTTTAGTGGTTGGATGGGAAATTCTTACTTTTCATTAAATCTTTTAAGATTTGTTAGGATAACTTAAATGAAATGTTCACAGCTCATGTTATATATATATATATATATATATATATATATATATAAAACATTCATGATTGATTTGTTACTTAGTTATTTAAGTTTAGTTTTGGCATATGGCCAAAAGTATAGGGCATTCAGTGAGATTCAAACTCATCAATAATGGTCTGCTTATATAGCTTGCTAACCATTACTACATGAGATGCTTTGATTGATTGTTACTTATGCCAGTATTAGATGTTTGAGTGAGGAAAAAGTATTTTCATCAATGGTTATGATAATGCCTGTCAGTGACATCATATATTTATGCAATGTTTTCTCTTGTGATAAAACTAAAGTTTGAAGCAAAATTGAAACCGCCAATGGAATTCTCTATACCCTTTTTGTCATGTAAAGGAAAGTTTTTGTTGAAATACTACTTAAATTTTTTTTTATTTTGCTAGTGTTATATTATTCAGACTAAAAATGCTGCTAATTTGTTGTCTTTGCTTAAATTTGCAGGTTTTTTTCTTAAAAAGGAATATAAACCAGTGAAATTACATTAGATATTTTGTTTTCAATGGCCACTTTATTTTAAGTGATAATTTCATATATTGTCATATATGCCAATTTAGACTTCATTGGTAAGTAAATAATATCCTGTTTAGTAAAAAATTAGATTAAAAATAAAGTTGGATACTTAAAAAAAATAATTGCACATCAATCTCTTTAAGTGTTTTAATATTTGTGAATCAATTCAGGAATTTATTTTAATAAAATTGTATAATAGCCTTGGTTGTGAATATAAGTTTAGGATTTTGCTAAGTATTACATTTACTTATTTTTATATTGTGTGTGCGCACAAATTTTAAAATGTAAACATATCAATTGCAATTGTCAGGTTCATGATCTCTAGGTGATAATATCTAATTTACATATTTCACTTATCAGAGTATTTCCCCTTCCTTTGCTCCCCCCCACTTGATTTTTTTTTTTCTGGCCTTTTCTTGTCTTTTGTTTTTTTTCTCACTCTCTTCTGTTCTGTTTTTGTTGATTTTTTTTTTTTTTTTTTTTTTTCCACTGCTCTCTCAAATACAATCTCTCTCTCATTAACAGTTTTTCTGTGTCACAGATGATTTTATTCATCTCTCTTTGTTCTATTAAAGTGTTCTGTCTCACTTTAAAATTGAAACCTTCAAGATGATTGTGAACTTCTTAGGACATTTGATAAATTCATCCCCCCCCAAAAAAAATTGCTAAGAGTTTGAAAGAAATGTCACTCTTTGCTAATATTATAAAATCTTATTGTTGCATTCATGAAATTTTTATGAAAGAAATCTTTTTTAATAAACTATTTGTATTTTTCATGTTTTGGCTTAATTTCTTGAGTTCATTCCGATTATAAACTAAAATGATCATGTGTAATATCAAATACATATAACTAAATGCATTTAACACCATTATGAACTTACTTTCCACAGAATGCCCTCTGGGTGACTGTAGCAGAGAGGGAGAATATATCACTGTCAGACTGATTTTAAAGAAAATGACCTTGAACTGGACCCAGCTGTGTGTGATTGTGGCAGATTTAATAGTTTGGGAGGTTTACACATCCATTTGGCTCACAGAATAACATTGCACCAGAGAATCTAAATTCTCTTTAGTGACTCAGATAGCATATGTTTATAGGATAGGCCATATGCATGTACAGGGCAAATCGTAACTCTGCATCATGCATGAAATAAGATCTGGATGAATAAATCAGTTTGAAAATCTCTGAAAAGTTACAAAGTAGAATTTGATGGAACGTCAGATCAGTTTAGCCCATTACTTCAGTATACATATTGTACACTTATTTTCTTTCTCATCATAGCACCAGTTTAACTGTGTTGAGATATGCTTAAATCGCAGAAGGGAAATTTAGGCTGAAGAGCTTAGGACATAATTGTCACGTGGTCTGCCACCGAGAGGAGAGAAATAAGGAATTTCACCTACCCCTCCGTGTTTGAATTAACAGGCCGCCAAAGACTGACCATTAAAAGAGGAACAAGGAATGTAGGTCAACTTCAGCTGGCCTGTTGAAGAAAGTAAAGAATGTAGGTCTGGCTATCTGTACCCTCGTAACCTCACCCGGGTGGAAGAGATAGTTGTCCAAACAAATCTTCTGACAGGGTGAGGGAATGATTGGCCAGAACCCTAAAGCGGAAGTAGCACCTTTTTCGTCAGCAGAAATCAGAATAAGGAAATCAGTTAAGTGGACGTTGGTCGCCCTGAACGGACGGGTGAATCTCATGCCAAACTCTGGGTGAAGAAGCGAAATAGAGCTCTTGGACAAGATGACAGACGCCTTCAAGCCAAGCTACATAAAATCCCGCTAGCCTGTAAAAGAGAAAATACTCTCAGAAGGAACCTGTCAAAAAGCTAAGTAAACCTTAAAACCGTTTCTCCCCCCACCCTTCCTAAGTACTGCAATTACATCCTCTCTCTCTCTCTCTCTCTCTCAACTTAAGGAAGAAAGACATTTATTCTTTGATATTATCTGCTGATAATATAGCCGACACGTTTAAATATGTGTCCGCATGTATTAAAAACCTTGTTATGTTTTAATGTCCCCACGTGTTGAAATTTATTCATTGTGTTGTCTGCCTATCAAGTTGTCTTTTGCATGCGCCTTTTCAGCTTCATTCGCCTCAATTCATTCTCGGTAAATGTCCTATTCGCCTTTTAAAAATATTACACGGAAACTGGAATTGTTGACTACTATAATTAATATTATTATATCTAAACCTAGAGGCCTATATCTTCCATTATCCTAGGGGTAGGAAGAGGTAGCGGTCTGGGGTGTGTGTGTAACGTGAAATTTGGAAACCCCTTGCCAGCGGTGGTCAGTCTAGCCCCAAATTAACCCCCACATAATCTACCAGTTCCCCTACGCCCAAAAAGGGAATCTTAACTGGAACTTATTTTTGCGAGGGATCAAGTGCCAGGCTGCCCCGTCTTCACACTTGCGAAAAATAAAGTCTCGTCTTGGGATAAATATTTTATACTGCGTCACATAATGCTCTACAATGTTGGAGTTGAGGTTTTTGGTCTTAGGGGGAAAAAGACAAAACATTAGGCCTAATTTGATGAAAATGATCATATCACCACAAATAGTTTAGTGGATCAGATAAAAGTCAAGTCTTTATTGTAATCTCTTAGGTGGGTAAAATCCTTAATTCAGGTCAAATGAAAAAACAGAGGTCATCAGAAATTTAAGAAAATTTGGAGAGCTTACAATAGTAAAGCTTCAAAAGCACTGTCCAACTTAAATCTTTGTTCCTTAATCTTTATATCTGGTACGTGAATAGTTCCTTTCTAAGATTCATAAAAGTATTATGAAACATTGGACTGAGCTCTTCACCTATCTCTTTAACACTCCCTTAGGAATAAAAATGTCATTAATTATTAACTTCCAAATATCTTTGAGATAATGGTGAGGTTAAAAAAAACCCATTAAAGTAATTAATGCTTATATTTCCATTGAGATACTCCTTGGAGGTGACATGCTTGCTGCAAAGATCCTTTGTCGGATATCTGGTTGGGTGCTCCTGTTCCCTAGGACTGGGTTGATGCTATTTTAATTTCATCATTCAAAGAAAAGGGATCCAAATCCATCAGAGATTATAGCGGTATAAGCCTGTTTGAAGTGATTTGGTAAATTTATTTTTGAACTTTTATGGGCTAACAAGATGGATATGCACTTCTGTTATGGGAAGTCACTAATTTTAGGCCAGGTTGCGGTATAATTCGTTAATATCTTTGCTCAAATCCATCTTGGCATGAAAACTTACTTCAAAAAGTGAATTGTTGAAATTAATTTTCATTGATCACAGTTAAACAAGGCAACATTCCTGCTCTAACACTTCGTCCCTATATTTTTGCTGTCGCTGTTTTCCAAAACTGACATCACCGTCTACGTTCGCTTCAGAACCACATGTAAAGTCTTTAATCAAACACATTTTAACACAAAAGACTTTCCAAACCCTCGTTCATGAGTTCCTTTTATGTTGACGATTCAGATCTCGTTGCTTAAACCGAAGAAGACATGCTAACTATAATGAACTTCTTCTTTAGAACATGCACTACTTTTGGACTTTCCATTAGTCTGAAGAAGATCACTAATAGGCCAGCCGTAACATCTTCGTGTAGGGTACAAGATTGGATGTGGTTGATTCTCTTTTATGTATTGGTAGCCCTCTCTACAGGGATTGATCTTTTGATCTTGAATTAAATATCAGGATCGAAAAAGCCAGCAAAGCTTTCAGAAAGCTGGAAAATCATGTGGTTTAATGGGTTTCCTCTAGACCGTCTATGAATCGTGCGTTTTATCTGCTCTTTTATATTATTCTGAGACTTGAATTACGTATTCTCGTCACATCAATGACTTGGAAAGATTCACCAAGCTTGTCATAGGAAGATTCTAAACATCAAGTAATAAATCAGACACCATTGTTCTTCAGCGATCTAATAGAGCCAGTATTATACGCAATAAATATATTGATGCAATCAGTTTCGTTGGACTGGGCACCTTACTAGGAAAGAGGATGTTAGATTATCTAGGCAGGTGTTTCACAGTGAGTTACAACGTTGTAAACGGGGCACCTCTGGTGGTGTAATGGTTAGCAAGTTAGACTAGCAAACCTACACGAGTGAGTTCGAGTCTCATTGGGTGCCCCATTCATTTGGCCTGGTGCTACATCGAAGCAAAGAGCTTCGTAAATCACTACAACGTTGTAAACATCCGAGACGTAAACTTAAACGTTTTTAGGATATCGTCAAAAATAACCTCAGGGCGTTTACGTTACTATACCGCGTTTACTGTTGATCTTGAGCGAATGATAAAAAAAGTGACCTACGATGGTTGTAAAACTTTTAAAGCACGGAGATTCGAACGCTCCATCTTGAAACGAGCACTTCAGAATCAAAACTTTACACACACACATATACATATATATATAATCCCATTATTATAATTAAAAAAGGTGACAGACATGGATCTAGTGTTTGTTTGTGTTGTTTTTTTTTCTTTTTTTTTTTTTTTTTTTTTTTTTAAATGTTTTTTTTTTTATTGGCTTTGATGGCTAGCGAAGTATCATAACTGGATTAATGCAGTTTAAAATTGTTCGAAGTCTTAAATGTTATCATCCGAGGAGTGTTCATCACATGCACTTAACGTTGTTATGGTTTATAGGTAGTATATTCTATCAAGGACGGATTTCGAAACCCAAAAAATCGCATTCTAAAAATAGCGTCGTTAAATCTGATTTGTTCTAATTCCAAATTCAAAAACATTTGAGAGTAACGAACAAATTGAGAAATGAGAAAATTAGAGAAGGTAAAAGAAAAGAGAGGCTTGAGAAAAGATCTTGCGGGCAACAGCGTTTGGTCAGAGCCGACTGTGTTTAGTGTGTAGCAGAGACGAGAACGTTAAAAACAGACGGACGAAAGGTATCGGTTCTAATAAGCTTACCATATCTTTTGTAACCTGTTGTAAATTAAATAATATATATATATATATATATATATATATATATCCTTTAGAGCACGTAGCGATGCTTTATCATTTTTTGATAAATTGAACCAGCTACACTCTTCCTTAACATTTACCATAGAGGAAGAAAATAATGGTCAATTGCCATTTTTAGATGTGTTAATCGAAAGACGTGATTCTTCTTTCCTCACATTGGTCTATTGGAAACATACATTTACTGGGCTATATTTGAATTGGCATTCCTTTGCCCCTAAATCTAGGAAACTTAATCTAATTAGATGTCTTTCTTATAGAGCTTTAAACATCTGTAGTGACTGCAAGATTGAGAATGAACTTAAGGTTATCAAAGATATCTTTATTGACAACGGGTACCCCGAGGAGGTCATCGATGTTAATATCAGGTATACAGTGACTAGGTTCAAAAATACGAATAAAGCCTTCGGTCCTCCGAAGTGTCCTGTATACTTTAGACTTCCTTGGGTGGGTTCTGCTAGCCAGTCCTTTGCTGATAAGATTGCCTCTTCTGTGTATCGCTGTTATCATGCTGTTAACCTAAGACCTATATTCACTACGAGGCCGGCCTTTAATTCTACAAATAAGTTGCCTATCTTCAAACTAAGTAATTTAATATATAAATTTGTACGTCGATGTAGTTTGACATATATAGGCATGACTTGTCAACGCCTCGAAGTGAGAGTTAGACAGCATATACCCAGAGTTCTCTTGTCAGGCCGACTAACATCCGGGCACTCTCAGGCAATGGATTCAGCTATTGATGAGCATTTGCTTACTATAAATAGTTGCAGAACCAGTCATGAAGATGATTGTTTCTCTGTCCTGCATAAAGCTAGAGACAAATCCCATCTCAAAGTCTTGGAGGCAATTTATATTTCTATGAATCGCACCTCTCGATGTAGGCAGTTAAATAATATCTTAAATATTTTTGGGGAACTGCTGGAGACTGGGGTGACTTAAATTTTTTTTTCACCTCGTCCCTGCAATCCAAATTATATAATTTATACCCCCTTTTTTAAACCGATTTCCGGTGTATAAGCTTGAAAAATACCGGACGAAAGGGCCCTCGTTCATTTTACTATTTTAGTATAGTTTCCCCCTCTTTTGTTACAATGATGTCTCTGTTAATCTGTTTATATAAATTTTCTTGTACCAGAGATATATATCATTGAACAATATAGATATGTTTTGTCTACATATTTTTGTATATGTCCTATCCAGTTGTCAAATTGATTTTACGGTGTCCGGCGAGAATTGGTTGATGAAACTCCCATAACTAATTTTTACCCAAGTAGTTTCTGCCCGATCTTACGCCATCAACAGGGGGGTGCATATTACAAAAGAAATGTGACTTTTGTATGTACATTACTACTCTGTAAGTGTTTATTATTTATACTGGTGTGTAGAGTTTTATTCATTTCTATAAGTAGCTGCAGTAATTAAAGACATTTAAGTACATTAATACTGGAGTCGAAATTGATTCTATTGAGTTTGGCTTGTTTCATTCTGATATGGAGTGCCTCGAGAATTTGTAATTTATGTTTGTTATTTTGTTATTCTAATATTGTGTTTTCGGTAAGAATTTTCCGAAACTCTGTTTTTGGACTGGAATGTTTTTTAGGTATTGTGCTATGGAACTGGTATCAGATAAATGCATATTGAGTTGTCTCGAGAGGGTAGTTGAGGTTAAGCTAACGTATATACTGTTATTCTCAGAGATACAATCTCCTAAAGGGCATTTAAATTGATATACAACGTTGGTTTTTTGCAAAACTCCAATTGAGTTTGCGGCATTTTTTAGTTGTTGAGTTCGTAATGGAGGTTGTTATTTATTATATCTATTTTTAATGGCTTCAGCCTTATGGAGATCTCGGAATTCGGGTTTGACTGAGATTACCTTTTTTTTTATCTCTGAGTTTTAAAATATTTTGGTATAAAGTTTCAAATTCTGTATTTTTTATGTTGTCGGTATATCCTTGAAATAAATGGCAGTTGGGTTCTAAGTTGAGAAAATCATTTTGTCGTAGAGTTGATTTACTGTCCGAAAGGTTGATGTATTTGTCAGTATTGTTTGGAAGTAGTAAGTGGTCTTATTGATTTTTTTTTTTTTTTTTTTTTTTTTTTTTTTTTTTTTTTTTTAAGAGTTAGTTTGTTGGTAATCATTTTTGTTAATGATTACGGAAAGTCTTTGATCTAGTTCGTGGAGTTATCCTGGTGTAATTGAGTTTATAATTTTGTCACGTATTTTTTGTGCTTCAAGATTTAGGGTATGGATATTATTCTTACAGAGTGTAATTTGTCCCTTCACGAGATCACGTCTGTATTCCAAAGCGTTGTGATATTGATGAGCTGCGAGATCATATAATTCAATATATGTGTATTTGGGCAGTATTTCTTCTTTAATTCATATTTCATTGAATAATATATAGACATGTTTTTTTCTACACATTTTTGTACGAAGATCATTAAATAAGTTTTCGTATGGGCAATTTTATTGATAGTACACACGTGAAACTCTAGCCCCCCTCGAAGTAATCTCCTCCGGCTGCAATGCACTTGTACCGTTTCAACAACTTCTGGAAGGCCCCATGGAAGTCCTCTTGTGTGAGCGTGTCAATGACCTTCGTCACAGCCTCTTTCATCTCCTCAATTGTCTCATAACGACAGCCTCTGAGCTTAAGGAATAACCAAAAATCACAGGGAGGAAGGTCTGGACTATAGGGAGGCTGAGGAACTGTCTTGATGCCCATCTTGGTCAAATAGTCTGTGACAAGGATGGAGTTATGGACTAGTGAATTGTCCTGGTGGAAATACCACTGAGCCGATTTGAAGAGTACTGGCCTCTTCCGACGTAATCTCTTCCTGAACTCCCTTAAAACCTCAACATAGTAACCCTAACCCTTTGGCCAATCAACTCTGGTGTATTGACTTCCACACCTCTCATCATCCCTGTTCATTTGAACCAGAAATCATAAAAATTGGTCAGTCATCTCATAAGATGTATAGCAATATCATACTGAATTTTCAAGAGTCTACGACAATTTTAAATGCTTGTACAAAAAAGTCAGGAAACTTATTAAATACACTACGTATGTCTTTTCCAGTTGCCGAATTGATTTTACGGTGTCTGGCGGGAATTGGTTGATGAAACTCCCATAACTAATTGTTTCCCAAGTATCTCTGAGAATGACAGAATATATGCTTGTATATTTGATGTATGAATAAATTGATGTATTATCATAAGTGTTGGGAATGCAATTTCCTAATGAGCATTAAAATCAATTCAGAACATTAGTGCTCATTGGTCTAGTGGGTTAAGTGTTCACCAATGGTCCGGGAGACCTGGGTTCAATCCCAGGTCACGTCATACCAAATACTTTAAAAATGGTACTTGATACCTCTTTGCTTAATACTCAGCAATATAAGGTACGTATCAAGAGTAAAGTGGAGCAATCCAGGGAAAGGAGTAGTGCCCTCCCCTACACCTCGGTGTAGTAGCTATTGAAAAAGAAAGCCTTCTGGTCGTCCTCGACTACGGTCGCCAACTTTACTTACTATTATTAGCAACGATAAGGGTGACTGAATTAGAACTGTTTGACTAAACTGAATAGCTTGAAATAGAAATGTTTTTGACAATTAAACTGCGTACTTATGTTAAAATGAACTGTTTGAAATAAAACTGTTTTTGAATATTAATTCGAGCGATTCAGTTTAGTGGTAGCATAGATTTTGTTTACACACAGTAAAATGTCAAAACAGTTCTTTCAAACAACTCAGTTTAGATTAAGTGCGCAGTTTGAATAATAAAACGGTTCTATTTCAAGTAATTCAGCTTAAATAGAACTAAACTGCGTACTTATATTAACCCATAGATAGGACCCTATCATGAGCTACCACTCCGGATCAGTGGAATTGGGATCGATGTCAATGAAAAGGTGCTCCGCTTTCCCCAAAGCTCCAGCATTACTAGAGCCTCATCATCAGATTGTTTAGTGTCATATCTGGGACATTCGTTGGGGGGGGGCTTTACCCCTCTGCAGAGGTGCTGTCAATGTATTCTACAGCCCCAGCCGACTAGGATAGATCATAGAGAGGGACTTGTATTGTATAGGAGAAGTTTACGTAGAATAGCGGGTTTAATTTTAGGAAGTGGAAGTGAGGGATTTTGTATGCATTTATGTCATATATATATATATATATATATATATATATATATATATATATATATATATATATATCTCAAATTTATATTATATATTGGATGCGATGAGTAAATAGCCTTCATTTTAAACTATTAATTTCGCGCATGAGCTTTGTTTGGTCAAGGTTTTGTCTACTGTGCAGCAAATTAGTCGGTTAGACTCTGTTAGCGTAGAAAACAGCACCATGACACAATTCGCACTGCCAGAAATTTAGAAACTGCATGCTGTACTGCTTGGCGTTCATACCGGAAGCAACGATCGAAGATTTCAGATTGTTTCGGTGTCAATCTGAGGACAGTGCAGAGGATACAGAAAGGCTCGGATATGTCTAATACTAATTACGAAGGTTCGGCAGCTTGAAAGCCTCACTCTAATCAGTCTGATAAAAGATTTCCCAAATCTGTGGGAGAAATTCAGGCCACGAATGACAAGGATCCCAGCAAGTAAATCAAATCTATAACCAGGGACATGGGAGGATCTGAGTTTCTTATCCAGCAGGTAGTGCATGAAGACATTCGGTATTTATCTTAGAAGATGTGAAAAGGCCAATTTTTATCAGACCATGAAGGACAAGAAGAAAGACCACGTTGCTTAACTTTTCAACAAACTCAAGCATACCCTCCAACCAAGCAAACTTTGATTTCTTTACTAAGAGACCTTTATGCCAGGATCAGATGATGAATTCACAGAACAACCCCTGGCTTGCTCTGTCTTCGCAAGATATACCGATCTATGATGAAAATCAAACACCTAATCAACATCATGATGTTTGGGGTGGTCACTAATAATGGTGACATTATGCCTCATTTCCTCTTTCAAATGGCCTCAGATTCAACACAGAAACCCACATCAAGTGTCTGGGGGAGATAAATGCTATCTTGGATTGAGAGAGTGGAAACGAGAAGACCTTACATCTGGCAAAAGAACTTTGCAATCTGCCAAACAAACAGAAGCCAGTCTTGTCTGTTAGAAAATGTTCTGCAACCAAATGACGCCGAATATCTGGCCACCTAACTCTCCAAATTGCAATCTCCTTAATTATTATGTGTGAGGCGTAGTAGATTGAGAGACTTACAAATCTCTGTGCAACACCAAAGATGAACTGAATGTTGAAATTATCACTCTAGTCAGTACTTGTTAGAATTACATATAATAGGAATGTTGGGTCAGAGTTATCTGCCCCAAACCCAACATTTGACTAAGGGCCAGGTTATCTACTCCAAGTTTTTGCACTCTGTAAATAAAAATATTGCACGCGTTTTAAAAGGTCGTCCTCATGTTTTTGCCTTGATAAAGTACTCTGTCGGGAATATATGAAAATGAATACCTACACTTAAAAAGATGTCTTATTTTTATGTGGAATTAGGTTCGTAAAATCCCAAAACTGAAGACAAGGATAACGGCAGCATTTACCAATTCAAATAAGACTGTCATAATGGCTTGCAGGAGGTTCCGAAATCGTCTGTCGTTGTGAAGCCAATGGCATTTTCTTTGATTAAATTTAATCTGTATTATTTCAATATATTTTGGTTTCTTTCTCTGTTTAATTGGATAACCTACGATGGTTGATATGCAATGTCAATGTCATCCTTGCAGAAAAACAGCAGTGATTCTATTAAACTCATTACAACCAGGTAAGATATTTGTCTGAAAGAGAACGTAATACCACGAGTGGAGTTCGAACTCGCTTACATCGAACCCCCAGTCCTGCACTTTAGCCATTACGGCACGAAGTGAGGAAAAGGGGGCTCTGGGCTTCTCCCAAGGACATTAGTAACAAGTAAAAGGCGAACAACTTTATCTATAAATTTTTCTAAGACAATAACGATTATGCCACCCCCGCTTTCCGTAAATTAAGTGAAAATAACTATCTTTATCTTAAATGAAACTTTTAGAGGATTTATACTCAGATATTTTAAAATGGACGTTATGCCACTTGTTCCCGAAACAAAAATGGCGGACGTCAGTATACTAATCAGTTTCGGGAACCTATTGGCCAGGAGAACCACGTAATTAGTGCTCAAAACTACGTCCACCACTTCAATTTCGTCTCGCGTTTTTGGAGCCTATTCCATGACAATAATTTTCTATAAATACTCTAATCTTCCAACACTCTTTCTCTTTTTCACAATTTCACTTGGAGAGTCAACACACCTCTCTTTCACATTTTCACTTACAGGATCAACACACTCTTTCCAGTGTGACTTCCAGAGAGAACACTCTCACTCTCTCAATTTCAACTAACAGTCAACACACTCTTCCTCCTTTTTACATTTGACTTCCACAGTCAACCACCATGAAAATGTATACTCCGCGCAACCATTCTCTTCCTTCTTATACTTTTTCGGTGAGACTTTTTCGAGCCTCGAACACAGAAATTTCGTCAAACCACAGAAAGAAACAAACAGTAGAAATACTTAGTCAACACGCATAGGACACTTTTGTTAAATAGTCCTTTTTTTGTAGTATTAGTGTTAGTCACACACACACACACAGGAATATTTAACGAACAGTATTAGAACTCTAGTAATATTTTAGAATGTTTCATTGCATGTATTGTTGATATATAGATTTGAATTTGTTTGTACCGCTTTGTTGTGAAAGTTCTTTTTGTCCGCATCATTTCACATTTCAACATCATTTGCCTCACCAATCATAAATTGTGGGGAACCAAAAATATTTACCAAACAACATGTCATTCACTACACTTTCTTCTTGATCAATTGTTTCATATTTATAACAAATTCAACTATCGGAGCATCTTCTTCATTTGTCTCTCCGTTATAATTTGATAACCGCGTTGTCAATTTACAAAGAAATTAAACAATTCTTGGTTGCATATAAGGCAAAGAAACTGATTGTATTATTGCCAACTAACATCAACTATGACCTACGCCGTCACTATTAAAACACCGTTTTAAATTGAATCTCTTTACAGGATTAATGAATGATTCTAGATAAAGAAACAAAATGTGACAATGAATATGTATATAAGGAATATATATATGTGTGTATATATATATATATATATCCCATGAATTAGGGAAATAAGCCATCTCATTTTGGTTCGAAAAATACCCAGAAACATTACACTCAAGATTTAACAAAAATATTACAGATGGTATAGAATTAATCCAAGACAACAACTCTTTCCAGTTCAATAACATGAATTACATCTAGACCCTAGGAACAGCTATGGGAACTAAAATGGCACCAACATACGCCACTCTAACCTTAGCTTATTAAGAAAATCTATATGAAATCATAGGTAAAAATACAACAACAATATAAAAACAGAATTTACTAAGTCATGGAAAAGATAATTAGATGATTGTTTCAGATCCTGGGAATGCCCATAGGGAAACATTAATGACTTACGCAACTTACTCCAAAACCTACACCCCGAAATGAAATTCACCACGGAACACAGCTTGAAAGAACTCCCATTTTTTATACATCCTCATTAAAAACGAAAATGGCCATTTACTACAAACCAACAGACACCCAACAATATCTCCACCCTAAAAAGTGCATAAAATCCATCCCTTACTCTCTACCATATAGAATATACACCATAGTCACTCATAAAAACCTCAGAAAAACTCGCCTTAAAGAGCTACGCACAACCGTCCACCAGAGAGGATGCCCAATTACACTAATAAACAAGGGATTCGAATTAGCAGAAAAATACCACTAAAAGAACCACGACCCCCCCCAAATATAACAACGAAGAACCCTTAGCATACATCGCAACCTACATTAAAAACAACCCAGAACTATTTACAGAAATAATACAATATCTCGAAGAACTTAAAAACAATGATAAAATCAAAGAAATGCAAAAATATAACAAAAATTATTAAAAGCCAGAGACAACCGCAAAATCTCTAAAAAATACTCACATCTTCTACATTCGGAGAACACACAACACATGGAGTCCCAAAATGCAAGAATAAAAGATGTAAAGTATATTATATAACCATAGAAGGAAAATCCTATACCTTTAAAAATCCGAAAACAACATTCATAATAAATAGAAATTTAAGCTGCAACTCTAAAACGTAGCCTACATAATCGAATGTAATAAATGTAAAAAGGTAAACATAGGTTCTACACAAACTTTCAATACCAGAATATCCCTCCACAAAAGCAATATTAAGTTACCAGAAAACCGAAAACTATATGTTTCAAAACATTTATACGAATGTAGCAATGAAATGTTCAAAACAATGCCAATATACCAAGATGACGACTACACAGAATTTCAAATAAAAGGAAAAAAAATCCATAGAAAAATCAAACAAAACTTAAACTATACACACACAGACAGAAACACACACACATGCAGATGGAGAAGGTAGAAGTCAGTTGAATCTTAAGGCACAGCAATATCAAACGGAACTAAACAATACTCATACTGAGAAAGACACAAATACATACATACACACACACCCAGGAAAAAGTTGTAGTCAGTTGAATTTTATGGCACATCAACCATTACAAATGCCTTCCCAACACAAAAACACACATGCATGCGCAAACACACTCACAATGACCCAGAGAAGATGACTTATAAACTTTATGGCATATCAACTATTTTAGATTAATTGGGGGAAGAAAAGTACACCCACACAAACACACAGAATACACTCTTATAAAAAGAACACAGAGAAAGAGAGAACCAAAACCAACAGAAACGAAAATTAATCAAGATATTAAAAAGAACAATAACCCTATTAAAACAGTCGCCACAATAGAGATCATATGCGACACCTCTAGCAATCATTATCACTCTCTGAAGACAGTGAAAAGATACTAGAAATACGTGTACGAGTTAAATAAATAGCTTAAGAAATAAATCTCTTTATAGACCTATTTATTTTGAGATATATATATATATATAAAAGATTTTTGTTTGACTATTTTTTGAAATTAAAGGTACTCTGCTTAAATCCAAGACAAAGTATTTGAAAACTGATAAGCCTTCTTTGTCAATTCTATTTTTTTAAGGTTATCCTTACGTGATGAAGAAATAAATATCAAGATAACAAACTAGGATTCTTACTGCTGTCAATCTAAATCTAATACTTCTGCTGATGTAACTCCTCTTCCTTCTCCTACTACTGCTAAAAGTAAAAATGATAGTGATTGGCTATTATTTGGGGTGAAAATCGAACTTTCTCTGAATAATTTACCGTTCGAAAAACGATTGCTGGCTAGGTAGCGTGTTATGGTGAGTAGATCAGGATGTTAGTCATTAATTATTTAGTGACGGGACAAGGTTAAATATGCGATGCAAGTCTAAGTAGCACCACGAACAACAACAACAACAAAGCGGAAATGAAGAATTATTTAACAGAAAGAAAAAATACAGACTCGCTTCATTTATCACATTCTCAGTCTCACAAGAAATCTGAAAAATCAAAAAAAAAAAAAAAAAAAAATTAAATTTCGGATATCGTGTTTATTTAAAAAAAAAAAAAACTTTTGAAATATCTTATCTAATACTCGAACATAAATCTTAGAATATGTTTGTTTGTTCCTATCTGACAAGCATGTTCTGCATATTACAGCGATGTCGTTAGGAAATGAAAAATAAGTTTAAGGGGTGACGTTGAATGTGTAGCACTGCAATTTAGTGGAGGATGGTAGTAAAACACCTGTAATTTAGACAGGGCAGACAAAAGAAATTTAACGATGACGTGATAAAATAAAACAATCTTATATACTAAGAACTAAGCAAAAAACAAAACAAAAACAATACAAAGTAGGAAGAATGTCCGAATATTGTTAGATATTCGTGTGTGTATGGGTGTGACAGATACCAATATTATGTGAACGTACGTGTGTTTTTGTTTGAAACTGTGTGTACGAGCGTTCGTTGTTACAACTAAGCGTTATATTTTCACAGTCCTTAGTTACGTATATGTGCGTGTATAAATGCAAGCTTGAGAAACCAAAGTGTCTAAACTGTGGCTTGTACGTCTATGTGTGAGGCGACTTTGACATCCACGCAAAGTCCAGTACATGGGAGCATGGCAAATATACCCATTTCGTTATAGGAATGAATGTATCTTTGCTGGCTTTAAATTCTCCCATGTTGGCTAAGGTCTCTATCTGTACGTGACGAAATGTCTGAGGGTGCGCGTGGGAGTGAGAGTCAGAACGTTAGAGAGCAAAAGCCTTCAAAGGAGCAGACTATATAGATACCCATATCATGTGACCGGCTCCAAACACAAGATTTATTTTTGCGCGGGACAAAATCAAAATGCACCGACGCAGTCGAAAGCATACGGTACGTGACTACTTTGTCCAATCAGGTTCACGAAACTATTTACTTTACCGATGTCCAACTACTTTTGTTTCGGGAAGAAATGTCCTATTTTTAGAATTTTTTTCGGCTTCACGTGGTCAATGCCGGCCATTCAAAAATATAGGAGTGTAAATCCTTTAAAGTTATTCATTTGTGAATTTTTATTCTGTTTATTCCAATTTATTTCCGTTTTTATCAATCAATAGTGAAATTGGCAACAAACTCTAGTCTTAGAATTAAGCGTCCATTGTAGAGTTATGATTGACAGCCTAATTTTGTGAATTATTAGCTACAAGTTTTATTATAACAAGTGGTCCATTATTATAGCCCTGTGCCACACTAGGCTTAGATTAAGTCAATATCGATAAGCCTTATGAGTATACATGTCAAGTTTCATGTCAATAAACCACATATAATACAAAAATGTCATTTGTAAAATCGTATTTTCAGGGAGGTTCAAATTTTGATATGTGTTTTTTTTTTTTTAATTTTTTTAATTTTTTTTAGGTAGTAGTGTGTGTAGCTAAAAAGGATTATTTTGTGATGAAACTCTTTTTTTTTATTTGTGATTTACTCAGCTTTGCTAAGTCTGGCACACGGAACTTAGGTTGATTACTGTGCCTACCGGTGGTCATTCATTTAAGTACTAAACTGATTGATTCTTAACGGTGGTGATGTGGTCGGGGCCAGTACTTTCACCGTGATTAGACCTTAGCTTGATTACTGTGTCTACCGGTGGTCATTCATTTAAGTCTGGCACACGGGCCTTAGGTTGATTTCTGTACCTACCGGTGGTCATTCATTTAAGTACTAAACCGATTAATTGATTCTTAACGGCGGTGATCTGGTCGAGGCCGGTGCTTTCACCGTGATAAGACCGTAAGTTCTCTTTTACTTAATAACAAATGTCTTATGGGTCTCTCAGCAAATTGTCTTCAGAAATGTGTCTGTATTCTGAAAATGCACAGCATTTTTCCTTTTTTACAAGACTTGTTTAGAATTTGTAGAACTTATGCGTCGACATAGAGTGAGTTTCTTACCTATGTGATGATTGGAAGCAGACTTGGTCCGATGATAACTTTAGAGAGGAACTAACAGTCACTAAGTGTCGTTGACTCTAAGTATACCTATATATATGTATATAATCAAAAGCTGAGTCAGCTGATGGTGGGAACGATTCTATTTTAAGATTTTTTTTCTTCAATATCCATGTAATTCAAAATCCAATTAAGAGCTCTATGTAAAATGATAATAAATTAAAATGTCTGAAGACGCTGATCTAACTTTAAAAAATAAAGAGTCTGCTGAAATAAATATTATCACAAAAAATATGAGTGATTTTTTTTAAAGGAATATATATATATATGTGTGTGTGTGTGTGTGTGTGTGTCCAGAAAGATGACTAATTTAAACAAACAGCGATGTGTTTTATGGTGAATAATTGACTTGAGGTGCTAATTTCCATAACGAAAGGACGATTAACAACTTTTAAATGTTTAATTCCTGATTGATTTACCTGGTGATATTCCGACAGCCGTAGTGAATTCACCTCCAGTACTTGTCGAACGAACCGGTTATAGGACTGGCATCAATTATGTCAGCCATTAATTATTAAAAAGACAAAAATTACATTTTGTCACACTCTTAATGTAAACGATCAGAAATGGAGTCAACAGCCCAAATCTATGTTCTGATTGTAACATTTACTTAACGGTCTATAAAACTAAGTCTGTTGTTTTAGCGCAGGTTAATCATTTGAGTTCAATTGTTATTAGCTGTTGTGTAAATATGACGTCATCTTCTTCAACATCTACCAAGAAGTTTTATCTTTGAATAAAACTGTTTTCTTCTTTCTTCAGCAATTATGATTATGATTATTTCACTCTTGAGAGTTTTTCACACCAGTGTTAGCTGATGGTTTTTCATTGGAGTTTAAGTGACAGCAAGTCTTTTCAAGTCTCCAGGACTCTCCTCATTATTCTGGCCGATCTTAATAATGCTTTAATTTGAATGGCTTCCACTCGTCCTCTGATTTCCCAGCCCTCCAGACCCTTTATCAATCATTTAGTGACGGTACCGAGCGCACCATTTACAATTGGTATCACTGCCACCTTCATGTTCCATAGATGTTGCAGTTCTCTGGCAAGGTTTAGGTATTTATCTTTCTTTTCGCTTTCTTTCAATTTTACCCCGTAGTTATTCGGAACGGCAAAGTCCACTATTCGGCCGGTTCTCTTTATTTTGGCGACTTTCACTAGGTCTGGTCGTCTGGACGAGATTAGGTGATCCGTTTGTATCTCAAAATCCCTGAGAAGTTTGTGCGTCTCATTCTTCAAGACATATTCTGGATTATGCATATACCATTTGTTTATATGGTCAAATTTAAATGTCTTGCCCAATTCCCAGTGGACTACCTTCCCCACCCAGGTGTGTCTACTATTATTATTATTATTATTTGATTGTTTTACCTCCTTGGGCATCTCTCTTTACTATCTTTTCACATCAACCTTTAAAAAAGTAAGAAAAATAAAGAAACATATACAAACATGTTGAACATATACAATTAATATCTAAATAATGATCAGCTTTTTTTTTTTAGCAATTCAACTGATAGTTCTCAAAAATGCTCATTTAAATTCCTCTTCTTACAATTATTTCTGAAATCATCCAATCTAATCTTTAAATGTTTGCATTATTGCTGTTTTTAATCCAGTTAGGCAATTCGTTGCAAAAATATATCACTCAATTAGCAAAAAAATAGTTAGTGGACATAATTTTTGAAATTTGTCTTGAAAGTAAATTTCTGCTTCGAAGAGAAATATTACCCCCCCCCAAATGTCTGAAATAAGAAATTCCATTTTGAAAATTTTAATTAGATTACCTCTCATTCTTTTTTCTTGTAATGTATTTAACCCTGATTTCTACAAATCTCCCGGTAACTGTAATATTTTGCTCTTTTTATTATTTTTCTCTCTCTTTGAGTTATGCCATCCAATCTTAATAATACATACCAATTTCCATGTGTAGACACTGGATCCCAGCCATGGGTGCCATGTTCTATATTAGTATTTGAATCCAAGCAAAATCAGTTGTTAATGCACGTTTTGGAGACACTAATTTAGATTCAAACAGCCTCTTTAGTTATTCGAGGCTGCATAAATCCAGTCAGCAAAATGAATATAATTGTAGCCATTAATAACTAATTGCAACATTATCGACGCCCAAATATATGGCAGTGGGGAGAGCGTTGCACGGCAAATATTCAAAAGGAATTTTAGATCTAGATCCATTTTAAATCTGATTTGTTTGTGCCAATGATTAGAAGAAAAAGTATTCATCAATGTTCGCCTTGCTTAACACTCAGCATTATAAGATAAGGATCAAGGGTAAAGTGGAGCAACCTAAGGAATGGAGTCGCGCCCTCCTCTACCCTTTGGTGTATAGCTATTGAAAAGGGAGCCTTAGGGTCACCCTCGACTAAGGTCGCTAACTTTACTTTATAAAAGAATTTTATAAAAAAAACCGGGCCATTGGCCTAATGGGTAGAGTGTTGGCCAATGGGTTCAATCCCAGGTCGAGTCATACCAAAGACTCAAGAAATGGTACTTGATGCCGCCTTGCTTAACACTAAGCATTATAAGGTAAGGATCAAGGGTAAAGTGGACCAATCCAGGGAATGGAATAGCCCCCTCCCTACACTTTGGTGTAGTAGCTATTGAAAAGGGACTTTACTTTATAAAAGAATTGTTAACGTTGTCTCGTTTCATGAAATCCGATTTGTTTGTGCTAATGATTTGAAGAACAATTGGAAATACCTGTCTTGGTTAGTAGCTACGTTCTGTTAATCTAAATCTAGTTTAACAAACTCAATAACTGTCAGAGAATGTTCGTTAACATGATACTCAAATCTATAATGTTAATAATTGATGATGTCTATAAATGAACTGTTAACGTTGTCTCGTTTCATGAAATATTCATCATTAAAAATCCTTCATAGAAATTCCTTATTGATCAAAGTTGTACTGTTGTGAGTTTAATTTTCTTTTTCAATGATTTTTTAATACAATTTTTATTCTATGTTGGTTTTTTTCTTGAAATGTTTATGGCATGAACTACAAGCAAATAAATATTCATTTAACATCTCAGTTTTACGCAATGAAAATGCCCTTCATTTTCTTTAATAAAAAGAAACGTAGATAATGCCATGTTATTTTAAAATTCCGATTTGAAGAACTAACTATACACCTAATATTTTACTAAATATGAATAATTCTTCTCGTAAAACAAACAGTTCGTAAATATTGGTTTTAAGTTTTGATTTGAAATGACTGTATAATTAATTGAATTTTGTAATTTTTGCTTTTGAAGTTTTAAATTTTGAATTAGTTACGTATTGTAGAAACATAGTTTGTTGTTAATAATTGTTTATTGTTAAAGTTTCTCTGATTACCAGTAAGGATGAATTTTTCTGTTGAAATCTTCTCTTTAACCAATTAGTTTGCATACCAAAATTAGTCGTTTTATATTAAACAGTATAGCCATCTACAAAGGACAGGGGAACAAATTATTTCTAATTACTAATATAGACTTATATATTAAAACAAATATTAAAAAGTGAAACAATACTTCTTCAAATAAAGCTGTAATGTGATAGTTTTGAGAAATGAGGTTTCTACTAGTCAAGGTAGACAATCTAAATAACCTAATCATTTACCAGTCTCACTTTATCAATCGTACATTATGATTATCATTATTGCAGTTGTTACTGTTATTATACCGGACATTGGTATAATGGTTAGAGTGTTCGCCAATGGCCCGGGAGACCTGGGCTCAATCCCAGGTCGAGTCATAACGAAGACTCCAAAAATAGTACTTGATGCTATCTTGCTTAACACTCGGTATTATAAGGTACGGATCAAGAGTAAAGTGAAGCCATCCAGTGAAAAGAGTAGTGCTGTCTCCTACACCTTGGTGTAGTAGTTATCGAAAAGGGAGCCATCGGGTCACCCTCGACTACGGTCGCCAAAATTACTTTTATTTCTAATATCGATTCAGCCAACTGTTCCTGTTTTTATAGATTGACTAATAATGATTCTTCTTGTTCCTTTTCCATTAAGTATTGACGTTTTATCTTTAACATTTGGTGAATGTTCAATAGTGAGACAACATTCCGCCCATGAATAAATACTTCACAAATCTTTAAAGAAGTTTTAGAGAAATTTGTTTTATTCCAGATTTTCATAATAATGTTTTAAAGTATTTCTAAATATTTTATGCATGGTTGTAATTTTTTATTTTCATCTGTCGTTTAAGAAGACTGTTCTGTTTTCTTTTTCTTTTTGTAGTATTTTTAAAAAACTAAAAACATGAAAAAAATCTGATGTCCAGTAATCATAAGAACGGTCAATAGTTTTTATCAACAGAACATTATTTGTAGTTTATAAGATGCATCTTTTTTTGCCTTCAAAATCTGAATCACGTGATCTGTCATCGAGTTTTCTAATTTGGAGAGTGTAGATAGAAGGTTTTTCGCAATTTATTCATGATAGTCTATTTCAGCTTATCAAGAATAAAATATTGAGTGTTGCCAGAATAAGGGGAGTTAATTCGTGGACAACACCCCGTTTCTTATAATGCATTAGGTTATCCCAAAGAGAGTAACTTAACACAGAATATTTGGTAGGAAACAGAACAAATCGATTAATATAATAAGACATTTAATTGTACACAATACGAGTAGGGAACTCAATTCCCAGTTTCCTTCGTGGGCTACACAAGAGTCACATGCGAGCAAGAAACAAACAGAAAAGTCCATACAGCAAAAAGGTGGAAACCTCTTACTCTTCTCGGGTCTGGAATAAAAAGAAGGGAGGCTCCATGTGCTCTCCGGGAGGAACGATCCACTACGTCTGCTCCTTTCAATTCCTATTCGTGAAAGAGGTGATTCCCCGGTTCACCTAGTCGCGTGACCAAAATGGACTCGTGACTTGGGAGAGTTCCTCAAAAACTGTGACAAGGAAGTTCCCTCCGTTTAGTCTCCCAACACTAGTATACACATTTGTTGCCGTATTTCTCCAAACATTTTATATGGAATTGAAGTCTAAAGAAGTAGCAGGCCATTTCAATACAGATGAAAAGCAATCACTGACGTACGAAACAGTTGTCTTTGTAGAATGACAACTCACATTGTCTTGCATTGTTTTCCTTTCTTCTTTACTGCTAGCTTTAGATTCATGCTAAAGACTTTGCTGCTCTCACAGTTCCGTTTGCAATGATTAGACGATCGAACCAAAAGCCAGTAAAGTCAACCAAGACTATAATTCCTTCTCTCCCAAACTTACGAGGAATTCTTCGATCGTAGATCTTCTAAAACGCCAAAAATATGCTGTTGTGGTCGGGGCCGTCAAGATTGAAACGATTTTTGTCTGTCCAGATTACATATTGTAGATCTAGGTGCTTTGGAATCTAGCTTCTTTTGTACTGTTTACGCAAACTCAGTCTCGATTAAGATTGCACTAGTACTACGAGGTCAGTCAGAAAAGTAACGGGACTGGATGTACTACGTGAGCAATGGGCGAAAGAGGGATAAGCGGATTGTGTTATCATCTAGCAAAACATCTTGAGAGTTTATAACTGTAATATTAGCTTTCTGTAACAATTGCATTTTTCACATCATTTTGTTTACACCTCCTCTTTTTCAGGTAGTTGAGCTATGTGCATTGAGAAACGAACGATGAACACCAAGCAGCAAATAAACCTGAACTGTTTTATCCAACTGGAGAAAGCGGCTTCATAAGCTCTTGAAAGGTTTCAGCAAGTGAATGGGGATAATACCATGTCATGCACTCATGCTTTTGACTGGCACTAAAGGTTCATAAATGGGGCGTGAATAGGTGAAAGATAACTCTAGGAGCAAGACTGAAGTCAACATCGAGCAGATAAAGCAGTTGGCGTGTGGTGATTATTAGTTGACTATTCGAATCATCGCAAGTCAGCTGGACATAAAAAAGGGCCGTGTTTGGAAGATAATCACCGAAAATTTGGGCGCACGGAAACTCTGCACAAAATTGGTGCCAAAACTGCTGAAAGACGATCAGAATGAGTGCCACCTACAGGTATATTAGAATATCATCGAGCGTCTTCGAACTGAATCAGTCATCACTGGTGATGCGATAGACATTTCTGAGGAAAATCTGGAAACTATGCACAAGAGTGGTCATTGGACGTTTCCGACGTCACTGAGACCAAAGAAAGCAAGAAAAAGTCAAAAGTTAAAAGTCAAAGTATTGTTGATGATGTTTTTTGACGTATGAGGCATTATCCACAGCGAGTTCTTTCAACAGGATAAGACGAACAGTCAGCAAGTATACAAGGAGATCCTGCGGCTATGCTTCGCCTAGAGCGTGAAAAGAGACGAGAGTTCGTGAAAAGAGACGAGAGTTCGTGAAAAGAGACGAGAAATTGTGGTTGCTTCGCCACGACAATGAACCTGTTCACAATGCCCTGAGCATTCGGCAGTTCCTGGCCGAGAGGAACATTGCCGTACTAGAACAACCTCCCTATTTATCTGATCTTGCTCCGTATGACTTTTTTCTTTTTACCATCTCAAGGGATCATCAAGTAGACCCATTTTTAAAACGTGTAGATCATCAAGAGGCCCGTAACGACGAAGTTAAGAACATCGCAGAAGAATCCTTCCAGCAGTGCATAGAAACGTGAGAGAGGATAGGAAAGTAAATTAGACTCAAGGGGGATTACTTTGGAAGAGAGATAATGTAGTTTGTTGTTTGGAATTGAAATAAATTGTTTTTGACATCAGTCCCGTTACTTTTCAGATACATCTCGTGGATGACAGTTACTGGACAAGATCTTATTGTGAACAGAAGATTTCGATACTTTTAGTTCATTTTTACGCTTTGTATTAAGCATCAAGATTACTTCTAAATATAAATAAATAAAAAAGTGATAGAGCGAGATTTTCTAAATGTTTTACCAGAACGATTTGGATCATCCAGATAGATACTGGAATATTACAATCACTCAATCTTACTCTAAAAAAGAATGCTTTTTCTTCCGACGGTAGCAAGAAACTTTTCGTCATTTTTCAGAGAATATTTTTGTGCCCTCTTCAGAGTTACAATAATAAAAAAGTATCAAAGTCAAAGGTGCTTTGATAATTACTGGACACCGAGAAATGAGCGTTTAATCACCAAGTTGAACTCGTATGATTATTACTCATTAGTAGTTTATCTAGACTTGATTTACTTTAATCACTATTTCATCCTGAGCACGAAACACCTAATTTAACCAGAAATCCGTAATTTCGCAGTGTTCTTATAATTTCTTGACGGAGGATTAGCATTCAGTATGGTTGTTGTTGATTATTATTTATATTATTAGTGTTATTCCTTATAAGTTTTTTTACACCAGAGTAAGCTGGTGCTTTTTTACCGGAGTCTGTGTGACAGCAAGTCTCCTCAGGTCTCAAGGACTTCTCAATATTCTAGCCGATCTTAACAATGCTGTGGTCTGGATGGTCTTGATTCTTCCTCTAATTTCCGATTCCTACAGTCTTTTTTTCTAAGCCTTTGGGGATCGTTCCAAGTGCACCAATCACAATTAGAATCACCATCACCCTCAGGTTCCACAGTTTTTTCGGTTCTCTTGTAAGGTCCAAGTATTTGTCTGTCTTTTTGTTTTCTTTTATTCTTATTCTGTGATTAGCTGGAACGACAAAATCTTCTAGATGATGAGTTCTTTTTTTTCTTGATAATTATCGCTGGGTCTTCTGGCCGGGATTAGGTGATCTGTTTGTTTCTCATAAACCCAGAGAAATTCTTGTCTCATTCTTCAGGATAGATTTTACCATTCTATCATATGGTAAAAAAGTAAGTTGACGACCTTAGTCGAGGGTGACCCGAAGGCTCCCTTTTCGATAGCTACTACACCAAGGTGCAGGGGAGGGCGCTACTTCTTTCTCTGGATTGCTCCACTTTACCCTTGATCCTTACCTTATATTGCTGACTGTTAATCAAGGAGGCATCAAGTGCCATTATTTTAGTCTTTGGTAGAACTCGACCTGGGATTGAACCCAGGTCTCCCGGGCCATTGGCGAACACTCTAACCATTATGCCAATGTCCGGTATGGTAGTATGGTAAAATTATAATCTTTCCCACATTTATTATTATTATTGTGGTGGTGGTTGTTGTTGTTGCTGCTGCTGTCATTTTCTATGCTGAAACCGAATCCAATCCAAGCGTTCTGATTCTGGTCACGTCTGGACTTTTTTGGGACAGAGCGTGGAGAAGCTTTTGCTTTCGGACGGTACCAAAAGGAATGCTTTATTCGATGTCGACAGTAGAACTGTTTCTATTCATATATACGAAATTCCATCATCTTCATTCGAAAATTAATTAAATGCGTTTATTTTGTGACGTGGGGGGAGGCTACGTGGCGTAGTGGCTAACGTGCTGGATTGCGACATCGTAGTAAGCGAGTTCGAACTCCAGTCACGTTATCACATTCATTTTTAGGATTAATACTTTTGAGAAAAGTATGAACTCCCTTATCTTTCAAGCTATGTGTTTTTCAGCAACGATAACTTTGGCATTAGATAACACACGAAGGTTGATATGCCATTAAACAGAGAAAGCATATATTTTGTGAAGAAAATGTGAGAAAAATGTGGGTGCCATCAAGAATCGAAAAGTTTCATTTGCTTAAAAAAAACCGTTTGTATTTATAAAAAACGAAATGTTTATAAAAAAAAAAAAACGAAATGTTTATAAAAAAACGAAATGTTTACAATTTAATCATTAAACCAATTGAAACGGAAAATATCTTAAAACTCATACGTTTTCATGAAACTTTTCCTCGACTTTTCTTGTACCATAAATATTATTACGAACAGACACATTGACAGATTATTTACCAAAATCTATGCAAGATGCAAGAATCGATTTTCGTTGACTGGAAAATACGCTTAGATATACTAGATTAATAAACCGTATTTTTCCCGCTTGTAATCGTTGATAGTAAGAAATTAAAAAGTAATCGTTAATAGATTCTCCACCTGACTTTACAGTAGTAAATAGGAATATAAATAGTCAGAAAGAAAATATGAAAAAATTCACTTTTTAAAAATCAAAAGTTATTTTAAAAAGTATTTAAAATCCTTATGTTATCTCATACATTATCCTGAGACGAACAACTCATAGAATATATTGACATTTTATGAATTGATGTTCTGATTGAAATTTTTTAATTCTATTTTGTGTGACGCAATCATTGTCAATTTTATTTGAAATAATTTTATTAGCTTTCCACTCTCAAGCCACAAATAAATGAATAAATAGATAAATAAAACGTTGTCGGATATAAACGATCTTTTAAAACCTGTTAAAAAAACTTAATCATGACGTTTACGAGGATTTTTTTACCGGTGGAAAATTCATAGTTATTTAAAACTATTTTTACACCAACTACTTGATTCATGTCAATCTAAATTTTTGGAATTCAAGAAGTTGTTATTATTTATGCAATCATCTTAGTTATGTTCATAACGTTTTGGTTGCTGTATCTTCGACCTTCTTGAAGTGTCTTTTGTCGTAGTTCGGTAACCTTTAGGGACTTCTGAACCGGACACTTTATTTAATCGACGAGACGACAATGAAGTCAGGTATAGCAGATCATGTATGAAAGGTTAAAGGAGATTATCAACGAATGTGAAATGAAGTTAAAATAATAGACAGGAAACAAAAACGGAAGATCAGAAAACTATAGGAATCAGCACATATGCTAGACTTTAGCAACTTCCTAAGTAGCTTAGAGAGATGAAGAATATATAGAAGTTCTCTTAAATTAGTCAAAACATCAATTGATTTGCATTACAAAAAAAAAATTCTAGATGCTCTGGTTAAAGAGGCCAACAAAATGGTATTAGTTTTTTAAAAACGGTCTCTGAATTGTTCCATGAGGCAATTAGTACCCGAGAAGATAAAAGTGTTGGTTAAAAGCTTCTAGTTTGCCTTAAAAGTTTAATTCCCGAGGCCCGGTTCAGCGGAAAAGAAAAGTCGCATTAAAAGAGCAAATAACTAATAAAGGGCGAATTAACTGATACGAAATATTCAAAGGAATGGACAACGGAATAGGAACAGTCTACCCTCGTGGATAAAGTAAAGGATTTGGTTCAAAATTCCCAGAAGGTTACCTACTCCAACAAGACCACTGAAGAAGACCGCGGTGTACTGCAGTCGAAACGTAGTAAATATAACAACCAAAATGAACGCAATACTCTTATGACAACAATTGCAAGCCTCTAAACAGTCAAAAACATATGATATGTGAACTACAGAAAATATTTGCTTATTTTCTAGTTATATCTCACGATAGATTATTTATCGAAATAAAATATCGATGAATAAGAAGATACAATCATTTTCATTTATTTTCACTTTGTGCGTTTTATTACAATGTGTTTTGTCAACAGTACTAAACAACATCAAAAATATAACATATCTTATTTTCGATAATGTTTTTGATGGCTTTATACAGCTATTGAAAATATTTCGTACGTTATAAAGTGGGAAATATTTTTGCTAAATGTTTTAATCCTAGAACGTCCGTCAATATCCATATAACAGCTTAACTAGATAACTTGACGTTCAGTGATACAAAAAAATGAAGTTGTTATTTATAAACCTACCCACAGAGGCAAATTCGACTCAAGTGTAAGTAGAGATTTTTTTAAATTGCAGTCCCGTCGGTGTTTCCTTTTTGGGAATACCTCAAATGTAGTAAATCCAATCCTGACCTTACTCTTTTAATTGTAGTTAAAAGACACAGTCTTGGGGCGGTCCCTTGGAACTGGACAGGTTTTTTTTACGCTTCTTTGCTAAAAATTGAATTGCGAAATAAAACTTGAAAACGTCTATTTCTATATTATATGCACATTCAATTTTTAAGGCTGTTAAGAATTCCTGAAACTATTATTTATTTAATGCAAACAGAGACAACAATCTTATTAAACATTTTGTCTTTTTGAATAAACTGTTTTGCTAAAAATCAATCCTTTTAGTCGCATTGTAGGTTAAAAGAAAATGTCGCTTCTACCGCTAATAAATCAGCTTTCAATGCCCTAAGTTCAAAGATGAATTTAAAGCCTAATATCCCGATTAATTTTATTCCAGTAGCATTGATTCTAGTTGCGAATAGAAACATTTGGCGATTTCTTACACTTTCCTACTTTTTCTAATCGTCAACTACGTTTAAACTGTTTGCAAAAGCACAAAAAGTTATTGAAATTTCTACAAGTAAAATTGCTGAAGAATTTTCTCACATTTTTATTGTTAACACAATCTCATCTTTGCCAGAAATATTCGCACCTTTCGACAAGCCGCTGCTTCGCACAGAGGCATTTCAGCGGACTGCCTGGCATCCGTGCCGGACAGTCAATGTTCCATGTGTGACGGCAAATTGAACTAAAATCCCGAAACGGGACTTTATTTTCGCACGTGTGAAGACGGGGCAGGTTGGCACTTGATCCCCTACAGAAATAAGTCCTGTTCAGAGTTCTTTTCTCAGGCAGATAAGAACTGGCATATTACGTGAGGGAATAATTTAGGGCTAGACTGGCCACCGCTGGCAAAGGGGTCCAAAATTTCACACTATCACACACCCACCAGGCCACTAAACTTCTTTCCCTTCCGATAATTGAAGAATACGGGCCTATAGGTCTTAGTTGTAATAATATTAATATTGCTACAGTCGGCAACTCAATTTCCCGAGTGATACTTTAGGAATTAAGAGGACAGTTCTAAGCAAGATAATATAAGGCGAATAGAAGCTGAAAGGAAAGCATGGAATAATAACATAGACCACATGGTAAAATTAAAATACACAAGTTCTTTACTACGGTTATATACATATATATGTTCAAAGTGTCAAAAATATATAATAGGATAGTCCATGAATATAAATGTCTTTTCTTGGCTTTTATCCTTTTTCAAATTGAGAGAGAGTGGTAAACAAAAATTTGGGAGTAAAGGGAAAATGTCCCAAAGTTACTTATCTTATTTTTTTGACGGGGTTCCACTGGAGAATTTCTCTTCTTTCACGGGCTAGTAGACTTTGTATTGCTTTTAATGCTGGCTTGAGAGACTCAGGTCTCTCATGTCTCAGTCTTTTGTCTTTAGCCCGGAGTGAAATGGCTATCGTCCGTCTGCCACGAGACTTGTCCAAAAACTGTTGAGGGGAAGGGAACCCTACTTCCGTTTGAGGCTCCCCCCCCCAATCATTTGGCTTCATTTTCTCTTTCCCCTTCCGATGTCCGGCGACCCAAGGTCACTTAAGTGCAAACATCTGTGTGACCCATAATCATTTCTAACGGTCACTTTTTGACTGCTAGATAATTTTAGTTCAACAGGGGAAGAGTATCATTCCCACTCCTCGTCTCTGTGAGCCATCACGTGACACCTCCCCGCTTAAGAGAAGAAAGGGAGATGAATAGAAATACCATAGAAAAAAAAAGGCAATTCAATTCACTGTTCTTTCTCCTTTTCTTTCACCCCTTTTTTTTTCTCACTTTACTTTTCTTTCATCCCCCTTCTTCTTCACGCTTTGACGAATTCTTTCCCTTTCCTTTTTTCGTCCTTCCTAATTTTCACTATAGGGGAAAACAATTTCACTTCTTTCTTTCTCTCTCTCTCTCCCTTTTCTTTTTCTTTAATCTTGTTTTCCTTTCTTTCTTTTTCTCTCTCGGCTTTTGGCCGTATCATATTTCAAACCTTGAGGAGGTAAGTCCTTCTTTCTTTCTTCGTCACTTTTGACGACTTTATAATTTTAATTGTCAAGCTTTGGGGAGAAAATTTCCTTTTCTTTTCTCTCTTTCCCCTATTCGTCACTTGTTGACGAACCACTTTCTCGTCCATCTCATATTTCAACATTGGGGACGAGAATTCCTCATTTCATTTAGTTTCTCTCTCTCTCTTTCTTTCTCTCAACAACTATGAAAGAATAATCTGCTACTACATTTTCGTGGGGCGTTAGAGAAATAAACTTGGGTACTTTTTTATTAATTTTTCTAAGCCCTCTCTCTCTGAAATAGACAACTGTCTTAATTTCTCCTCGAATTTATTCGGCATTTCCGAGTTCTTAATTTTTCGAGGTGGGCCTTCTTGACGGACATATCTTTTTAATTGGTTTGTGTGACACACTTGTGTCTTCTTTCCCTCGTTGGTATCAATTCTATATGTCCTCCTGTCTATCCTCCGTGTTACTACATAAGGACCTATATATCGTCCACCACAGTGGGGTCCTTTATTTGATGATAGTAGCAGGACTTCATCGCCCTTTTTGAATTCTTCCTTCTTAGTCACTTGTGAGGGTCCTCTTATTTTCCTCTTATCCTCTCGATAAGTATTAGGGAATTTATTCCTAATACTCGTTGGACCTTCATCATTTTTCTGACGACTGGTCCTTTTATCTTTCCGTTTATTGAGGTGTGGAAGGTTCACTTCTTTTCTTTCCACCTTCTCACTTTGCGAGCGACTATGTCGTTTATATCTCGCACGTGGCTCAGCCGCCATCTTGTCTCCATGCTGGGCGTTCGTTCTCGCCATCTTTCTTTCTTCATTTTTGGCGCTCATTTTCGCCAACTTGCTTTCTCCATTTTTGGCGTTCATCTTCGCCATCTTTCCGTCTTCATTTATGGCGCTTATTTTCGCCATCTTTTCCGGGTGACACTTTTTAGTTTTTACTTCATTTCCCAGTATAAGGGAAATTCCTTTCATGGGTAGTTTATCTACCACCCCAACTCGAATTGGTCCGTTTTTCCACTGGGACTTTAGGGTTATTTTACATAGCGGTATTTTTACCCTCTTTCCGCCGATACCCTCTATCATCACAGTCTCACGTGTTGCTTCTATTACCCTTTTAGGTAATTTATTTCGTAGAAGTAACGACTGAGATGCTCCGGTATCTCGTAAAATTGAGACTTCCACTGGTCCTCCGTGTGGGCCTTTTATCATCCCTTTTTTCGTCCAGGGTCGATAGGACTGGTTCCCTCTAGGTGTTGTTACAGCTCCTTGAGGTTTTCTCGGCTGGGTCTGGTTTCTTTCAGGACCTTTTCCAAGCTGACACCTTATGGCTATGTGTCCAGCCTTTCCGCACTTATAGCAGACCACTGTTCTGCTGCTACTTTGGAAGGTCCTTCTATTTTCTTCCTTAGGTCCTAACTCAGCTTTAAACTTCACTCTGTTTCCCGTGAACGTTTTTTCCTTTGTTTTTCGGTGTGTGAGGATGTATTCGTCTGCTAGTGCGGCCATTTCATAGGTCACGTCAGTTTTTCTTTCACTTAGGTGAACCCTGACTTCTTCTGGCACACAGTTTAAAAATTCTTCAGCTAATATTAGCTGCCGGAGTTTCTCAGCATCTCCGTCTATCCTCTTAGAGTCACACCACTTATCCAGTGCATTCTCTTTTTCTCTCAGAAATTCCACATAAGATTGGTTTTCAGTTTTTCTTTGTGTTCGGAATTTCTGTCTATAAGCTTCTGGAACCAACTCGAAGCTTTTAAGAACCGCTGCTTTCACCAAATCATAGTCGGCGCAATTTTCTGTCGGCAGAGTTGCATATGCTCTCTGTGCTTTTCCTGTCAGCACAGTTTGGAGTCGCATCGACCAGCATTCTTTCGGCCATCCAAGATTTAGCGCAGTTCGCTCAAAATGTGCGAAGTATTCGTCCACGTTGGCTTCTTCAAATTTTGGGACTAGCCTCGCTTGCTTCGTTACTTCGAAACTGTCATGGCTTTCTTTGCGTCCTCTTATTGCCAAGTCGACTTCTCGCAGCCTTGTTTCTTGCTGAATTTTTATTTTCTCCAGTTCCATTTTATTTCTCTGTAGTTCCATTTGTGCTTGTATTTTAATTTTCTCCAGTTCAATTTCTTCTGGAGTCATTCTTATCATTTCCGTTGGTAGCTCTTCTAATACTGCTTCCTCGAAAACATTTTCGTCGACCATGTGTCTTGCTATTTCTCTCACGAGTTCACGCTTTCTCATAGAATTCTGAACATTTAACTCAAGCTTCTCGCCAATTTTTATTATCTCGCTTTTTCTCAGCCTCTCCAACTTTTCCATGGAGGGTTCTTTTAAAAAGTTCTCTATTTTGTCCATTTTTTTAAAAAAATTTTTCAAACAGTTATATCAACAAGTAATTTGACTGTTTCAACAATATTCCTTTTTTTCCTTTCACGGTCTCCCAGGGTAGATTTAAACGGCAGGAATTGTCACACGACTACTAGCAATAAATATTATTAATAATAATCATCCCGGACGAGCCCCCATTTTAGGTCTGGGGTCAGGAATAAAAGATTAAAATATCCCGGATGAGCCCCCATTTTAAGTCTGCTGACGCGAACTTGCGATAGTCCCAAAACGGGACTTTATTTTCGCACGTGTGAAGACGGGGCAGGTTGGCACTTGATCCCCTACAGAAATAAGTCCTGTTCAGAGTTCTTTTCTCAGGCAGATAAGAACTGGCATATTACGTGAGGGAATAATTTAGGGCTAGACTGGCCACCGCTGGCAAAGGGGTCCAAAATTTCACACTATCACACACCCACCAGGCCACTAAACTTCTTTCCCTTCCGATAATTGAAGAATACGGGCCTATAGGTCTTAGTTGTAATAATATTAATATTGCTACAGTCGGCAACTCAATTTCCCGAGTGATACTTTAGGAATTAAGAGGACAGTTCTAAGCAAGATAATATAAGGCGAATAGAAGCTGAAAGGAAAGCATGGAATAATAACATAGACCACATGGTAAAATTAAAATACACAAGTTCTTTACTACGGTTATATACATATATATGTTCAAAGTGTCAAAAATATATAATAGGATAGTCCATGAATATAAATGTCTTTTCTTGGCTTTTATCCTTTTTCAAATTGAGAGAGAGTGGTAAACAAAAATTTGGGAGTAAAGGGAAAATGTCCCAAAGTTACTTATCTTATTTTTTTGACGGGGTTCCACTGGAGAATTTCTCTTCTTTCACGGGCTAGTAGACTTTGTATTGCTTTTAATGCTGGCTTGAGAGACTCAGGTCTCTCATGTCTCAGTCTTTTGTCTTTAGCCCGGAGTGAAATGGCTATCGTCCGTCTGCCACGAGACTTGTCCAAAAACTGTTGAGGGGAAGGGAACCCTACTTCCGTTTGAGGCTCCCCCCCCCAATCATTTGGCTTCATTTTCTCTTTCCCCTTCCGATGTCCGGCGACCCAAGGTCACTTAAGTGCAAACATCTGTGTGACCCATAATCATTTCTAACGGTCACTTTTTGACTGCTAGATAATTTTAGTTCAACAGGGGAAGAGTATCATTCCCACTCCTCGTCTCTGTGAGCCATCACGTGACACATGGCAGACTTGAGGCCCAAAAGCCTTCGGCTTCGCCTGGGCCACCTTTGGGTGGGCGAACTGCATTATTGACACCTTTGTTACCCTTGTATAATACTGGACCTTGCTATCCAGTTTAAGCTATAATCAGGCATACGTGCCTGGACCCAGATTTGGGTCCAAGTCCAGCTAGGCTCATCAGAGCCACATTGCACCAAGTGGGCCGATGACCAGCATAGTCCAGCAGGGCTCGAGCCTCGTCTCATGCCCGACATTCCCCTCCCCTAAATTCCCGCTATAATCGACCTTCGGGTCATTGACCTTGTGTCAAGTCCTGTCTAGTAGGAGGCAGAGACAAATGTCGGAAATATTCGCACTGGGCCACTGGCCAAATGAGTAGTGTTCACCAATAGTCCGAGAGACAGGGATTCAATCCCAGGTCGAGTCATACCAAAGACTAAAAAAATGGTACTTGATGCCGCCTTGCTTAGCACTCAGTACTAAAAGGTAAGGATCAAGGGTAAAATGGAGCAATCCAGGGAAAGGAGTAGCGCCCTCCCCTACACTTAGGGGTAGTAGCTATCGAAAAGGGAGCCTACGGGCTACCCTTGACCAAGGACAACAACTTACATATTTACCAATTGTTTTAACTTTAAGCATGACATCAAAATTGATGCAAAATTTGTATAACTAATATAATTAACATTGTTACATTTCTGAAACAGGTTCCATAATCTCTATACATTTTATTGAGACAAATATATTTGGTCTTTTCGGTGTATTGTCTTTAAATGGTAATTATTTCAGTCCCAGATGAAAGAGCATTGAATAATACTCTTTTAAGTTTTTTGCTTTGAAGATTATTTTTTCCCGTTTCTCATAACTGATCGGAAAATATCATTCATGAAATATTTGAATTTCTTTTTTGTATAAGAGGAACATATAAAAAGTATTTTAAAACATTTTTTTTACTGATTTACGAAGTGAGAAGTTTTGCATGTATATTCACAATGATTTTCAATTTTTGGCAACTCAAAGACCGAATTATGAGTTTAGAGAATGGGAGTTGTCAATTAGTTCATCAGGTACGGATTCGTTGAGATTTTTTTGCCTTATAAGAAAAGAAAAAGAAAAAGTTGAAATAAGGATGAGAATTCATCTTTTTTCAACGTCTCTGCCTCTATTTTGTGTTTTCAAAATCTACGTTACTCGTAATATAAAGCAAAAGAACACATTTAATTGTAATGACAGTTTTAAACTGTTTTATGAAAATAAGCAATGTTCACTCCTGTCAATTCAAAATAACAATCCTGGTAAGCAAATAAATAAATGAATAAATAAATTGATAAAATGGCAATCATAAAATTCCAAAATCATTTCTGAGTCTCTCTGAAAATAAATGCTGCATTTTAGGAAATATTAATGACGGAAAGTAAAAAAATTCGATTATTGCTTTTTTTCTCCCCTGTTTTTTTTTTTTTTTTGAGGAATACACAAAACGCCAAAATTTCCAAATCTTTTACTCTATTTCAAATTCCAAATTAACTTCGAAATAATTTTGCCAGCAGTATCGATTTTCCAGGTTCACGTAAAATAAAATGTAAGAAATCTCAATAAGAGCAGAAGGCAACTTTCAAAATGATCAATGGTTGATATAATATGGACATGGTATTTAAAATATTGGCTCCTTTCAAGAACAGAAATATCCCAGGATTAGAGTTAGTATCATCGTGTGTAGTTTTAAAAAGTAATTTTCCATATCTTCGCTTATTTTGAATTCTCTTCTGCATGAAACATAATTACAAAAACAAACAAAACAAAACAAAATAAACTTGAAGACAAATCAAATCATTCCAAAAGTTCATCAATATACAAAGGAAAATGAAAAAAATAGTTTTAAGATTTGAAAAAAAAATCAACTGATAAAAAAAAAACTAGCCATACTCGTGGAAATTCCACGGTGTACATACTTAAATAATTGTACGAATTTAAACTATAGATAGCAGTCCGAAGTAAATAGTTGTCTATTTCTATTTCTATTTCCAAAGTTAGTGAATCAATAACAAGAACAAATTAAATATAAGCTTAAAATAACAAGAACAAATGAATAGAGTAAACATATAAATAATATATAAACTTGAATCGAAAAATTGAAGATTTAGTTTTGTTCAGTAAGTAGCTCATATCTTAAGTAGATATATATTTTTTATTCTTGATAAATCTTAACTTTTTAGTGGGTTGTTTATAATAAGGTTAACGTCGCTGGTTCACGTGAAAGGTCAAAGTTGATAACAATATCACAGCCAAGAACAACCATAAAAGTTATCAACAAAACAATCGCATTTGAGATGGAAAGCATACTTTTTTCTTACAATGTGGTTTTAAAACTTACAAACACTCCCTCTTCATATTAAAGAATTAGATACTTTTGAATCAGATTTAATTGGGTTTGTTTGGTCTATAAGGTATTGAAAGGTTAACCATAACATACAACAACAAATAAGGAATGAACTTATGGTAATAGTAAAATTTTGGACAAGTTGGGTATCTTATATAAAATGAGTCCTAAAAGATATAAGCAGATATTGCATTAATAAGTCATTAAGCATTATAAAAAATCCCCACCTAGTTTAGAGGCTGATTTAAATAAAGAAACTGAATTATTAGTTTAAAAATTGAAAATAGAGGATAGTATAGCAAAACTTAATTTTAAAAAAATTGTTACATTACTCTTTAGGATTATAAAGGTGATTTTCATAATAACCCGACATGTGGATTTATTAATCCTTCTAAAACGCAAATAGAAAAAAATCATTTTTAGAACAGCTTTAAATATAAACCAATGGCGTAACACAAATGACTGTATCAAGTTGTTTACAGGTTTTGACAAAAATTATAAATGCTCTTTTGTTAAATATGATATTAGAGATTTTTACCAGCCTATTACAGAAAAGGCCATAGACAAGGCATTAAAGCTGACTAAGGAGTATATAATGATATCAGAGGATAAGAGTAATATTATTAAGAATTGTCGTAAATCGATACTGTACTGATAAAGCCAATTGTCACACCCATCCCTGGGTTGTCCATAAACCATTTGTTCGTATGGTCAAATTTAAATTTCTTGTACAACTCCTAGTGGATTACCTTGCCCACCCAGTGGATTACCTTGCCCACCTAGTCGTGTCTAGTCTTATATTCCTTCTGTGCTAATTTGCTGCATTCGCTTATGTGTAAATTTGAGTATATAGTGTATAAGGCGGAGGTACATACATAGTCGTGGACCTAACAATCGTAACGTTAGTAGAAATGTTAAAGAATTATATGTAGGTCCTACGTAGGGACCTTTCAAAAAGATATTACAATCATAGAAGTAGCTTTACGAAGGAAATATAAAGATATAGAACTAGTTTATATATGTGTGGGAAGTTAAGAAGAATCTAGGTACGGATCCTTTATTAGAATTGGAGATTGTAAAAAACTGCCGTAAATATTAATTGGGGGATAAATATTGTAATTTATGTATGGAGGAGAAACTTGCCATAGCTTCCTACAATAATCCCAATGTATTACTTAACCAAAGGATGGAAATACATAAGAAAAGTTGGCAGCTGGATAGATAAGGTACAAATTAATTAATTTTATTAATTTAATTATCTTATTCATTCATTTTTATTTGTGCTAATTTTATTTTTTCTCGCGGTCTTTTGATCAGTAAATTTAGTTTTGGTTCAACCCTTCTTTAGTCAGAATCGTCCTGATGATCCGTTTTGGTGAAACCTAAACAGATTTTTTTCTGACTGTTGGTATTCATATTTTGCTCTACTTAGTATAATGAGTACTCTTACGTTTATGTTAAGGAATTATGTCGGTGTTTTTTCTTTCAACTTGGTAAGCATTTAAGATCATACTTTTACTTTTAAGTATTGGTCTCCAGTTGTTGGGTCGCACTTCGGCCGGACGTGTTTGATCTTGGCACGGATCTGGCCGGGTGTGCCTCGGCACTGGTTATTTCCTTCGGTCTCAGGGGGCCTTCCCCCCAGGCTTTTACCTCCTTCGGGAGGGTTGGGTTCATCGCCCGGCGCCTGAGGCGCCCCTAATAAGGGGAATCCCGACGGGGCCGTAGGCATTTTTGGAAAATGCCGGACGCGTGTGGGCTACGGCCCTGCGACCGGACCCACCTTTAAAAGGCCTTGTGCCATACTTGCCCATTAGGTGGGGTGCGCAACAAATACCTCAACTTGGTAAGCATTAGTGGTTGATTATTTTCAAGTAGTAAGTATGCTTTTAGTCTTTTGGTGATGATGATGAATGTGTGTCACCAAATGAGTGATGGCTCGTTTAAAATGTTACCTACAAACTATTTGCTTACAAGTCATATATATAATATCTATGTATAGAAAATATTTGCTATTAAATAACCATTAAGAGTTGATATGCCATTAAACAAAATAAATTGATCTATCTCGAAAATTGTAAAGGCATTATAAGATTATGTTATTAAAGCAAATAACTACAAGGATTATCGTCTCAAAATTTCGATTTAGAATTTATTAAATTTAAAACTTTCTGGCAATTTGCACTGCCTTTTAGTTCAAAGTTTCAAAATTAGTTTTCTATGTTAATTTTCTACTGGGAGGAATTTTACACAGAACAAAAATAAATATTGCCCTGTCGGCTAGGGCTGTAGAATACACCGACTGCTTCTCTGTAGAGGGGGTAAGACCCCACCCAACGAGTGTCCTAGATATGACACTAAACAATCTGATGGTAAGGCTCCAGTAATGCTGGAGCTTTGGGGAATGCAGAGTACCCCTTCATTATTATCGCTCCCAGGTCCACTCTTGCCGGGAGTGATAGTACCTGATAAGGGTCCTATTTATGGGTTAAATAGAATTAAACCATGGTTTGAGTTTATTGGTTTTGGCATTTAAACTGCGTATTTATGCTAAATTGGATTGTTTAACTGAATAGCTTGAAATAGAAATGTTTTTGACAATTAAACTGTGTACTCATGCTAAACTGAATTGTTTGAAATAGAACTGATTATTTGTATAAAAATGGATTTGGCATTAAATAACCTACAAAGGTTGATATGCCATAAAACCCAAACAACCAATCAAAAATATATAAATTGATAAAAAATGAATAAAAGTTTTTTGTTTACTACATTACACGAGATTAAATGACATTAAAATAGATTAAATGACATCACACTTGACTAAATAACATTACACTAAATTAAATGACACTAAACTAGATTAAATGACTTTAAACTAGATTAAATGATATTACACTAAATTAAATGACATTAAAATAGATTAAATGACATCTCACTAGATTAAATGATTTTACACTCGATTAAATTACGTTTCTCTTGATTAAAATACATTACACTTGATTAAATCGAGTAAATTGATTCTGAATATATATTCACCATGGTCAAAATTAAAGTTATTGAGATATGCGCATAATCATATATTAATTGTATCTTCGTATAAAGTATCTCAGTATAAAGCATATTTATGTTCGTAGCAACAAGAATAAAAGTCTATATATTCAAGGAAATTTACGATAACTATGAGAAATAAAAGTAAAAGTAGAAGTTTGCGAGAAATAAAAGTAAAAGAAAAGTTGGCGACCTTAGTCGAGGGTGACCCGAAGGCTCCCTTTTCGATAGCTACTACACCGAGGTGTAAGGAAGGGCGCTACTCCATTCCCTGGATCGCTCCACTTTATGCTTACCTTACAATGCTGAGTGTTAAGCAAGGCGGCATCAAGTACTTTTTTTTGAGTCTTTGGTATGACTTGACCTGGGATTGAACTCTAGTCTCCCGGACCTTTGGTGAACACTCAATGAGAAAAAACCGAATCAATTTATTTCTCATATCTTAAGAAATCTTTGATACACTTGTGCTTCTGCACATGATCATGTGTAGGTAGAACTGACCTAATTTCTGTAGGGATTATATCCATTACTTTCCAAATAGTACTTCTTATAGCCGCTAGGTGGAGTGACCATAATAGCATATAAAATGTCGCGTCAAAGGAAAACTCTCTCTCTCTGGTCTGGCCTCGACAATCAGAAGCATACACGAGTGCGTGCGTTTCTCAACAGATGGGGCTCTCACTCCAACAAAACTAGTTGTTTTTTAGGCAACTGTAATTCTATTAAAGACTATCGACTTATACCAAAAAACCCTTTTACCGCGTGATGTGATTTTTCTTTACAATGTACACTTTTATTATTTGATGTCATTCCCGTATTCATTCCATGAAGTTGGCTCTAGTAATAAAGACGTTGTTGTTAATTTTTCGTGAATTGTTTCATATTGTTTAGCAACAAGGAAATCATACATCTGTTACAAGTGTCTGAATTATGTTCCTCCCACTCAAATAATTGTGGTGGGGAATTATGTTACTCAAATACGACAAATATACGAAGACAAGCCTTCAAGTCATCGATACTAAAGCCTAAACGATTCAATTACCACATTTCCATTTCATATCTACTCGATTTGAGAATAAAAGATTGGTTTGGTTTGGTTTTATGGCATATCAACTATTGTTGGTTATTTAATACTAAATCCGGTTTTTACATATATATCATATATGATTTGTAAACTTTTGTAGATACACACTGTTAAATGTTCTATTTCTAACCATTCAATTTAGCATCAGTCACCAAAGTTGAATGGTTCCAAGTATTGCTATGTATCACTAACAATTCAATTAAACATTAGTCATTTATTTACACACGGCTAAATGATCAAAATTCCATTTCAGACAATTCAATTTGACATAAAATATTTGTTTGCATTCCGTTTACATGTTAAAAACAGTTCTTTTTGACCTATAGATAGGACCCTATCAGGTGCTATCACTCTGGGTCAAAGTGGACCTGGGAGCGACGGTAACGAAGAGGTACTTTGCATTCCTCAAAGCTCCAGCATTACTGGAGCCTCACCATCAAATGGTTTAATGTCATTTCCAGGACACTCGTATGGGGAGTCTTACCCCTCTGCAGTCGGTGTATTCTACAGCCCCAGGCAACTGGTCTAGATAATGAAAGAAGTTCATTTTAAAAGACATCTGGCATCCAATCCTTTGTTGTTAGAATATTGTTGGTTAAATCAGTACATGAAATCAAGGATAGTTCTGTACAAATAGCAAGAATCTCAGCCCAAGTGGATCCGGCTTATTTTTTCGGGTAAACTTCAGACATCAATTCTCTGATCTGTCAGTTTTGTGTCACTTAACGACTGAAACCATCACGTGATATCACTTTTCCGAACTTCTTCATAACAATGGACGGAAGATATTTGGCTAATTTACCAATGGTAGATGTTGTACATTGTACAAAATCCTTGACATACTAGAATTATTCGGATTCGGAATAAGCATACCCGATTTTGTCTACTCCAACAGGAACATTCTTGCTGACTCGGGTGTTTTTGAAGCATCTAGAAAAAAATTCAAAAGATCTTTCTTTCTTTCTTTCTTTCTTTCTTTCTTTTAATCAGACATCTTGCTTTTTTATGGACTACTTGATAACTTAGAAAAAGTCATTAGCATACCAGAAATTCTTCAGAATATTGTCCCTCCTCTTCTTACTATTTTTGTTTTTCTCTTCTTATATTTGTTGAGAATTAAAGATTTTTGTTCGGCAATAACACTCAAACAATATCCATTTTTTTAAAATGTTATCACATGGAATACTGATCAGCAGAGAATAGACAAACAGCCAATGATGATGACTGAAGATCTAGAAAATACAAGATAGAATTGCAATTCTACAGAATTAAATTAACTATGAAAATGTTTAATTTACCTTTTTTTTAGTTTCTTCAATTCTTAAATGATAATAAATTGCGTGTAGCTTAATTTTCGGTCTACCTTCAAAATCCATGTATTAATACCGTTGTAATTACCAATTCAACTTCGTCCTCGAGTATGGTGTGAGTCACGCTAAGCGGAGAAAAGATTTCTTTACTTAGCTTAGTGCCCCATCCCCCAATACTTATACACGTATGCTTTTACAAACACGAGTCAGCAGGCGAATCGAATTACGAAATTAATTTTTGTCACACCAGCTCTCCCTTGGACGATTTCATCGCGATACCTGTCCCAGCAAGCCGGTGTTCACCATGCTCTCTTACTTTCACTGTAATGCTGCAGTAATATAATTTTATCTAACAATTGCTTTTTTTTTTCTATTTTTTTTATTCTATAAAAATTAACCATACTAAAAATCTAACATGCATACATTGAATTTCCACGCCTAGATATCATATAGATGAAGGTCAAGAAGATGGAATATATAAATATCGACACATTAACAAGTCTTCAAGATTTTCTATTGTGTAAATTTAGAAATAATAAGGAATTTCAGGAATTCTATTTTTAAATCCTAAAATGTTCAGATCAAAGTATCTATTATCTAAATATAAAATTTTCTGGGTAACACTGAAATTTAAAAAAGTACCGATTAATTCATTAAAATTTTCAGATATAATCATTAAAAAAATTTAGATAGGTTTTAACTGATTATTTCTGTTTGGCATTTTTCATAATTCAAACTTAAATTAAATATTCTATTTCACTGAGAAATAGAATAGAATAGAATAGATATTTTGGCAATTAAAACGAGATTTTATACAAAACCTGAAATATCATGTTTAATTAACAATGAAATTAAATCTGTACCAAAAAAATTAACAGTTGAATTAAGAAGATATTTTCACAAACCAAAACAGAATTGACTACTTTTTTCAAGGGAATAGAAGTGGAATTATTTTTACAAAGAATGTTATTCCTCATCAAGTTTTAAATGAGTAAAATGTTCTTTTCATAAGTTATTTGTTTAATTTTTTGGCTATATATATATATGTGTGTGTGTGTGTGTGTGTGTGGTAATTAAATCTTCGAATTTCCACGCGTTCATCAATGGCAACCATTACTGTACTGTTGCAGCAAACAAATTGACTTCTGGAAAAACTGAAGCGACCTCCCTATCGCCGGCAGTAAAGATCACTTTCTTTTCCCGAAAAACCAGTTGATTTATTTTTTACAAAGTTTATGAATATAAATACTTTTTCTTTGAAGTTGAGAAGAATTATGGTGCCAGGAAATTAAAAACAAACAAAAGAAGCAAAAATAACACACACACACACACACACACACACACACACACACACACACACACACACACACACACACACACACACAGAGTCTATTAACATCAATGATATGAATGATATGAAGCAACATTTTTATTGTCCAGAAATTAGTTCCCATGACTAGCAAACGCTCATGAATAATGTATCTTTACCCAAGCCATCTAAACAAACAATTATCGAATCAGTTACTTTGCTCTATTGCAGAGAGAAAAAAGTCCTTATCCTCCGATTTCTTCCGATTATCAAATTGATTTTTTTAAGTCTTTTAAATCAACTATTTTCTACAGGACTTTTTCTACATAATTCCCAAGAAGCATCTGTCGCTTCATTTGAGTTGTTATCTTTGATTGGTCTTTTTTTAAACGGAAGCGGTAGTTCATCATAATTATTGTCGTCAAGGTCGTCGTCGGTAACGTCTTCATCGACTTTTAGATGGGGAGTCAATTCTGTTCCTTCTGAATTTTCTTCTTTCATAATTTCTTTTGTCGTTTCTTTTCCATCACTTTTCAAATGAGCCTCGAAATCTTTTTCGTTCTCATCTTCTCCATGCTCCTGCATTGTACAATCAGTATTGTCACTGTCTTTTTGCTGACACCATCCAGGACGGTCATTGAATTTGTCTTGCTTTCTTTCGTCAATTTGTCCCTCAATATCCATTTCCAAACATTCTCTAGAAATGCATTTTGATTTCATTTGAACACATTCGTCAATACTGGCGAACTTTTCATCATTATGATGAACTTCTTCTTTTGTATCAGAATTGTTATTGTCTTCCTCTTCATTACTTACGTTCATGACGAATTCATCGTTTGAATTATTTTTCATTGTCTGATCACTTTTTAGCTTCAATGAGCTTCTGTCACACGTATTAGAGCACAGAGCAGGTGAATAATCAGAAAAACAAGAGGTTTTTGATGAGAGCATCACCATCTCTTCTTTCGTCAGGGCTTCAAGGCTTTCATTCGGTGTCTGTGGTTGGGATTGAATTGAAGGTAAAGGGTATCGATTGATTGATTCACGCCAATTATTAACATTAGTGCTTACAACCACAACGGCCGAAGAAGTTGTCGGTCGTTGGCTAGCCAAGGTCATGATTTGCTTAACCGGCTGTTTTTTGGCCAGTGGCCGAACGATGGACAAATAACTGTCGCCCTTCGGTTGGTCATTAAGACAAGAATGCGAATTGAGTAAGCTTTGATGAGAAAATACTTTACGGCAGTCGATGCACTTGTATGACGTCATAAAAATTCTTGGCGGTTTTCGCTTGATAATCTTTCCTGACGACGATGATTGGTGGTTGTCTGCCATTTGCAATGACGTCACAGTTGTATTGATATGATGGTGATGATGGTGGTGATGATGATGGTGAGTATAAAGATGATAGTTATCCCCGTTGTTGTTGCTGCTGTTGTATACATGCCGATAACGATAATTTTCGTTGCTCATTCTATGATCTTCGTGATCATTTATTACTTGTATGGCAATATCCTTGCCGCTATCCACCGAGTCAGAGTCGACCCTTTGGCTTGAGTCCGTATAGGTCTGATTCAATCTATCCGGCAAAAGAAACTTCTTAATTCGTGGTATACCGATCGCTGCTTCGATTGGAGGTGATCGATATAAGTAAGTATCAGCAGTCGGCGTGCACACCTGTGATGTTGGTGATTCGTGATCGAAAGAGTTTTCAGGCACTTCGGCCACAACTGACACTTTTGAAAGCTCTTCGCTAAGTCCTTTCATCCCTGAACTGCTAACTCCAATTCCATTAAGAGTGCTCTTTTTATTGTGCACTTTCTGATGTCTTTCTAAGTTACTCTTGTGGCTTGTGGCGTAACTACAGAGTGGACAAATGAAGTCCTTCTGACCACTGTGTACAGACAAGTGACGTCGAAGCAAGGCCTTGCGACAAAAATTACGGCCGCAAACCCGACATCGATAACCGCTGCTATGAAATAGGCTGACATGTTCCCGAAGCATTGCCTTACTGCGGAAAATCACCCCACAGCATTCAAGGATCTTTGGACAATCTTGATGCATAGTGATGATGTGTCTCTTGAGGTTGTTCTTGCGGTCAGTCACATAATGACACTGAGGGCACAAGAAAATCTTACGTCCCCTCTCACTTTTCTCCCGACCCTGATAGAACATCATATTTCTATGGGGGTCATTTGCCGGTCCCACGCTATCGAGTAACCGTACATTATGATTATTATTACTGTTGCTACTGTTATTACTAACATCGATACATCCAACCGTTCCTGTCCTTATAGATTGACTAATTATGCTTCTTGTTGTTCCTTTATCATTAACTACCGACATTTTATCTTCAACTCTTGGTAAATTTTCAATAGTGGGACTATTCGATAATTGACATCCAATATGACTGCTGTCGTCATTAACTTGTTTATTGGTGTTACTATTATTGTTGTTGATATTACTATTATTGTTGTTTTCATTATTATTGTTGTCACTTCCTCTGTGGAAACCGATTCCAAGTGTTCCGATTCCAACCGTGTCAGGATTTTTTAAAGACAAAGATTGGGGAAGGAAAGCCTTTGCTAGGGACGGGGCGACGGCCATTACATGATGCGAAAAAGGAATACTTTGTTCGATGGCGGCGGCAGCAGCAGCGGCAGCAGCGGCGGCCCCAGCGTACATGCGTGGATAGTGCGAAGGGTACAGGCTATAGTGAGAAGGGTGAAGAAATTGTAGTGGGTGGTAGTTGCGAGTGGGGTGTTGAGGCGGAAACTGTGGCTGTTGGTGCGGATGTAGTTGGTGTGTGGGTTGAGGTAGGGGAGCCAGGTGGGGAAGATGAGTCTTTCCCGCATGAAAGCTTAGGGCAAAGCCGTCCAATTCGTTTTGCAAAGCTAGAAATGGTGTACCCATCTTGCCCCGAAATTGTAGGAGAGAACGTGTCAAAAATGAATTTCCAAAGTCATTGGTCAACATTTTGGTCTTCTGATATGAAACCTATTCAATGATATAGATACAATAAGGATTATAAATATTCTTTTAAAGCTGAGTGTTCAGGTCTCGTTGCGAGAGATCTCAGTCGATTCCACAATATATCGTTTGGTTTTTGTCAGTTTGTCATTGAAGCAAAAATGTTTTTTCTCCTTTCAAGATTCTTTTTGTGGCGGTCAAATCATATACAGGTTATCTGACATGGAATAGTTCAGTGGACGAATTTTGTAGGCAATTCAAAGGCAATTTAAACGTTTCTCAAATATCTAACTTTTTAAAAAGTTAGTGCATTAATACATATGCAAAAAATATAATAATTTGGTTATTTCTATTTGCAATTACAGCAAATGGATATCGAAAAATGCATTAGAAAAAAAATGACAAAAAATACTTTTTGTTGCTGGGTCATCAATAACAAAATCAGGGATAATTTCAGAATTAGACAATTATAAACCAATGAATAAATAAAAGAAGAGAAAAAAAACAAACACAAAAAACAAAAAAAAAAAAAAAAAACAAACAAACTAAAGAATTAAATAAAAACCTTAAAATCAAAAGTTGATAATTATTTTCTAGTAAGGTATTTAAAAATCTTTTTTTCTCAAACCTTTCTTAAAATCAAAGGTAATCTAATTTTGTGTACGTGTGAAATAAGATGCATTTATAGCAGCTAAAAATCGTAGATTTTAACCAGTAAAAACTCCGAAATTTTTGGACCAGCAAAAGAAAAATAGTGTCTTAATCAGAATCGAGAAGTTTCTTTTGTCGATTCTAAATCTCTCTTCTTAAACGTCCAATACTGGGTCTTGGTTGAAACCCTGAAAATAAAACAAAAATGGAAAGTTAAACAGTACCACAATTATTAAGTAATTAGTATTCAATATGACAAATAAAAGTAACAGTGGTTAAAAAAATTAACTTTTTTCCTCTTTTGACGATAGCAAAATCGACAACTCGGATAAACTTGGTACCAGAATAAGTTTTGTTGATTTTTGGATGAATTTATTCAATGAAAACAATATTGTAATATTATATAATAATTGACATCATCAAATACATGCGATGCCCAAATAATGTACTCAATAGAAATCTAAACAGAAAAGAATCGCCAAACACAAAGAAGGGGCTAAAAATGAAGACCGCTTGTTTTCTGGGAAGATCTGAAGTCAATCCTTGGGTCAAGCAATGCAAAAAAGTAAAACAGCATCATACTGAAGAATAACAGTTACGAGTCATGAAAATCCTCCCTCTGTCTCCCTCATCTTTCTCTCTATATAGATATAGATATTGAAATATAGATATGTTATGGACAAGTGTATGTTTGCAAGAGACAACGGACGAGAGGAATAGATTTACTTTCATTTACTTTTTGATAGATAAAAGTTGGTTTGTCAGGAGAGATACAGGCCCTCTTCTTCCACCAGTTACGGCTCTGGAGGTAAGCGGGTGTAAGTCGTTCTTGGGTGGCTGGGGTTTTTTTTTTATGTGTGACCTGGGTCGGTAAACTCGAAGCAGTCTTGATCTAGTGTTGGAATGCGGGGTTTTATCTGGTAGGGTGTCAGCGTTCTTTGATCTTGTCCGAAATGCGACGCGTGACAATTCTCTCTCTCTCTCTCGAAGTCCCCTGGAGTCCACTGACTTTTTTGAACTTTTGTTGAGCGTTTTATAGTCACGTTTGGAGTCGAATCGGCCCCGAAAAACTTTGGAGGGGAAAGTTCATGATTGGTTGAAAAAAGTGACCTTTTTAACTGTAAATTTATTTTTACTTTTTTCAACCGGATGGATGTGCAGTGACATACTTTATTCATTTTGGTCTCGGCCATTATCCAGACAACATCCGGTTAATGTTAACTTTTTTCGACTGAAATGTACGCTCGTGGTGTTTTTATTTGTTTGTTAATTCATTTTGCTAGTTAGTAAGTTTGGAATGTATTAGTAAATTAGTCGAGATTTCTGTATATAACAGATATATACTGCTAAATAAATACATTTTAAAATGATAGAAATGTGTGGAAAGTACGTTTTTCATAAAACAAAACTGATATGATATAAGGGCATCCACAAACATCTTGTCTATTCTGTAACTAATAAACAAATACAATAGCGTTGGGACAAAATTTTAAAACCTAATATTTGTTAGAAATAACAACTGTGAAAAGCTGAAATTTTGACAACTGGTAGTCGTTATCATCCATAATAACATACTAAAATTTGAATCATTTGCAAAGGATAGAAAAAGAATTATAACAATTATTTATTTATTTATTTTTAAAATAGGATCGTCCAAAAGTAAGGAACAAAATTGAGAAAAACAATGTAAACAGTATGCTATATTCAATGTTTTTGATTTCCTCCAAAGAATAAGTCGTACTTAGTCATTTGTAAACGTTGCATCAGCCGGCACCATGGCGAAACGCCAAAACTTGATTATTCTGTGAGATAAGCTATTGTGAAGCTACACAAGGAAAAGCACACCATTAGAGAGATTTCAGAGAAAGTGAAACGTTCCAAGAGTGTTGTAGGCAGGGTTGTTAAATCCTACAATGATACTGGCAAAATAGTTAGTGCTTTTAAAACCGGCAGACCCCGCAAAACTTCGGCAAGAGAAGATCGAATAATGCAGCGTATGTCATTAAAGGACCGTTTTAAGTCTTGCACAGAAATTAAAAGGGTTATGAATAGTACCTCATGTGTTAATGTGTCAAGATAGACTGTTTCTAGACGACTGGAAGAAATAGGGCTGTTTAATCGAACCACAAGGAAGAAACCAATTGTTAATTCGAAGAATAAGATAGAGATTAGAGTTTGCAAACAGGTATGTAATTTGGACATATGAAAATTGGGCAAAAGTATTTTTCAGTGATGAAAGCAAGTTTAATTTATTTGGAAATGATGAAAAAAAAAAAAAACAATGTAAAGAGATGTATTGGTGAAAAATTAAGTGCAAAGTGTACTAAGAAAACTTTCAAGTTTGGGGGCGGAAGCGTCATGGTATTTGGAATGTTTTCTAGCCAAGGTACAACGCCTCTTGTCCGGTTACAAACTCGTGTAAACGCGCAGATCTATAAAAACATTGTTCAAGATCATGTTGTGCCAATCACACAGAATTCAGATTTCGATAGGGCTACCTTTATGCAAGATAATGCCCCATATCACAAGGCAAAGGTGGTAATGAGTTACCTTAGTGAGCAAGATTTTCGAAATTATGGATTGGCCACCGCAAAGTCCTGACTTAAATCCAATAGAAAATCTTTGGAAGACCTTAGGAGTGAAAGTTATGGAAAGAAATCCCATTAACATGGAGGATTTGTGGATGAAGCTTCAAGAAGAATGGTCAAAAATTAGTATCGAGGATTGTCAAGAACTGATTCGTTCTTGTAGTCGAAGATGTGCAGCTGTCATTGAGAGCAAGGGCTCATTTACTAAATATTGATTGTACATGTATTTTTATTGTTTTTTGGCTGTTTACATTGTTTTTCTCAATTCTATCCCTTACTTTTGGACATTCCAAATTTGAAAATAAATAAATAATTGTTATAATTCTTTTTCTATCCTTTGCAAATGATTCAAATTTTAGTATGTTATTATGGATGATAACGACTACCAGTTGTCAAAATTTCAGCTTTTCACAGTTGTTATTTCTAACAAATATTAGGTTTTAAAATTGTGTCCCTTAGTTTTGGACGCAACTGTATCTGCAGAAATACTGTACACATTCTGTAGTCCTTATATGTACACTAGTATTCATTTACAGTCGCAAGTGCGCTTACGAACAGACTGATCAAAGAACATGATCCACATCAACATTCGTGGGTTATTTAATGCCAAAGCCATCCTTCTAGAAGAAAAGCAGTGACGCTATTTAACCCATAGCTGAGAGGATAAGGGGGTTTCATGCCTTTCCTAAGGGTATTAGTCCGAAAGTAAATGTAATAGCGCGACTGGGTTTCGAACTCGCTTACTACTATTCTGCAGTCCAACGCCTTAACTATTACACCACGAGGACACCTCTCCTTAGTAGAAGTGAGAAGGTCTATTATTATTTAAACTTGTCATTAACAGGGCCATTTCCTTCTTTTTCGTAGTCATGTGTTTTGACCGTCCCCACATCTTTTGTAATTCTCACAATCAGTAACCATCAAATCGAAGCTAAGAGTGTAGAAAACATTGACATAATTTCTGGGTCACCGAAAACATCCTGTCTTGAGGCCTGCATTGCTTTTTGATCAACCATCATAGACTGACTAAGGCACTTGTTCAGAGGTAGGAGGGGGAAGGTAACCTAGAACATTGCAATGATGATGATGATGATAAATGATGGACTGGAGGAGTATCAGGCTTAGGGAGTCGTATTAATGGTGAGATGAGTGCGGCAGTAATCGAGAAAGTAAACCATGAAGTACAATCTGGTATGTGTATACATGCGGATACGTATGAATGTGTGTGTGTGTATGTGTGTGTGTGTGTGTGTGTGTGTGAGAGAGAGAGAGAGAGAGAGAGAGAGAGAGAGAGAACGGATGACAATGTAGATTGAAAAATTCTATGATAGATAAAAATATGCCCGATAACATACTGAGATATAGAGATCGATATGAAAATACGGTGACTGATGATAAGAGAGCTAGTAAAATTTACGAAGCTTTACTTCGTTACAGCCTCATAATCGTGGAAAACCTATGAAATTAGGATAGATAGATAGATAGATAGATAGATGCAGTACAACACACTTTAAGCTATTTCCTTTTTTAGATCTGTTTTTTCATTTAAAAAATTCGTAACTAATTTTATCATGATTCCTTCCATCTTTCTCCTTTTTTTGTCATCCAGGATATCATTTTCTTTCTGACATTTTAGGGCAACAATACTTCTTCTAGAATATTAATTTACACTTTTTATTCTGATTTTGATGAAAAATGATTTTTTTCTCTTTCCTCTTTTCATTACTGTAAGCTTTTTTGTCTTTTCAACCTTTCATTTGTTTCTTTGTGGATGATTGTATCACGCTTCGACAGGTCTTCTGCTTTCCTCAAAATGCGAACAAGATGGCTGCAAGTTGTAAGAGATTGTTGTGCTAGGCGATTAGAACGAAAAAAGATTCAGGAAGACAAAATAGCTATTGGCAATGATAGAAGAAGAAGAAGAAGAAGAAGAAGAAGAAGAAGAAGAAGAAGAAGAAGAAGAAGAAGAAGAAGAAGAAGAAAATGAGCGGCTATTGTTCAAAGACAGAGGACGCTGTTAAAACCGCGTTAACCACGGCAGAACCCTCAACAGCACTTCAGTTGAGATACAGAATGGAGAATCAAAGAAAGTGGGTGTCCATAGTCGACCGACCAATTTATTGGGGCGTGCACAATCAACGCAATCATCCACAAACGTAAATGTATAATTACAGTAACACACTCATTCTATAAAGATGTATATGTGTGTGTGCACATTATGTAAACTCTTCACACACACACACACACACACACACACACACACACACACACACAAACTCACGCATACACATTGATCTAGACGAATGCAAGCACTTAGACAACGAGGGTAGTAGAAAAATCACGATTTGGTGCACAGTTAAAAGCATATGCGGCACACATTTACACATACACACTTGAATATCTGTAACTTTGCATGTACACACACACACACACACACACATATATATACTGGGTACCTCGGGTGGTGTAATGGTTTGCAAGGTAGACTAGCAAACCTGCACGAGTGAGTTCGATTCTCATTGGGTGCCCCATTCATGCGGCCTTGTGCTACATCTAAGCAAAGTAAAAAAGTAAATTACCACACACCCATATACTGAATTATATAAGCATAAACATGCCATGTTTTCATATACTTCAACGTGTGCAGATATACACAAATAGATAAGATTTATATAAACGTATATATTATTTTCAATTCCATTATCATTGCATTTGCATTTGTATCAAAAGAAAAATAAGGAAAAATAGAAATAGTTGCCTCAGATAGGCGGATTATTATTATTATTATTATTATTATTATTATTATTATTTACTCAGAGTTTTTCACATCAGTTTTAGCTGATGGTCTTTCACTGGAGTTTGAGTGACAGCAAGTCTCCTCAAGTCTTTAGAACTCTTCTCAGTATTCTGGCCGTTCTCAATAATGCTGTAGTTTGGATGGTCTCCACTCGTTCTCCAACTTCCAAGTCCTCCAGTCCCTTTAATAATCCTTTAATTACTGTACCGAAAGCACCAATCACAATTGGTATAATTGTCACCAACATGTTCCATAGTTTTTTCAATTCCCTAGCAAGGTCGAGGTACTAATTCTTCTTTTCACATTCTTTCAGTTTTACTCTGTGGTCAGCTGGGACAGCAAAATCGACAATTTTGCCAGTTTTCTTTTTTTGTTGTTTATTATTAGGTGTGGTCTTCTGGCCGAGATTAGGTGATCCGTTTGTATGTCAAAGTCCCATAGGAGTTTATGTGTGTCATTTTCTAGGACAGGTGCTGGGTTGTGCATATACCCTTTGTTTTTATGGTCGAACTGAAATTTCCTGCACATTTCCCAGTGGATCACCTTGCCCACCCAGTCGTGTCTCGCCTTATACTCCTTCTGTGCTAATTTGCATTATTATTATTATTATTATTATTATTATTATTATTATTATTATTATTATTATTATTATATTCCTTACGAGTTTTTCACACTTGTAATAAATGGTGGTTTTCATTGAAGTTTGTGTGACAGGCTCTACAAGTTTTCAGGACTCCTCCAAGCATTGTAGCTGATCTTAATATTACTGTGTTTTGGACGGTTTCGATTCTTCCTCTGATCTCTTTTCTGAGTTCCTCGGGACCCTTCCGATGACTCAAACTATGATTGGTATCACTGTCATTTTCTTATTCCATAACCTCTTCAGCTGTATGGTCTGGTTCAAGAACTTTGCCCAGTTTTTGCTTTCTTTTATTTTTACTCTGTGGCCTGCTGGATCGACAAAATCCGCTAGATGATGAATTCTCTTCTTGTTAATTAGAACAAGGTCTGTTTTTCTGGCCTGAATTGAGTTATCATTTGAATATCAAAATTCCAGAGATGAAATGAAATAAACATTTTTGACATATTTTTGATTTTCTAAAAATGTGACTCAAACTGAAAAAAATTGTACAAATAGTACAAATAGTAATGTTATAATCTTATAAATAATGTTATAAATGAATAATGTTATAATTTTGAAATTTTGCTTTTGCTATTTCGCAATTTTTACTCTTACTTGTTCCTTAGTAGTAAATGTTATTTCGCAGTTTTGTCTAAAGTATATGGAAAAAGACCTATTTTTCTATTCTAAATGTTTTCGTGACCATGGCGCGTATAACGAAAACACGATAAGAGACTATATTTAGGGTCTGATACATGAAAGGGATTTACATTACATTCACAAATCGCGAAAAAATACTAATTTCTAAACATTTTTGTTCATTTTTACATAACTTTAGTATAAATATTCGTAAACTTTGATTCATGTTGTTTTGTTAAAACTTTATATAAATGAAAACAGGAAAAAATTTCCCGTTTTTAATTTGGTTAATTTTTTAAATTTTATCATTCCGGCAACAAAAGTGAAGTTTGAAGAGAATAACGGTCATTTTCTATACTTTTACAACATAAGCGATTAAGAAGTGACACATAATATACAGGAACAAAATTAGTGTTACATAGTGTAATTAAAAACCTGAAAAGAGCGAAATCGGAATGAAAGGTAGCAAGAGAACATGTTTAATGGAATGGAAAAGGTGAATGTAGAAGAAAGTAAGGATGAAAAAGTATCTAAAGGAGGGATTACGAGATAGATAGATAGATAGATAGAGAGAGAGAGAGAGAGAGAGAGAGAGAGAGAGAGAGAGAGAGAGAGAGAGAGAGAGTTGGGGGTATAAAATGGTTGCAATGTTACTGAAACTCAAAGGAAAAAGAAAAGAAAAAACGTGTAATAGATAAGGATTTTTAAAAGAGGAAGCAGAAAAAAAATTGGTTGTCTTCCATCAGTGATCGACAGATCAACACTCTTATCTTGCGGGTTGGTCAAGACCAACGCGTCTCTCATTACACGAGATTAATCAATTAATTAATTCGATTACCGTCCGTCATACGGTGGCCGCACACATAATGACTGTACACGCTATGTGTATAGGGTTATGTTAATGCAGACAATGAACAATGCCACAGGAAAAAGAAAGAAAAAAAAATAACTGAAGCCACTCATCGGAAAATGACGAAGAACAAGACAGCATTGAGTAGGAGAAAAAGAAGTAAAAGATGTCGGACTGTAATGATGAAAAAGGTTAGAATAAAATTCTGTTCTAACAACTGGAAAATTCAGTGGGTAATACGAAATGGAGAGGGAAAAGAAAGAATCAAAAGTGGTCGACAGATTTTTTTTGAATCGACTCCTCTTTTTTTTTATTTTTAAAGTAGCTTTGATAGAAGATGCTGTCATTGTCTTTGTGATCGTATATGTCAATGTATAGAGGAAATATATTGCTTGCAAAATAATTGTGAAATATCTTCATGGAACATCAGGAAGATATACATTAATAAATGACAAAGAATTGAACAAAGGGCATTAAATCTAAAAAAATTCAATTTCTGTAGGCTTTTTTTATTAGCACGAAGATTTATTGCAAATAATCTTCTTATAAAATATAATTTCACACACACACACACACATTATATATATATATATATATATATATATATATATATATATATATATATATATAGCTGTAACGTCGCTAAGACCGGACCTGATATTGCACTCTGATAACACAAAGCAGTGCATTATTTGGGAACTGACTGTGTCATGGGAGGAATATATTACTCTCGCTTACGAGAGGAAGAGGTCCAAATACCAAGAACTGGTCGAACAATGTCAACAAAAGTCATGGAAGATACATTATGACCCCGTAGAAGTTGGTTGTAAGGGTTTTGCTGGACAGTCTTTGAGCAGAGCCCTAGCAAAAATTGGTATAGTCGGGGCAGCTAGAGTGAGGGCGCTGAAGGACATTACCAACACAGTTCTGAAGGCTTTGGTTGGTTGGTTTCTTTGTTTTTAATGGCATATCAACCTTTGTAGGTTATTTGCCAAATCTATTCTCCTAGAAGAACAGTAGTAGTACTATTTAACCCATAGCTGGGAGGATAAGGGGGTTCATACCTTTCCCAAGGGTATTTGCCAGAAAGTGAACGTAATAGCACGACTGGAGTACGAACTCGCGTACTACGATTCTGCAGTCCATCGCTTTAACCATTACACCTCGAGGACACTCCCAGTTCTGAAGGCGTCAAAGTGGATTTGGCTTAAGAGATCAGAGCCATGGAAGAAATAAAGAGGACGATGGAGGAGCCTAAGAATAATGGAGTAGGAGACATATTACACATTATAAGAGTATATTGAGGTAATATTAAGTTAGGGTAGTCGGAATGTCAGGGGGAGGGGTTGAGAATCATTGGCGTTTGTGAGGGGCGGGGATGGATATTTAATTATCCGTTTTTTTTTTGTTTTTTTTTGTTCTCATATACTGGTTACAGTCCGCTACTAATTTAAGGTTTTAATAAGTTTATTTGCCAGCGCCCACTAGTAGTTTTAGTTAATTGATTGAAACCTAATTGCAAATAGTTCATGGGAAGGACTGGAGATATATTCATAATTGTGATAAGTTAGAATGTAAGGAGCTGAATAGAGTAGCGTTTTTTTGGGTTTTTTTTTTTTTGAGAAATATGCAGTAGATTGGTAATATGAGCCTAGATTATTGATGAACAGGGAGGGAGATCTAGGCAAATAAGAATGTGTTAATCTGTAGCAAAGGATTTCGTGAGCCAAATAAATGGGAGTTTTTCTTTTTTTTTTTTTGGCTTCGAATAAGGGTATAAGGTAAGAGTTAAAGACTGACTGAATAGTTAGAGTAGAGGCTTATTTCATGTTAGTTTGGAAGTATTAGTATAGGATAGATTTGGGGGTGGGATATGTGTAAGTCTTGTTAAGTATAAATCATGGACGTGGACGAATATTAAAATACCATCTTACCTCGGTACCGAATCCGGAAGTAGTCAGGCGAAACCGGATGAGGTAAAGATGGTATTATATGTAGGAGAGGAGTGTGGAATGCCCTGTTTTTCATTGGCTGTTACTGAATGACAGATGTCTATAAGAACGGCCGAAGTCTGGCCTTATTTTGTCTTTGGTAGAGGCACGAGCGTAGCACGTCGCGATCAAGGAGGCGGCTTGGTTCTTCCAGAGTCATGCCGGGGTTTCTGTCGGAGCCGATATGATGCATAAAACCCGAAATCGGCGATGAAGACAGTGCATCACCGAAGACCTACTTTGATGCATCTAGGATGTATGATTGAATATATATATATATATATATATATATGTATATATATATACTACCAATGAAAAGTTTGGAGCCATATTGATTTTTTCCTCTAAACTTAAAATGATGAATCAAGTTTCATGTCTTTAAAGAAATAAATTTTTTTTTATTCAAAATGAATATAAAATAGTTACAATTTCAATTAAAGAAAATTTATATTTTCTTTTCATCCAAAAATCCACCACGAGCATTTATTACTGCAGAACAAATTCTTGGTATCCTTTTTTGTAATTTGTAAAAGTAGTGGATGGAAGTGATTCTCTGTTAGTGAAAAACATTTGCTTATTCTTAAACAGTTCACTTTGAACTTTACGGTCAGTTTCATCCCAAACAAGTTCAATGGGTGAACGATCTGGTGACTAAGGAGACTAAGTCATGATTTGCAAAAATTCTTTATCTTCTTTTGAGTTTTGATAATTTGTACACAATTTTGGGCTGTGTTTTGGACCATTATCTTGTTGCAAACAAAATTTTGTCGAATAATGTGGCAGCCAGAAGGAATTGCATGCTTCTGCAATATTGAATTATACTTTTTCTTTCGCATAATGACTTTAATTTGAACAAAGTCTCCTGCAGTTCGAGCTGTTGTACACATTATGGTCTTTACAACTTATTTTTCTTTTTTTGATACAGGTTTCTTAACTGATTTATATCCTTTAAACACAACAGAAAGAAGTCTTATCAGTAATAACAGATATTGGATATTGACAAATAGAATTAAATTCAGCTGTTAGCTCGGGAGCTGTTTTTCTTGTTCATTTTGCTAGACATGATCAAGTGTCAGTTCTCCCCAATAGATATTACTCTGGGCCTTCCAGATCTTTTCTGTCAACATTTGCACAGGTTTCTTCATGTCACAGCAGATAATAATACACTCCATTTTTTTATATCTGTAATATTCTAGCAATTTGACGAACGCTCCCTTTACAATAGTTACTACACCGAAGTGTAGGGGAGGGCGCTACTCCTTCCTCTGGATTACTCCACTTTACCCTTGATACGTACTTTATAATGCTGAGTGTTAAGCAAGGCGGTATCAAGTACTATTTTTTTAAGTCATTGGTATGACTTGATCAGGGATTAAACCCTCGTCTTCCGGGCCATTGATGAACATTCTACCCACTATGACAATATATATATATATAGGATCGAATTAGAGAATTTTAGTCGCTAATAAAGCATGACAGAAGCTTGACGTCAATATTGTTTATTCGATAAAAAGATCTTTGAAGACCATTTATACGTTGTACTGAGTTTATCCATGTACTCATACAACCAATTGCCCAGTCGGCTGGAGCTGTAGAATACACCGACTGCTTCTCTGCCGAGGGGTAAGACCCCCCCCTAACGAGTGTCCTGTTATGACCCTAAACAATCTGATGGTGAGGTTCCAGCAGTGCTGGAGCTTTGGGGAATGTGGAGTACCCCTTCATTGCCATCGCTCTCAGGTTCACTCTGGCCCGGAGTGGTAGCACCTGATAGGGCCCTATCTATGGGTTGAATAGAACTAACAGCATACTTATGCTAAACTAAATTGTTTGAGTAAACTGAATAGCTTGAAATAGAAATGATTTTGACAATTAAACTGTACTTACATTTAAACTGCGTGCTTATGCTTAACTGAATTATTTGAAATGGAACTGTTTTTCGACATTAAAACTGTATTTACACTTAACTGAATTGTTTCATATAACTGCTTGAATAGTTTGAAATGGAAATGTTTTTGACAATTAAACAGTGTACTTATGCTAAACTGAATTGTTTTAAATAGAACAGATTATTTACATAAGAATGGATTTGGCATTAAATAACCTACAATGGTTGATATGCCATAAAACCCAACCCAACCCAACCAACCCTCATACAACCAACAATATCAGGTAGGTTCATTACGACTGATTATAGGAGCTTCTTCATCACAAACATTCTAACCCACATAGTGACGCAACCATGTTACCCGAATTTAACTGGCACCATGTATATTCTCACTGCTTACACATCACTACTCAGCTACTTACTCACTACCAAATGGCGATTCATTGCCTCAAACAATAAACTTTCAGTTCACAAACTATCACCATCAACATGACAGTGAATCAACTTTTGTCAGAACACAATGTTTAAATAATAAACTTCCTTTTGAGAGCCATCTTCATCACACTGTACTGCAAGCAAATCTTTCATAATCGTTATGAATTGGTTCTTATTTTCACTTCTTTATTTTTTAACGAGCTCAGCGTCAGTGAATGTATTCGACTTGCTTTACATTTGTCCGTCAACAAGTCGTCTGCTGCCAAACAATCACTGATACCAGTGTCCAATCTGTCAACTTCAACGGGATTACTGTGGGTGTAATGGTTAATAAGATAGGCTAGCAGATAATTGCTAATGAGTTCGATCCGTATTGAGTGTCACATACCTCAAGTATCGTGCGAATCGAAGCAAAGCTTAGCAAATGACAGTTTCAGTGTGATGACATAATGACCTCAATTCCCCACTTCAACCAAAACTGTGGATCTCGATTCGACCTCAATAAAAGGGTGAATATCATCTTATAACTACATACTTCTATATATCTCTTAACAATAAAAGCAGTAAGGTGAAAATATATAAAAGTTATTTCATGAACAATGTGAAAGATCTTCACAAAATTTAATTGATATGTTTACAAATTTTACAGTGAAGAAAGGATTTATAAGCAATAAAGGTTCGACAACTAAATAATTTGTGGACATTATTCGGCAAAGTAGCGAGATAATGAGTATGACAGTTAAAAAGTAAAACAAAACTGACAAAAAATAAATAAATGAATAAATTAATTAATAAATAAAATGAATATTGAACCAGAAATCAAGAATAGAAAAAGCGACAAGAAAAAATAGCTCAGTAAAAATTTCAAGAAAAAAAAACAAAGGGAAGTGCAGATGAAATAACATGGATATGGCTACACAGATGACACCTGAAAGGAGAAACAGAATTACTATGAATTAAAGCTCATAACGCATAATAAAACAAACAATAATGAATAAGTTATACAAATCATCGCAGTAAACGCGACTTGTGTGGATAAAACAGTCAATCAAAATAAAAAAGGAATGCATAAAATTAGCCCTGTAGTACCCAAATTGACCTTATGGGTGGGTAGAATTCAAATGATATGAGGCCAAACCCGTTGATTGAGAGAAAAATTGAAATTCAAACTGATCACTTAATTCAAGTGAAAAGAAAATCAGTCAGATTGAGGATATCACAAGTTCAAACGAATGGATAGAACTGACTGAAATTGAAAGCTTGAAAATATTCGTATCTAACCTCGAAACTGAAGAAAAAAAAATGATGAAATATGGAAGAAAAGTTGTATCCATCATCAACAGCATGTTTAGAATATTCCGAATCTATTTAAATTTCTGTAAAAAAATTAGGAGAATCAAAATACGAGGAAGATTTTAAACATTGAATAGATTATTCAACCTCGGTCAGAAAACCAAACTGAATATTAATTCACAAGAAAGAACTTGTCATCTAGTGGATTTGCCGTTTCAGCGGACTGCAGATTGAAAATGAAAGTTAACGAAAATATAGACAAATACTCGGACCTTGCCAGAGAGCTGAAAAGTAGTGGAACATAAGGGTGACGATAATATCAATTGAGCCGATTCCCAAAGACCTTGATAAGAATCGGGAGGGGGACTGGAGATCAGAGACAGAATCAAAACCATCTAGACCACAGCACTGTTGTAATCGGCAAGAATTCTTAGATGAGTCTTGAAAAGGTTTGTTGTCACTCAGAATTCAGCGAAAGACCACCAATAGGTTACAATGGTTCATCTGAAATAAATAAAGGTATATTGACGCATTTATGCTGATTATATTTGAAGAATTTATCGAATCTATTCTGTCATATTGTCTTAAGTGAATGCATTATAACGTTGCGAACTTTGGTCTTCAGATAAAGATTTCAAATTCGTATGCTAAGTAGTCTCCTGTCCGAATAATATTGAATGTTGGATAAAATTGGGTACACAGAAAAAGTTGGTGGTTGTAATTTGTCGGCAATGGACGTTATGAGATGTGTCAGATCAACTAATCCGCTTTGTCGTCAGGGCTTCCCTTTATAGGAATAAAATTCCCCCCCCCCAAGAGATGTCCTGGCTATGAAACTAAACTGATAATGAGTCTCCTGTTCTAGGGTTCTGGGAAATATGGAGTCACTCCTTCATTGCCATCGCTCACAGGTCCACTCTAATCTGAAGTGTTAGGGTTTCCTTTATGGGCCAAACAAATCTGTGTGCAAATTAGTCGTATTAGGAATACTAGATATCATACAAGGGTATTCAATAAATAAGGTGAATTTTGCAATATAACGACTTACATTTTACTCAGGAAAAATGGGTTTTTTTTTTCAATATAATCTCAGTTTATTAAAGCACATTTTCCCCATAGAAAAACAAGTTTTTAGCCATCTGCTCACGGCGCTCTTCATTAATCATCGCTTAAAAACTTTGTTTCCAGGTAGAAATTCTTTGGGGAGGTCCAAACAGGTGGAAATCAGAGGGAGCCAAAAATAGACTGTAAGGAGGATGAAACAGCTGCTCCTAACTAAACTGACTGATGCTTTCCACTGTTCTTGCTATAATATTCGGCCTTACATTGTCAACCGGTTTCATTGGCCCAGCGGTTAGAGTGTTCGCCAATGGCCCGGGAGACCTGGGTTCAATCCCAGGTCGAGTCATACCAAAGACTTTAAAAATGGAACTCGATACCACCTTGCTTAACACTCAGCATTATAAGGTACGGTTCAAGGGTAAAGTGGAGCAATCCAGGGAATGGAGTAGCGCCCTCCCCTACACCTTGGTGTAGTAGCTATCGAAAAGGGAGCCTTCGGGTCACCCTCGACTATGGTCGCTAACTTTACTTTACTTACATTGTCCTAATGAAACCCAACGACAACTGTTCAAGCCTGGAGCACGCTGTTTGATTCACCACCATTTTGAATAGCCTCAAAACAAATATATTTGAGAGATAAAAAATAGTTTCCGCTATAAACCAATTTCAAATAACGAAGAGTTTTCATTTATAGAAAATATTCTGTAAAAAAATTCTCTAAAAACATTGATTTTGCTTCTTTTTTTTTTTAAATTACAATATTAATTGAATGACTCTTAAATTACGTCAAAAAGTAAATATCAACGTTCTGTATATGTAATTCCATAACATCCATGCATAAATTAACCCCAATCGGGTTGACGTACCGTTAAAATCAATCAATCAAAAAAAAATCAAATCATCTAAAAGTTTTATTTTATCAGCTGTTGCAGATTCAAATAACTTTTTAAACTTCTAAGAGAATTGGATTGAAAAACATAAAAATTCATCTCATCTTCGCACAATTCATAAAGGATTTCAGATGAGTAATCATTCTGATTTTTGTCTAATTTCAAAATGAAGTTTTAATTCGCCCCATTGTGCTAATATTCTTTCTACAAAAGGTTTTAGAGAAAATCATCTAATCTTAGAATTTCTATGAATTTTTAAAAGTGTTTTATCATCCTTTATAGCTTTATACAAATTAATATAAGCCAACTGATGTGATGTAGAAAAAGAAATAATTCATAAGTCTCTGCTGTCAAAAATTCTAAATCTTTTAAAAAGTATTCTGCAGAAAAAAGCGAAACAGCCAATTGAATGAAAAACTCTAGACTTTTATATAAAATTCATGTTTTGCTGGCAAGATTCCAAGTTCAATATTGTTTTCATAAAAATTATTTCAGTCATTCAAAATTACATTCATCATTTAAGTTAAAATGAATATAATTCTAATCTTAAGCTTTTATCAAACTTTTTTTTATTATTAAAAAGATATTACAATTCTTTCAGTTCGAAGGAAAGTTATTATTTAGCAACTAAAAAGCATATTCATACAATGCAATCTTATGTACAGTTGTGTCCCCCCCCCAAAAAAAACAAACCCTATGGAAAGTAATTTCTTTTTTGCCAGTTTAATAGAAATAAATAAATTAATAAATAAATAAAACGAGCTGTCTTTCTCTTTCCCACTTTTCTCTCTATCTTGTTTCAGTTTATCTCCCTTCTCTCCCCTGTAGCTTTCTCTGGTACTGAAAATAGTCATTTCTTTTTTCTCCCTCCGTTTGAGTGACTTACACTGGCGACGCCATAGCTAATGAGCATTTTCCGAGGCGTGGTTATTGCTAGTTGAAAACTCACTACTACTACAGAGTTTACCACTATTTTCCTCCTATCCAATTTTGGACACATTAAAGTCGCTTAATTGTACTAAGATTAACAAATATCATATAATATTTGATAGTAGTCGTAGTTTGTAAAAGGTGAGCTCACTTCGTCCAATATTGAATTTAAAAACTATTACAGAATGTGTACCTTTTTACATTTTGAGTTTGACAAAATAAAATAAAATCGGCTAATTTTGTTTTAAAAAATGGTTAGATTTTCGGGTATTGGCTAAAATAAAGGAAAAAATTGGCTCGATCTAATAAAAAAAAAACCAGTTTATTTAGCAACTCAGACACCTCATGAAAAAAATTAGTGCTCATATCTCATTTCATTAGATTTGTGCACAAAATTCATCTTTATGTTTCCTTGATTCATTCTTTATGTTTCCTGTTCATTCATCTTTATGTTTCCTTGATTCATTCTTTATGTTTCCTGTTCATTCATCTTTATGTTTCCTTGATTCATTCTTTATGTTTCCTGTTCATTCATCTTTATGTTTCCTTGATTCATTCTTTATGTTTCCTGTTCATTCATCTTTATGTTTCCTTGATTCATTCTTTATGTTTCCTGTTCATTCATCTTTATGTTTCCTTGATTCATTCTTTATGTTTCCTGTTCATTCATCTTTATGTTTCCTTGATTCATTCTTTATGTTTCCTGTTCATTCATCTTTATGTTTCCTTGATTCATTCTTTATGTTTCCTGTTCATTCATCTTTATGTTTCCTTGATTCATTCTTTATGTTTCCTGTTCATTCATCTTTATGTTTCCTTGATTCATTCTTTATGTTTCCTGTTCATTCATCTTTATGTTTCCTTGATTCATTCTTTATGTTTCCTGTTCATTCATCTTTATGTTTCCTTGATTCATTCTTTATGTTTCCTGTTCATTCATCTTTATGTTTCCTTGATTCATTCTTTATGTTTCCTGTTCATTCATCTTTATGTTTCCTTGATTCATTCTTTATGTTTCCTGTTCATTCATCTTTATGTTTCCTTGATTCATTCTTTATGTTTCCTGTTCATTCATCTTTATGTTTCCTTGATTCATTCTTTATGTTTCCTGTTCATTCATCTTTATGTTTCCTTGATTCATTCTTTATGTTTCCTGTTCATTCATCTTTATGTTTCCTTGATTCATTCTTTATGTTTCCTGTTCATTCATCTTTATGTTTCCTTGATTCATTCTTTATGTTTCCTGTTCATTCATCTTTATGTTTCCTTGATTCATTCTTTATGTTTCCTGTTCATTCATCTTTATGTTTCCTTGATTCATTCTTTATGTTTCCTGTTCATTCATCTTTATGTTTCCTTGATTCATTCTTTATGTTTCCTGTTCATTCATCTTTATGTTTCCTTGATTCATTCTTTATGTTTCCTGTTCATTCATCTTTATGTTTCCTTGATTCATTCTTTATGTTTCCTGTTCATTCATCTTTATGTTTCCTTGATTCATTCTTTATGTTTCCTGTTCATTCATCTTTATGTTTCCTTGATTCATTCTTTATGTTTCCTGTTCATTCATCTTTATGTTTCCTTGATTCATTCTTTATGTTTCCTGTTCATTCATCTTTATGTTTCCTTGATTCATTCTTTATGTTTCCTGTTCATTCATCTTTATGTTTCCTTGATTCATTCTTTATGTTTCCTGTTCATTCATCTTTATGTTTCCTTGATTCTTAATGAGTCAATTTTATTTTTGGTGTCTTGGAATTTTACGCATGCAAGACAACACATGTTGGAATACATATACCCTGAAAGGCTAAAAAATAAAAGCAACAGAAATATAACAGCTACACAATAAATCTGCCTGGTTAGAATAAATTCAACCGGGTGGGAATCAATAATAAACATTCAAAAAGTCATACTAACCCAACTGTTGCTCCAAATAAACAGAGGAAATTATAAAAATATACTTGTTTATTTTGATTTTTTGGTAGTTTGGAAGCAAGTTATGAAATGCAATATCTCCATTTGGACATATTTTTGGATGCCTAAAACTTCGCAGGGGTCACAGATATTGAACTCGAATCCTCAGTATAAGTACCAGGTAACAGGATCTTTTGATCTGCATCAAAATGCGAAGATATTCAGATCCTAGAAAGAACCACTGATTCATATGTAAATAATGCTGCCGTTTCTATTTCATTTTTCTACGAATAATGTGTTAACCTGGTTAAATTGTCATTATAAATCTATTTCAGTGAAGAATATCATTATACTCCCCGTCTCATCATTAACTGCACGTTTAATTTGAAGTTGAGGTTGAAAACAACAAAAATGGATTACAGTCTATATGTGGATGGAGAAAAAAAAAAAAGAAAGAGAAAGAAAAACCTATATAAATTTAAATTCTCAGGCGAAAGTAAAGGGGGTTATATCAATTAATTATTAGAAAAATTAAGAAAGCAGAAAAAGGGTGTTCCTGTAAATTAACTCATTTTTATTGAAACATATACTAGATTTTTCGTAGCAGGTGGAATTTTTTGAATAATGTAAGCTTTGTAAACAAAACGATTATCTTCATATAGTTTTTGTTTACTTCTTATACTTATGTTAATTCCCTCAGCTAATGTGGTTTTAGACTTCCTCCTAAAAAAAATAAAAAATTAAAGAAATTTCGGCAGCAACTATATATATATATATATATATATATATATATATATATATATATATATATATATATACACAGACACGTCTATATATACATGCATACGCGTGTGCACACACATACACTTTATATATATATATATATATATATGCACACACACACACACACACACACACACACACACACACACACACACACATATATATATATATATATATATATATATATATATATATATATATATATATATATATATATAATCAGTTAATCGGATGGCCCTGAATGACATTTATTTTTCAAGATCAATTTTTGGGTTGGTTGGTTGAGCCTTATGGCATATCAACCCTTGTTGGTTGTTTAATGCCTAATCCAGTTTATATATATATATATATATGCAGACACGTCTATATATATATGCATACGCGTGTGCACACACATACACTTTATATATATATATATATATATATATATATATATATATATATATGTACACACACACACACACACACACACACACACACACATATATATATATATATATATAATTGGTAAACCAATAGTTTGGAGGTGATATATTTTTAGATGAGAATTCATTTCTTAGCACACAGTTAAATTCTTTCAAGTATTGCATTTTAACATTAGTAATTCTATTTATCCAGTATTCCTATCAAATCTGATACTACTTATTTGCTTGTACAAAGTTAAATGGTTTTAAGTCGGGCCATTAGCCTAACTGGTTGAGTTTTCGTCAATGGTCCCGGGAAATGGATGTTCAATCCCAGGTCGAGTCATACCAAAGGCTCAAAAATTATTACTTGACGCCGCCTTGCTTATGACTCTGCATTATGAGGTACGGATCAAGCGTAAAGTAGAGCAATCCACCAAATGGAGTAGTACCCTTCCCTACACCTCGGTGTAGTCGCTATTGAAAAGGGTGGCTTCGCGTTGCCTTCGACTACGATCCCTGACTTATTACTATTTAACAGTAATAATTCAATTTAATATTCATAATAATGCCTTGTAAAAAATTAATTTTATTTGACCCATAGATAGGACCTTAACAGGTACTACTACTCTGAGTCAGAGTGGACCTGAGAGTAATGGTAATGAAGGCGCAATCCACATTCCCCAAACTCTAAGACAAGAGTAATTTACGAAGGTCTTTACTTCGATTTAGCACAAGGCCAAATGAATGGGGCACCCAATGAGACTCGAACTCACTCGTGTAGGTTTGCGAGTCTAACTTGCTAACCATTACACCACCAGAGGTGCCCTATTACACCACCAGAGGTGCCCTATTACACCACCAGAGGTGCCCAAACTCTAAGACAAGAGTCTTACTAGCAGATGCAGCTTAATATCATATTGAAGACACTAAATGGTTTCAAGTATTGCTATCTAATACTAATAATTCTAGTCAACATTATTCATTAGTTTGTACACAGTTAAATGGTTTCAAGCGAAGTAAATGGTTTTAATAGTTCTATTTGACTAATTGATGGGACCCTAACAAGTACTATCTCTCCAAAGTAGACTTTGGAATAATAGCAATGAAGGGGTACTCTACATTCTACAAAGCTCCTGGACTGGAGTCTTACCATCAGATGCAGTTTAGTGTCATATCTAGGACTCTCATTGGGGGAAAGAGTCTTAACTCTCTGCAGCGATATTCTGGTATATTCTACAGCCCCAGCCGACAATTTTAATTGGAAAGTAAATAATCTGGAATATTAAAAAAAATATCTATTCTGGTTTTGAAATCTTAATCAAATTGTTTCATTAGGTGTCGGCAAAAGTTTTCCTTTTTTGAAAACTAGAGACTAAATGTAAAGGATAAAAACTGTTTTAATAAGACATGCTCGAAGCCTTTATACACAACTAATTATAAAAGTCTCTTTTGTCATTTTATTAAATCACGGAATTTCATAGTGAAATTATCGCAATTAGATTTTTTTAGATATTCAAAAGATTCCAATTATAAAGTATCTTATTGTAAAACGTGATTCCAGAAAAAAATTAAATCAAGGACTGTTCAATTTAGCCCTGAAAAATTATTCTTTAATCTACTTTTTGGCTTTTATCTTATTCTTTTTAAAGAATGTGAGGTGAATCTAGTCTGACGAGTGGATACATCATTAAATAAATGTTGGCTGAAGACAGAAGTTTCAACTCTCTTGTCCAAAACGTATATCTTTTTTTTTTTCTGGGGTGTTATATTTATGTCTAAAGTTGATAACTGTCGTAAAGTTTTGAAAAATATCCCTTCCCAAAAGTTAATGCTATTACTCGAAGAAAATAAAATCATCTGCACAAATGAAAACCTCAATAACAAGTTAATCATTTTTCGCCAAAGAGAAAATAAGTTTGTATTTTTATAAAATATGTACAAAAAGCACGCACTTTTTGTAGTGATTTATTACAAATAAGCAACGCACGTTTTATTCTGAAGTATGGATAATCAAAAGCGTAAAATCCGTCGTTTGTTATGTAAATAAATTCTTGGAAAGATTTCTCTCTCAAATGACGTTCTCTTGCGCACCTCCGTGGAAAAATATCGTCCAATGGGAAAAAAAGCAAAAATCAACAACAACAACAAAAAAAAAAAAAAACGCTCTAAAAAAACAAAACTAAAAAGTATTATTCAGATAAAATACTTTTGAAAATTTATTCAGTTAAATTAATTTATCAAGTATTTTTACATTAATTAACAAAATCCCAGTTATCTGCAGTGGATGGATGAGTTTAATCTACGGATGTCAATTTTAAACCTCTAAAAACAACCCTCCAAAAGCAAAAACAAAACAAAACAAAAAAGTAAAACCCCACCACTAGCAACAACAACAACGACAATAACAACAAAAAAACTATTTATCTGAATTTTTTTCTCTCTTTTATTAACCACTTACTTAGAATATTAAGCTATAAAAACGAATAAAGTAAAACAAAACAAAAAAATGCCTGAAAGAGCAATATTGTACCTTATTTTACCGTTTTTTGAACTTCTAAAATAAGGTGTCCGTACGAACAAAATAGACAATCCGTTTTGAAAAATGCAAACAAAACTAAATTCTCCGTGGAATTGTCTTTAGAAACGTAAAAATCATTCAGTTGCACCTTCATTAAATGAGTCAAATGAACAAAATGATTGAGGAGTTGACGCATTACAAAATAAATGAATGAATGAATGAATAAATAAATTAAACAAAAAACAAAAAAGTTGTTATAAAAATTTTGAGGAAAAAGTACTTTTAAAAGATACCTCATCTTTTATAGTTGTAAATACCGAAACATTTTTTATTAATTTCCGATAAATAGCCGATTTGGGGGAATAATAAAAAAAAAACAAACAAAAAAAAAATAAATTTAAAAAAATCCCAGAACAAACAAACAAACAAGCAAAACAAAACCAAACAAAACCAAAAAAAAAAAAAAAACCCCAAAAAAACCATGTTTTCGCAGGTGCGTGTTTTTTACGATATACTACCATATATACATATTTTTTGACAACGTGTTAAAACTTGAAGAATAAGTACATGAAATGTATTCTGGAAAAAAACAGTAAAATGGTTGATGTTTCTATATATGTAAAATGACTCTTTTAATAATAAAAAAGGCTATAGAAAAATTAGTGTTGTCAATATTTCGTAATTATGTAACTTTGTTTAGATTTTTTGAATAAACACTGTGATTGACATTTTGTTCCCCGGAATAAAAGAGATAAAAAGGAAGAGAAATTGGTTTTATATTTAAATATAATATTTGAATATTTTTGAAAACTCGATAAACTGGAAAATAATCTGATTGGATTTTTAGTTTTATTTGCTTAAAATATACAAAAATAAAAAATAAGCTAATTTATTGGCGATTTCATAAAAATCACTTAAGGCTGTCTATTTACATAAAAAAGGTGTTTACAAGGGGATCTTTTCATTTTCAATTGCATCACTAAAATAAGCCCAGCTATTTTTTTAAAATTAAAATCCAATAGTTTGTGAATTTCCATTAACTTTTAGAATGTGCAATGATTGATTTTATTGTTAAATTTTTGATTGTAAATAGTTTCTTCAAACACTACTATGTTCAGTAGTTACAATCTCTCTCTCTCTCTGTCTCTCTCTCTCTGTCTCTCTGTCTCTCTCTCTCTCTCTCTCACACACACACACACACACACACACACACACACACACACACACACACACACTTTTCCCACTCACTCAATTTGTGTGAGTGTGTATGTACGAGAGAGAGAGAGAGAGAGAGAGAGAGAGAGAGAGAGAGAGAGAGAGAGAGAGAGAGAGAGAGAGAGAGAGATTTTGTTTAATATATCAGTAATATCCAGTCAGTGTCCGAAGACAATATATGCGGAATTTCATATAAATCTATGGGAGTGCTAACGGAGAGTACAATTATATTCTTCGCCGAAATAAATTTTTAATGACAATTTAACCAGGTTTGAGTTTCCTTCAAATTGCACTATATATATATATATATATATATATATATATATATATATATATATATATATATATATATATCGAAGAAAAATAAGAGCAATTTAGTGGAGTGTTTATAAATCTTTTTTGACGTTTCACTTAGTACGAGGTTAAAGCAAAAACAAAACGCTAGAAATTATGCTTCACGACCTTTTATTAAAACTATGAATAAAAGGATGTTAAAATGTTTCTGCTGTGTGTGCCAGTAATCAATTATAATTGAATATAAAAGTTACAATTATTGAGCACGGGGATTAGTTTTTGGTCATTCTCTTTAAAAACTATACTAATCTAAGTGGAATATTGTTTTAATGTTAATCTTGACAGAATTTTCAAATTCCTAATATTTTTCATAAAATTTAAACATTTTTTACAAATCGTTATCTGAAATGCTAACAAGGCGAAATGTTGAAATAAAAAAATAGATAAATGAATAAATAAATAAATAAAGAAAGAAAGAAAGAAAGAAGACGCGCCACCAAATTATTTTTCACATCTTATTTCTCTTTCTTTCTGGAGATGGATTCATTTGAAGTTTTTTTCCACAATCATAATTTTAAAACAAAAATGCAGAAGTTGAAATTAATGTTTTAATGTTTTCTTTTGAAAAGGAAATCCTTGATTACATAAATGTTTAAATAATAATTTCCATAAAGCTATTTGCCAACTATAATGAAACATATTTGTACAGATATAAATTAATTTTCATACAAAATTCTTTTTAAGCGATTAAGAAAATTACGATTTAAAAGATAAATACTAACTTGCAAGAAAATCAAAATTAGTTAACAGGCAATGCATCTTGGAGATTTTAAACACTTGTTTTTAGTTTTCCTTATGCAGAAAAAAGATATTTTTGAACAAGATGAAGAATTACCAGAATCAAAAACACTGAAAGTCGTGGATTGATCTAAAACAGCATAAAAAGAATCTACGAAGAAAAAAGAAAGACCTTTTGTATATTTGGTTGGACTCAAAGAACATTAGTGAATCTAAGTAAATTTAGAAAATGACTCGTTTTAATAAATAATAGACCAGAGTAAAAAAAATAACTGGTCTAAGAAATCGACCGACGATCGTTTGTTAGCACTCGTTCTCATTATAAATTCAAGCTGGGATGAGAAATCCAACTACTACTACTGCTACTAATACAACAACTACTACAATGCAAAAAAAAAAAAAAAAAAAAAAACAATAAAAATAATAGCAACTCAAAATAATAATTATATCAAAGCAAAAATTGTTAATACGCAACAGAATAGAAAATGTAGGTTACGTGATGATGGAAATGAATGCAATAAACTGGCACAAAAAGAATACAAGAGTAGGCATGACGGGGCGGGAAATGTGATCTGCTGGGAATTGTGCAAGAGATTAAAATTGGATCATGTTGTCAAATGGTATATGCACAAACATGAATTTGGTCTAGAAAAAATGAGACACATAAAATTCTCTGAGACTGAGTTATAAACGGATCCCTTCGTCTCAGACAGAAAAGCAAACCGAACCCCCACCCAAAAAAAAAATTGTCCTTGTCATCAAGTGGATTTTGACATTCAAGCAGACCATTGAGTGAAAATGAAAGAAAGCGAAAAGATGGACAAATACTTGGACCTTGCTAGAGAGCGGAAAAAGCTGTGGAACATAAGGATGACGATGATACCAATAGTTGTTGGCGCCCTTGGACCGGTCCCCAAAGGCTTTGAAAAGGGAATCGGGGAAACTAGAGATCAGAGGCAAAATCAAAACCATTTAGACTACAACACCGTAAAAATTAACTCAAATACTTAGAAGAGTCATGGTAATATGAAGAGACTTGATGTGACTCAGACTTATGTGAAAATTTACCATTGAAAACTGGTTTGGTTTCTTTATTTAATGGTGTGTCAAGCTGCGTGAGTTATCTAATGCCAAAAAACATTATTGTAAAAGAAGTGGTACTTTTTAATCCATAGCTAATGGGGATAAGGGAATCAAAATAGGTGTGAAACACTTTTAAGGAGTATAATAATAATAATAATAATGTTTTCATTGGCTGTTTACTAAAAGACAGATGTCTATAAGAACGGCCGAAGTTCGGCCTTATTACATTTTTTCTTTGCTTTGGTAGAGGCACGAGCGTAGCACGTCGCGATCACGGAGGCGGCGTGGCTCTTTCAGAGTCATGCTGGGGTTACTGTCAGAGCCGATATGATGCAGAAATAACCCGAAATGGGCAATGAAGACAGCGCATCACTGAAGACCTCCCTGATGCATCTAAGATGTATGATTGAAAATGATGATAATAATAATAATAATAATAATAATAATAATAATAATAATCTTTACAGGAAAACTGTATAAATATTTCGAGCGACAAGAAAAAAACAATTGTATGGATATTTCAAGCGACAAACAGGCGACATCTCATACTATAAGACCTGAATAGGACAATGAAAGAGAAGCCTTTAGAGAGAAACTGATTCTCTCCTAATAGCAGCGCACAAAACAACGCCTTAAAGACTAACAATGTCCAAGCAAGAATAGACAAGACGCAACAATATAGCAGATGTATATTATGTGGTCATAGAGAAGAAACGATCAATCACATAATAAGCGAATGCAGTACGTTAGCACAAAAAGAGTATAAGATTAGACATGGCTACATGGGGATGTGATCCACCGGCGACTGTGCAAGAAATTGAAATTTGACCATACGAACAAATGGTATATGCACTATCCAGAATCCATCCTAGAAAATGAGACGCACAAACTCCTTTGAGATTTTTAGATACAAGCGAATCACTTGATCTCGGCCAGACGATGAGACCTAGTAATAGTAAAAAACAAAGTCTTTGCCGTTCCGGCTGACCATAGAGTAAATTTGAAAGAAAACGAAGAGAGAGAGAGAGAGAGAGAGAGAGAGAGAGAGTATCTTGCTAAAGAACAGAAAAAACTATAGTACATGAAAGTGACAGTGATACCAATTGTAATTGGTGCACTTGGTACAATCAATAGAGGTTTGGTACAGGGACTGGTGGACTTGGAAAATAGAGGAAGAGTGGAGCCCATCTAAACTACAGCATTTTTGAGTTAGGGCAAAATATTGAGAAGACTCCTGAAGACTCGAGGAGACTTACTGGCACCCAGTAAATTGCAGGAACCTTATAAAAGGGATAGATACCTGGGCTGTCCCACTCGTAAGATACTCTGGACCATTCTTGAAGTGGTCTAAAGAAGACCTCAAACAAATGGACCAGAAAACAAGAAAATTAATGACCATGCATAAGACATTACATCGCAGAGATGACGTCGACGGACTGTATGTGTCGAGAAAAGAAGGAGGAAGAGGATTTGCCAGCAAGGAAAATTGCGTTGATGCATCGATACATTGACTTGAAGACTGCACAGAAAAGAGCTTAAGGAGACTGATTACGGCTACCAGAAACAATACTGACAACACGAGGATCAACAGAACAAAAATAACTAGAAAACAAAAATGGGAAGAAAAACAACTCTATGGACATTCTAAGCGACAAACACGCGACATCGCACACGAGAAAACTTGAGCGTGGCTTAGAAAGGGAAACCTTATGACAGAAATTGAATCCCTTCTGATAGCAACACAAAACAACACTATAAGGACCAACTATAACAAAGCAAGAATAGATAGAACGCAACAAAATATCAAATGTCGGTTATATGGTAATAGAGACGAAACGATCAATTACATAAGCCAATTAGCACTGAAAGGGTATAAGACTAGACATGACTGGGTGGGCAAAGTGATCCACAGGGAATTGTGCAAGAAATTGAAATTTGACCATTCGAACAAATGGTATATGCACAACCCAGAATTCCGGGGTTCAATCTCAGGTCGAGTCATACCAAAGACTCAGAAATGGTACTTAATTTCGCTTTGCCTAATACTCAGCATTATAAGGTAAGTATCAAGGGTAAAGTGAAACAATCCAGGGAATGGAATAGCGCCCTCCCCTAAACCGCGGTATAGTAGCTATTGAAAAAGAAAGCCTTCGGGTCACTCTCGACTAAGGTCGTCATTGTAACTGTAAGTCAAATTATTTTCAAGTAGTTATGGTAAAAATATACGCTTATAGCTTTTCCAAGAAAATCAGTGGACAATTTCGCTTTATGCTTCAAGAATTATTAACCATCATATTTACATCACATCTACCCTGATACCATTCCTCCATGACCGTCATATCTTTGTAGATTGGTTCATCTTGCTCATCGCTGATCTGACCGAGGTTTTCCAGAAAGTTTGAAAAATGACTATGTAGAAAATGCGATTTGATGCTCATGTTGCAATCGTACGTTTTGCAGCGCTCCAATTGTTTCTGGACAATTTTGGTGTAAATCATTGTTCGTATATTTCCAATAAAATTCTTGGCAAGGTCTTTGAATAATTGATAAGCAAGGATTCTTTTTGAGTTCTAACATTATCTTGCTGAAATATTCATCTTTAATAAGGTACCGAATCTATGGACACTTCAAACATACCGGTCTTAATTGTTTTCAACTGACAAACCAGGAAATACTAAAATAAATTTCTTGAAACAATTGCCTTTAGTTAACAAGGTTTTGACTAGAAATCGACCTAAATTCGCCAGATCTGAAAAATCATCACTCCTAATCGATGAAATAATGAAAGGAATCAGCAGACGAGTCCTATTACTTACGGACAAACGATACAATTGTGCCGATTCGGAGAGTAAGCCGCAAAGAAAAAAACTTGTCGTGACTGGCTGTAGATTTAAAATTAGCATTCCGATTTTAGTCTGAATCAAGTGAAAAATCAAACTCAAGGGAACTTATCTACAAAATTGTTACTCAGTTTTATTATCATTATAATTATTATTACTCATTGAGAGTTTTTCACATCAGCGTTAGCTGATGGTCTTTCACTGGAGTCTGAGTGACAGCAAGACTCCTCAAGTCTCCAGGACTTTTCACTGTATTCAGGTCGATCTCAATAATGTAGTAGTTTAGATGGTCTCCACTCGTCCTTTTATTTCCAAACCCTCCAGTCTCTTTATTAATTCGTTGGTAATTGTATCAAGAGTACCAATTATAATTGGTATAAATGTCACTTTCATGTTCCACAGTTTTTTCAATTCCCTTGTAAGGTCGAGGTATTTATCCTTCTTTTCACTTTCTTTCAATTTTACTCTGTGGTCAGCCGGTACAGCAAAGTCCACAATTTTACAAGTTCTCTTTTTTTTGTTAATTATTAACGTCATCTCTGGAATGTAATGCCTTATGTATGGTAATTAGTTTTCTTGTTCTTTGGTCCATTTGTTTAAGTTCTTCTCTGGTCCACTTCAATAATGGTCCCGAGTATCTTACGAGGGACAGCCCAAGCATTTATTCTTTTGATAAAGTTTCTGCCAGAGAGTTTGGTCTCGAGTAACTATTTGGTTCTTGTGAAATATTCTTTCTTAACTTTTTTTTTTCATTTCCTCTGGTTTGATCGTGTCAGCTTCCACTATCCCCAAGTATTTGTTGGTTTCCTTTTCTCCGAGCATTCTAATTTTGTCTTGATTTGCTAATTCCATTCCGTCTGTAAAGTGTCGTTTTCTGCTTTTCATTACTAGTACAGCGCATTTTTTATGCCAAATTCCATCCCTATGTCCTTACTATTATTATTATTATTATTATTACTCACTTACTTACTTACTCCTTTTAGAGTTTTTCACACCAGCGTTAGCTGATAGTTTCTCACTGTAGTTTGAGTGACAGCAAGTCTCCTCAAGTCTCTAGGACTTTTCTCAGTATTCTGGCCGATCTCAATAATGCTGTAGCTTGGATGGTCTCCATAAGTTTTCTTATTTCCAAATCCTCCAGTCCCTGTACCAATCCTTTGGTAACTGTACGAAGAGCACCAATTACAATTGATACCACGGTCACTTTCATGATCCACATTTAAAAAAATTCCCTAGCAAGGTCCAGGTACTTTTCATTTTTTTCCCCTTTCTTTCAATTTTACCCTATGGTTAGCCGGGTCAACAAAGTTCACAATTCGACAAGTTTTCTCTTTTTTTGTTTTTATTATTACAAGGTCTGGTCGTCTGGACGAGATTAGGTGATCTGTTTGTACCTCAAAATTCTTCTTCTTCTTCTTCTTCTTCTTCTTCTTCTTCTTCTTCTTCTTCTTCTTCTTCTTCTTCTTCTTCTTCTTCGTATTATTATTATTATTTCGTTGTTGTTATTGTTATTATTAATAATAATTTATGTCAAAAGTCTGGTTAAACAAAAATGTTGAGCTATTATTCGGTTGCTTCGAAAACAATGGCCAATTTCGTTTTACTAATTAAATGTAAAAATCAGCAATTATTTTCTAAAGAACACATACGCAGACGGAACCTCCAACATTCATTGAAATTACAAACCATTATAGACAACGACACATCTGTTGAATGATTATATTTGCTTTACAGTCACTGAGTACGAACTGTCTACAAAATGGGCATCGATTAGATGAATGGCCGAAATCGGTGAAGAAAAAAAAAGAAAAAAGACACCGTAGTCGAAACTACTTTTTCTTTAATTTTTTCTCGTTTTCTTTTCTTTTACTTTTTTTTTTTTTTTTTTTTTTGCTGTTATTAAAAACTGATGCATTTCCTTTCAAAAGTAATATCTCAAGGTGGGGAAACAAACACACACACACACACACACACACACACACACACACACACACACACACACACACACACACACACATATATATATATATATATGTATATATATATATATATATATATATATATATATATATATATATATATATAATGAGTTAATTGTCGTTAAGGGATGTGGTTATGTAATTTTTGCAGCAAGTTATGTGTTTTCGTTGTGGCTATATTCTTTGTACGATCAACACTTTCAGACACCCACTACACTAAAAAACTATTTAAAAAAGTCAAACCAAAAAAAACAAAACCAAACAAAACAAAAACAATAGCTATGATTTAATAATTGATGTAATCTGAAAATTAAAATAGCTGATAATTTTAGGTTTAAACTCGAAGTTATTTTTTTTTCAGTCCTGAGACTGTGGTAGTCTTAACCATTAGAAACACTTGATTAAAAAGAGAAATTTTCTTTAAAATGATGAGTGACTTTTTTTTAAGAAAAAGGATCACAGAATGATTTGAATTATTTAAATTGAAATATATTTTGAAAATAAAAATTTCGTAGATTTCATCAAAGGCTGCTCGTGTATATTTAGCATGAATATAACATGGGAAAGGCATGAATCCATTGTGCCTAATAAAAATACAATGTAAAGATGTAAATTTCAAATAAATGAATATATTTTTACAAATTTGCGCGCGTGCACGTACTCGTGCCTGCGTTTATATATGTTCATAGTAGGGTTATGTTACAGTGTTTTTTTTTAATATTAAGAGCGTTTAATTATTCATACTTTTAGGTTTAAGGATTTCTGTGAACAATTGCCTAAAACTGATAATGAAATCGATCTTCAAATTGATTCGAGGAACCAATTTTTCCTGGTGACTAAGAGAAAAAAACTCAAAAAACAAAAAACAAAACGAAAAACAAACAAAAAAAATACCCCCGCCAAAAAAACAAACAAAACAAAAACATCTTTGACGACACCCCAAGTAATAGAATATCAAATAAAAAAAAGAAAAGCAATTCAGGGTCTCGTACATTTCTTTAAGGTAATATATATATATATATATATATATATATATATATATATATATATATATATATATATATATATATATTGAATGAGTAGGTTCACAAACAGATTTGTATGTTTTTAGGATATATATATATATATATATATATATATATATATATATATATATATATATATATATATATATATATATATATATATCCTAAAAACATATATATATATATATATATATATATATATATATATATATATATATATACTAAGGTGTTTCAAAAATGTTAACATTTCTG